>CM055962.1:44254587-44669587 GCA_029531755.1 Holothuria leucospilota
TGCCTTTACTCTAGCAAAAGGTGTGACTAGATGCTATAAATGTGTTCAATTTTGTATTAAAGCATAAT
Organism: Holothuria leucospilota; assembly: GCA_029531755.1. NCBI lineage: Eukaryota > Metazoa > Echinodermata > Holothuroidea > Aspidochirotida > Holothuriidae > Holothuria > Holothuria leucospilota. Next base: position 44,254,656 of record CM055962.1, read on the forward strand.
AGTTGATTACTATTTAAATTGACTTATGATTTCAACTGAGGAAGATTTCAAAACAATTTTGGTGCATGTTAGTGTTAACTAACTATTATGTGTATTTTAATGTGCAATTTCTGTATTATCATTATACAGTAATTAGGCAACAGTTTAAATTCTATCATGTAGTTCAATATTTAAGCAACTTTAAATTAAAATGGTCAATTTACATTCACATAACTTTCATGGTAGTCATCACAGAGAACATCTGTGCTAGGTTTAATTAAACAGAGGGCAATTTAAGCAGTGATAAGAAACACCCCTTGTTGCAAATTTTCCGTCCCATCGCACCATTTTCCGTCCCGTCGCGCAAAATTTCCGTCCCGTCATGAAAATTTCAAATAGACATACTAACATTATGAGATAATCAATATCATAACATACTAGTTGGTGATCCTAAGGACCTGAAACATTGATAGTTCACAAAGTCCTGTGCGGATTCATTGACTGTATCATACGTAAAATAGAAAAAAATCATGTCAAAATGCGACGGGACGGAATTGGGCCAATTAAAAAGGGTCCACCACCAACTCATAGGGGATTTGAAAAAAACTTGATACTGATGGAAGCACCTTTCTACATGATAAATAGAATGCCCAAGAAAATCTCACTATAAAGTTATTTATTTTTAACAGGATCAAACCTGAGCAAATTCCGTCCGGTCGCGCTTGATGCCGCCATTTTGAATTTTCGGAGTGTATATCTCGGAAACTTGGAACAATTTTGCTAAAAAAAATATGGTCCCACAAACTTCAATCTGTATCCTACCCCACCACACAAAAACTTTTCCCACAATATATAAATTAATTTTTGGAGTTTGGGGTGACAGGTTTTGGATCTGACCCATAAACAAAATTATACCTGAAAATGCCAGAATAGCTTCTGCATGTACAGAAATAATTTTTAAGTTGATACTGTAGAATAGTCACAGGTAAAGGAGGCTACTGTTAATTAACTGTATAACTAGAAGCATTGACTGAATGAAGATTAAGTCCCTTTTCTTTAATTTTTTATTATGAAATTATACTTTACAATTTCAGTCTGAAATGGTTACAATCCCTATTTTCCCCTGTATCTCCCCTTTTGTAGATGATTAACTCAGATATCCCCCATTTTATGATGTACATGTTGATAGGTCTGGGTTGTCCAAAAATTGCAGGGTCACAGTGCCCCCGCATTTCCCTTACATCAAATGCCTAGGCTCTGCATGGTATCATCATGGTAATATTGACATTAAAGTTTTAAGATCAATGCAAATGGGCAAAGCCTTTATACAGTAGCTAGCCTATGTAATTTACCACAACCAATCCTCAGTAAAGACCACTGTATAATGAATCCCAAGATCTCCCTATACACAGTCAGTACTACCACCCATTGGGAATCTGGGGCCTTGACCAGCACACTGCTGGTCAAAGTCATATTTTTTTCTCATAGCACAAAGTTGGGGCCTAAAATTTCAATTCACTACACTAACATTTCTTTCCAAATTTTCTGGAAGGGGTTGCAATATATGTGAAACAAAATTATCATCCTTGTCATGGCATAGAGTTACATTTAGGAACTCTTCCAACATCAGTACCATATGCTGTAACGTAACAACATACAGCTTCACATAACATGGAAAATTACATTTCCATAGTTCCTGTGTATCCACAAGGCCAAGTTGCCTTCCTGCATGATGATCAAACACTATGTACAATCTAACACCTACTGTATGTACCTACAATCTTGTACAAAACTTGATGGAACACCCCTGCACCCTCCCCCCCCCCCCCCGTACAGTACAATGTTGAAGATTACTGTCAATTCGGGATGCACCCCTTTCGTCTGGACACAACATTGTACTAGGGGGGACAGGTCCGTAATTCGTGCACAACATTGTACTGGGGAACGGAGGTTTCTTAAATCATGCACAAAATCATACTGTACATGGTACAACAGTGGGAGGTGTTCCAACAGTTTTGTCCAAGATTGTAGCTCATTAGCATGTGCTGATGGTCAATCACATTACCATCTGAAATGGTTGTGGTAAGGACTATGCATACGGGGCTTTTGTTCAGCCTACAGTATGTTAGTGAATGGTCTAAACAATGCTGAGAGGACTGCAAAAGTGAGTAACTGCAGAATAATATGCCACCCTAAGGGTAGGGTTCACACGAGATCAAAGGTTGGTTAGACTGAATGTTCACTAGACCGAAGATTCTAAAGCTAAACTTCATCCAAACATAGTGAACCTTCAGTCAAGTGGGTATCCCCTTACCCTGAGAGCTACAGTAGAGCTGACACTACATAACACATTTGTGTTGATGTGTCGTTAAATCCCATCTAACTAACTAACTAGCTACAGTAGAGCAACGTCAAAAATCACAGTGGTGAACTGTGCATGTGCAGAATAGGCTAAGTTTCGTTCAGTGGCCCTGATTCTAGGCCTACAGCATATTTGGTACATTTTTGGTTTAACATGCAGTTACGTGTGGGTATTACAAGAAAAGTTTTATTTCAAGAAGAAGACATGAAAGTTCCATGATGTCATTCAGTTTCTCTCTGTCCCCAATGTGCCAGTGTTCCCCAGTCCTACAATAGTTCTTACTATACACATATGTCCCCTAAACTAGCCCATTGCAAACCGCCATTATAGCTTTGACCAGTCCGCAGTATGGCAGTGCCGCATCAGTGAACAACTTTGCTGTGATTGTTGTCATATGTGTACACATGTGATACATGCTTTAACCTAACCATAACCTATTAGCCACAACATCTGGCAAATGTCATAAGTGAATGATGCTGTATTCTAAATAGCATACACTGGTTTGAACATCCCAGCAACATAATTTAGGAGCTTGGTGAACTGTTGATAAACAAAACTGAATCACTTATAGAAAACATTTGACATGCACTAGAGGAAAGTAAAAATGTCTATCTATACTGTGTAAAGGAGCCGTATGGATTAATTGAAGAGTAGGTGAATCTGACCAACATTCAAACCAGTCAAACTTTGGAAAACAAGGTAGCCCAACTTTGTAACTGGCAGTTGTTGCTGACCTAGTTTGGAAAGCCGTTAAGTGGCCATGCTTACCTAGCCCTTAGAAGAGACCCAGCATTACTCAAGAAGGCTGTGGTTGAGTGGATAAAACTGGTGCTGTGGCCAACTAGATAACAGCAGTGGTATTTGGAGCAATGAGGCTTTATAGAAGTGTTCCCAACCTTTTTCAGCTCCCTACCCCCTGTCACTGATGGGGTTGGACAAACACCCCCCCCCATAGCAGAGCTATGAATGCAATGACAAAAATAAACACACATATGGAAATAAAGGGTAGTAGACCCACACACACATTGTTTTTGAGTGTCTGTCCAACCTAGGAAGGTTCTGGACTTTAAACAAATGACCCTCATTTGAGATGGCAAATTTGTGACCTACGATTTACAAAAGCATGAAGGTGTGGAGAAGCGATTCTCTGAATTAAACAGATTCAAGGGGCCACATGAGTTGAAGACCACACCCTCAAGGGCCCCTAATGGGACCCAGGGGAAAATATCCCAGTGAGGAACCATAGCTAAGCCTTGGAAGCTCTGGGTTATTTACAATATTTACGACACAAGAAAGAGGCACTGTCAGTCAAATTTTGACTCTTACAATTTCCTACAGGTAATAACCTTAACCACTAAAGAGATAGAAAATCACACATAGACCAGTTTGTATTTCAATTGTACCATTACTAACAGCGCTCCCTTTGATGCTGCAAGGGACTTTTGCTGTGGGTGGGAGGAAAAAGGATGGTAGGGGTCATATGAGGCTTTGAAAGACTTCAGCCTATGCTGTCCTACAAATAGAAATAATGAGAAAGTGAAAACTGGTGCACTGCAAAATTGTATTTTTGAAAACATATTAATGTTTTAATGCATAGTACATTGCAAAAGTTGTATAATGCTACAGTAACCTACAATTGCCTCTTCTATCAGTGTGTAGGTATATTTATGGACAGCAACAAAAAAACTACATTTCAGGTAAAAGTGGCAGGAAAATTTTTAACCATGGCCCCTTTGGTCAACACTTTCACTGCCATTGACTGGAATATGAGGGTCTTTACCAGGAAAAAAATTTACATTAAATAATGTTACATGTGATTTTGTGGCATCTAATAAAAGGTAAATTCACAAACACTGAAAAGCACTGAGGAGGGAGTGCAAGACCTCTACTTGTTTACGTCATTTATCTCCTTTTTATCTGAACCAATTTGAGAGCTCGGCTAGAGGAAACCTGAAGAAAACTTGTAAAACCCCGGATTTAACTGACAAACTCATTTTTTCAAAATGCCCCCTTGCTGCCCCCCTGGGTGGAAAAAGTTGGGAAGCTGGGGGGCTCCTTCCCGGGAAATTTGGGTATCTGGAGGGAAATTTTGATCATTGGAGGGAAATTTACACCTTTTATGTACATGAAAATATGGGAGTATTTGTGGAAAATTTGACTCCCTTCCCGGGAAATTAACATTTTTTCCAGGCCTGGCTGCCCCATTAGTGCTCATCACCCATGCCCTTGAGTTGCAAAACACCCTGAGGGGGCAACAATGCCATTGGGAACCCCTGTTTTATAGCAACTGGAAGGTTCAGGGTCCCAAATTTAAGGTGGGTTTTAATCCAAGAGCAATCTACAGTTCTTCCATCTGAACTGGTCTTTCAAAAGAAACCAAATTTGGGTAAAGGTTCACAATCCCGTTACACCTCTACATTACAACTTCTCTATGTTCCGAAACCAAACCTGTAATACTCTCGCTCACATATAACCCTAACCTATCTCACCTTTAACCATGTCTAATGTATGGAAATAGGCCTAAATATATGAAACAAAATGCTAAAAGCAGGTCTGTATTCCGTGCACACAGAACCAAAGATCTTCCGCACATAGACAAAGGATCGATCGCTTGGCGTACTGGCATGAGAATTCACTTGAGTTGGCAAACAACTTACCAATTGATTTATACTGCAAACTAGCTGTAAGTCAAAACTGCAGCTAAAAAAATTTCTGAGGGGGTGTGTTTCCACTTCATTTTCTTTAAGTCCCACACAAAATATGATTATATCTTGCCATATAGGAAAGAGTGTAACTTTTTCTTTCAAGTATGATGAATGATCATCATACAGCAGGCAATGTTATGTTATATTGTGTGCTATAAATCACACCTGTGTTTTGTTGGTGTATGAACGCTGACACCTTGGCCTACTTTTGGCATCGGCTTTACACGGAATGCACCCTGGGAAAAAAAGGCTCCTTACACTTATACTTTAGGCCTTCAAGGGCAGTTGTTTTATGACACTATTAAAGTGACCACGAATCTGGGAGAAGCCTATACAGCATATGAGTAACAGTACAACTTCACTTTGGCTGGCTAACCAACTCAACAATTTAGGTCAAAGTTAGGATGCACCATTATATTATTATTAATAAATACTTAGGCCTTGGCCTAGACCATAATAATTAATGGTGGGGGCTATTTAAATGATTGTCAGTCAAATAAGCATTGCACTTCTGCTTCTTTAACCAATCGTAGGTCAAATAAGTGCTGCACTTTTGCTTAAATTTAACCGAACGTCGCAGAGTGCATATCTGTGATCTTATTGGCACAACTTAGAACCAGGACAGGTTTGGGCAGGGGGGCTAAATGACATCACCATTTTCCTGTTTTACCCTATAGCAGTTATCGTGTGCCTGTTGATGTATGCGGCAAAACATTCTGGGGCAAACTTGAGTGCCTGAATTTAACACTTCTCATAAGTAATTTTACACATTTAACTTAAAGTGAAGTGTGTGGAAGATGAGAGAAAAGTCAAACAGTTGTAATTCATATAAGCTTTCAAAAAACGTATTTTGTTTCAAACATGACATGATAAGCGGTGTTGAAACTACAGTTAGAGAGCAGGTTAATCATTTTGGCATAGGCCTTAGTACCCTGCTACTGAAACATATACTGTATTTGCCTCTCGGAAAAAAAAAAATCATTGCAATAACGAAAAAGCTTTATAGAAAACAGTACCAAAAACTGAAAAGAATAGAACTGTAATTGTTAACAACTAAAACAAGAATTATTATATGTCTGCCTTGGTTCACTAGTCCTTTTGCAAACATATTGCATGTAAATTCATCTCTCAAGTCACTGACTGTGATTGGTTACATAAGCAAGAATGCCATCATTGTGAATGTGATACCAGGGCTGGTCATGAAAATTTTTCAGGAGGGCAAGCAACTGCCCGCCTTACTTGAGATGTTGTGCTTCTAGGCGGGCAATTAGTTGCCCACCTAAGATTTCAGGCGGGCAGTTGTGTAAATATACAAGTTTCATATAAAGGTTTACGCTCTGTGTCCCCCCCCCCGTGTCCCTCCCTGTGTTCTACCCAGTTCCCAACAGGGCATATATGCGACACACTGCCAACAAACAGTGGGGCCATATGTTTTCTGACATCATATAAATCAGTGAAGAAATGAAAATGACTGCATCTCAACTTGCCACAAAACCCCCATCAGCAACATCATGGCGCCCTTCAGGGTAGAGTTGGCGCTCTATTCCCTTCTACCATATGCACCACTTTGGACACAAAGCAGGCCAAGTCCAGGGTAAAATATGGCGGAGCCACTCCATGGATGCATGCCAATAGGGGTCCAAGGAACCATTAACTGACATCCATGTACCAATATTCCTTCTTCCATGGCACATAGTAGGTCAACTACAACACGTGAAAAGCAACGAGGAGGTAGTGCAAGACCTCTACTTGTTTACGTCATTTATCTCCCTTTTTATCTGAACCAATTTGAGAGCTCGCTAGAGGAAACCTGAAGAAAACTTGTAAAACCCCGGATTTAACTGACAACTACATTTTTTCAAATGCCCCCTTGCTGCCGCCCCTGGGTGGAAAAAGTTGGGAAGCTGGGGGGCTAACCTTCCCGGGAAATTTGGGTATCTGGAGGGAAATTTTGATCATTGGAGGGAAATTTACACCTTTATGTACATGAAAATATGGGAGTATTTGTGGAAAATTTGACTCCCTTCCCGGAAATTAACATTTTTTCCAGGCCCTGGCTGCCCCATTAGTGCTCATCACCCATGCCCATTGAGTTGCAAAAACACCTATGAGGGCGCACAATGCCATGGGAACCCTGTTCTATAGCAACTGGAAGGTTCAGGGTCCCAAATTTAAGGTGGGTTTTAATCCAAAGAGCAATCTACAGTTCTTCCATCTGAACTGGTCTTTCAAAAGAAACCAAATTGGGTAAAGGTTCACATCCCGTTACACCTCTACATTACAACTTCTCTATGTTCCGAAAACCAAAACCTGTAATACTCTCGCTCACATATAACCCTAACCTGTCTCACCTTTAACATGTCTAATGTATGGAAATAGGCCTAAATATATGAAACAAAATGCTAAAAGCCCAGTCTGCATTCCGTGCACACAGAACCAAAGATCTTCCGCACATAGACAAAAGGATCGATCGCTTGCGCGGCTACTGAGCCATGAGAATTCACTTGAGTTGGCAAACAACTTACCAATTGATTTTATATACTGCAAACTAGCTGTAAGTCAAACTGCAGCTAAAAAAATTTCTGAAGGGGTGTGTTTCCACTTCCATTTTCTTTAAGTCCCACACAAAAATTATGGATTATATCTTGCCATATAGGAAAGAGTGTAACTTTTTCCTTTCAAGTATGGATGAATGATCATCATACAGCAGGCAATGTTATGTTATATTGTGTGCTATAAATCACACCTGTGTTTTGGTTGAGTGAGTATGAACGCTGACACCTTGGCCTAATTTTGGCATCGGCTTTACACGGAATGCACCCTGGGAAAAAAGAGGCTTCCTTACACTTATACTTTAGGCCTTCAAGGGCAGTTGTTTTATGACACTATTAAAGTGCACCACGAATCTGGGAGAAGCCTATACAGCATATGAGTAACAGTACAACTTCACTTTGGCTGGTCTAACCAACTCAACAATTTAGGTCAAAGTAGGATGCACCATTATATTATTATTAATAAAATACTTAGGCCTGGCCTAGACCATAATAATTAATGAGTGGGAGCCCTGATTTAATGATTGTCAGTCAAATAAGCATTGCACTTCTGCTTCTTTAACCAATCGTAGGTCAAATACAAGTGCCCCTGCACTTTTGCTTAAATTTAACCGAGACGTCGCAGAGTGCATATCTGTGATCTTATTGGCACAACTTAGAACAGGTACAGGTTTGGGCAGGGGGCTAAATGACATCACCATTTCCTGTTTTTACCCTATAGCAGTTATCGTGTGCCTGTTGATGTATGGCGGCAAAACATTCTGGGCAAACTTGAGTGCCTGAATTTAACACTCCTCATAAATAATTTTACACATTTAACTTAAAGTGAAGTGTGTGGAAGATGAGAGAAAAGTCAAACAGTTGTAATTCATATAAGCTTTCAAAAAACGTATTTTGTTTCAAACATGACATGATGCGGTGTTGAAACTACAGTTAGAGAGTAGGTTAATCATTTTGGCATAGGCCTTAGTACCCTGCTACTGAAACATATACTGTATTTGCCTCTCGGAAAAAAAAAAAATCATTGCAATAACGAAAAAGCTTTATAGAAAACAGTACCAAAAACTGAAAAGAATAGAACTGTAATTGTTAACAACTAAAACAAGAATTATTATATGTCTGCCTTGGTTCACTAGTCCTTTTGCAAACATATCGCATGTAAATTCATCTCTCAAGTCACTGACTGTGATTGGTTACATAAGCAAGAATGCCATCATTGTGAATGTGATACCCTCGATCGGTTAGGTCGAGGGAATGAAAGTCACAGAATACCTTCCACTGCCCGCATGTGCTGAAACATGCCACCAAAAATTTTCATTATTTAAAAAAAAATCATGAGGCTATTTAAAAAAAAAATCTGCCAAAACGTTTTAATTTGAATTTCATCAGAATTCGCAATTAAAACTCGTTCTGACAATAAAAACTTCACCTGTTGTCATTGCATACACCTCATGAATACACAGGTTAAACCAATTCTCGGCCCTGTACATCGTTTCAGTACTGCAAATGTAACTTTCGTTTTGAATTGCATATATGTACCGCAACATAGTCAGTCGTCTTGCCTTTATTGACCAGTGTTGCAAAATAATGAATAATTGGTACAACTGCAGAACACAACGCCTCTCAAAGACATACCACTGAGACTCCAGAGGCGCAGTCACAGTGACTGCAACTGGGCCTCCAAAACTCAGTGGACGTAAACAATGAACACAAGACTCACAATGAGTCGTTCTCAAAATACTGTAACACAACCTTCATGTTCCACCACTGCGACTGTGACTGCACCTCCAGTCTAGATTGGAAGCTTCATGTTTGACAGAGTGCTGCGACTACGACTGTACCACCAGTCTAGATTGGAAGCTTGCTTCCTGGAAGCTTGCTTCATGTTCGACCACTGCGACTACAACTGCACCTCCAGTCTAGATTGGAAGCTTCATGTTCGACCACTGCGACTGCGACTACGACTGTGCCTCCACTTCAGACTGACTACCTTCCCCCAACAATGAGCCATGTGGCACTTACAGTACTGTACATGCATACAGTAGGCTAGGCAAGCTGTTGTGGGGTAACGGACTTGAAAAGTAGGAGGAACAGAGAGAGTCAGAGATTGTGTATAGTGCAGGTATCATGAGTCGATCGGTACCTTGCGTCGATCAGTGCGTACTAGTTACGTAGCCTCTCAGGCTACGTGTACGGAATCGTATTTCCATCATTTGGAAAGGCGAACTACACCTAAATAGATATTTTTTTACATTGCGCAAAAGAAAGTAACTCCTTATCCTACGGAAACTCTATGAAGCGGATAAATTCAGAGCGGAAGAACATTGTATTTGTCTCGTCGCCATTGATGATTTTTCACCAAGATTACGCAGCTTCTAAATGTTCGGGTGTAAACAGAATAAAACTCGCAAATATTTTGGAAATTTGTACAGCAACAGAGCAAATAAATCTGAAAATTGCTGCAAAGTTTTTCCACTGATCATATATTACACAAAAATTATCACAATTAGATGTTGAACATGGCTTGTTGGGAGAAGAGACTCGTGATATGGGCCCGCATGCACTGGCCAACTGAATTATCAAAATGTCGTCGTAAGATGAAGCGGCTTACTTGTATTTTTATAGGTCTATCTTTATAGATAACGCACCATTGACATGTGTAACGCACCACTGACATGTATAATTAACTAGACACATCAGACAAACGCACGTTTGTTCATGACTTGCTTAGACCAATCAAAGGTCTTGACGCAGGGTATTGACTTGCTTAGACCATGAGTTAGGCCTATCTGTGGTGGCTATAGCTTAGATCAGCGCTTCTCAACCTTTTTCAACTCAAGGACCACTTTCACTCTCAGAATTTTTCTGAGGCCCAACTTATAAAAAGTTTATTCTTTTTTCTTGTTGGGCTGCAACCCACCAGTTGAGAAGCACTGGCTTAGATGGTTATGAGAGCGGTATCCATATTTTGGGATATGGTTAGTCGCTACTGCGGCTTTATACGCAAGACTAATGGTGTTCAGTGCCCCCAACATGCACGTACAATGTACGGATCTACTTTCGAGACGACGAGGTGTTCGTTTTGAATTTTGGTTGACCATAATCCTTCATTTTCAAATCTCAAAGTTTTTTGTATTCTCATTGTCGCCCCTTTCAACACTTTGTGAAAGGTATTACCAGCTATCAGTGTCACTGGACAGCTGAAGTTGCAGAAGGCGAGTCAAGTAGCGCTAATTCCAGCAGGAGCAGGCGGGGGATCCGGCCGGGAAGCTGGCAGAGGAAAACCTGTTTGATTTAGCAATGAGGTATTTAGATGCGGGCGATTTTCGTTGGGAAACCTGAAACTTACTAGGCTATATGCTCAATTTTGAGATAATAAATTGGCATGTCGACGTTTATTAAATTGCCACAAGTTACAACTTTGAGTTTTGCAGGCCTTGAATTTTGAGGCGTGCGAGTGCGATCGCACACCACCACTCGCCTCAAATCACTGTGAGGAGTGCTATTTTTTGCACACCTAGAACTCAGATAAATCAATTAAAGTTTAATAAAACAGCACACCTACCACACTCCTTGATATCCTGAGGAGTGTCATTTGTAGCACACCTGCAAAATCTAAAACTCAAGGCCTGGTTTTGGAGGGAAAATTGGGGACCTTCCTGCCGCCGCCAATGTAAAATGAATGAATTGACGTCCATCGTTAAAACAACACAGCGGTATGTGTAAGTAGGCCTACTGTGCACTAGCACTTAGATCATTAGGGTACGATGTACAGTGGCTCTACAGCAAGGGTGAGGAACCTCCGGCACGTGGGTTCATTTAGCCTCCGACCCGCGAGCCCACTTATTCATCTGGCCCGCGAAGCAACTGATAAAAGTAAATTCAATTCACTTGAATAATAATATCTAATAATAATCTTTTAGTCCTCGGTACCCACCACTGTTTTATCATGCTTATACCTGCACTTTCAGGATAGTTTACATAAAACAACTCTCTAAGTTCATGTTGTCATGAGCTTGCTTGTAAAAATTAAAACATCTCTGGGGGTTAATCAATATGCCGTATGTTCCATCTCCTTTCTCCCGATTGAAAAACAACTCCCACACCTATCTCTCGGAGAGGCTACGTCGGATTTGCTATGCAAATTCAAATTTCTAGTTGAACGGTAGTAACGCGCGTAGGCGCGCTATGATTCGAACACAAACATCACCTGCTTCAGATGTTCTTCGTGCAGCATACTCCTCCATCAAGATGCGTCAAAAACAGGTATTTATTCTATTTTTCTTCTTTTCTTGTAGTAGAATTTGACAGAGAACCAAGTTTTGTAGCTTTTGCACTCGAGTAGACTAGAAATTAATCAGTTTTAATGAAAAAGAACGAGAGAACGCAATTAGAATACTCCGCTAGCCGGTGTCGCTTCGAAAGAGAATGTTTTGAAGCAATGCATTATGGGAAAAAAGCAGGGTTGTTAAATAAGTGGTCAAAACCGGTTTTGACCACAAAGAGGTTTAAACCTGGTTAAAACCGGTCAAAACTAGGTTTAAACCGGTCAAAACTGGTAAAAACCCATAAACCTTCTGTTAGACAAAATATTTTAGGTCACAGCCCAGGAGCACACATCAAATCATGTGACCTTGAATGATCAGGAGGCTTTAAAAGATTGAATTAAATTTCTTTGATTGAAAATATTATTCTTTTGCCCGAAATAATTATGAATTAACTATTCCATTAATAATTGGAAAAATTGGAAAAGATAAAAAGAAATTGTACACCTGACATTGTTGGGTCAAATACATAAGTCTGTGCTGTTAATTTGTGCTGTTAGAGACTGTGAGTTATTGTTACATGTGTCATGGAAGCCACATTATTATTTAGCAAATAGGCCTACCTTGTGCCCCCTAAAATTTGTAGCTGCAAACATCCTGTTTACAGCACTTCTTCATTCTTAGCAAGAAAATTCAACACTAGGTTATAAAGTTAATTAGACTTAACCTTAAGTACAGTTTATGTATCTGCACCATAACAATTATATGCTCTGATAAACTGTTGGTAACACCATTGTTGGGTACAGATGAGATTAAAGGATTTTCTCAGTGTTAGTAGGACATGTATCTCATTGGTGAACAATACATGGGCAAGGGTTTCATTGTATTCACTTGGACCCTAGGTACAGTGTGCATGGGCCAACAGGGCTTAATCTATAGGAAACACTTGACAGTCAGCGTCTAACTAGTGCACACACACACACGCACAATTTACATATGGTTATCTTTAAATTGGACCTTTTCATTTTGAGCCAAGTTATTTAGGACTTTATTGTATTTTTAGGAAATATAGACTGAGGATTTTCATCAGTTTTTACCAGCATGAATAAAGGCGGAAGACCGAAGGACCCTGTATGGGACTCTTTTGAATCGCAAACAGGATTGTAGCTAATAAACACAGGTGTGAGCTTGATTTTCCAAATGTAGTGAAAGCAAGTTCAGTAATTGAATCAGTAGTAGATTTGTTCCATTTGAGTTTGACAGTGTCAAAAAATTACATTGGGCATTGCGCCTTGCATGTCCAGTGATTTGGCTATCCATATTGGGACAGTTGATACTTTCTAGGTTTCATGTAATTGAGTGGGTAACTGGGAATGTATTCTTAATGGGGTTATTCTTGTGTTTGCTTTTTCATTATTTTGAGTTCAAAATGGCACCATGAAGAATAAATTTGATTTTAGTTCATAAGAATCGTGTGTCAGAGTTTGTAGTGTAACTGTATCAAGCCAATGAAATAATTTTACAACTGCAAGACAGCAAGAGTGTTGATTTTTAGATGTTTTGACTTTTGAGACTGAAGGGGCAAATGAGAGAGAAGCCTTCAATAGCCCCCATGAGACTAATTTGTCTTCTGAATCTTTGTCAAATTGAATCAACTATTTGGCACATGAGTAACTGGCATGTTTTTTCTTTAAATTCAATTTAAATTGACTTGATTTAAACACTGAAGGGGTTTTGACCAGTTTTGACCGGTAATAGGTGGTCAAAACTGCCCGGTTTAAACCAGGTTTTAACCGGTTTAAACCGGGCGGTTTAAACCGAACAACCCTGGAAAAAAGTTTGGGAAAGTGATACGGTGTTTTGAAAGGGTCATTTTTTTCAAAGTTCTGTTCATGGGAATAGCCACTCTGCTATCACTAAAGTCTCCGAAAGTTAATTAATTTCCGACTGATTATTCTCAGAGTGGTAAATAAACTGAATTAAAAATATTTCTCATTCCATGCAAAAGATGTTTAAACTTCCATGTTGTTGCTTTTTCACAACTGAGGGTGTCTCCTCTTTTTCATATTCAGCCAAAACCTCTGAAAGTGAGTGGGACCAGTAGGGCTTTTAAGCCCTAAAAAGAGAAGAATATGGAAGCTGCCTATTCGCTCATCAAGACTAAAGGATGCTCCATTACAAAAGTGGCAGAAAAAAACAGGCGTACCCTTCACAATAATTCAAAATAAAATCAGTGGCAAAAGTGAGGTACGAGCAACATGGGGGAAGATGCCTATTTTAAGCAAAGAAGAGGAAGAAAAACTGGTGAATCATCTAATGCAGGAGGCCAGATGTGGCTACGGGGTCACCAAAAAGACAGTAAGAAACATCGCCAGTGAAATTTTCAGGGCCTCAAACAAAGCAAAGGGGCAACATGAGGGAAGAGTTTTGACGAACGGGTGGCTGCAGGGCTTTATGACACGATGGCCTTCTTTGAAAGTCAGAAAGCCACAAAAGTTAAGCATGTATCGGGCAGCAGCAACCTCGGAGACCACAGTCAAAAAATACTTCGAAGAACTAAAGACAACCCTTCTAACATACAATTTGACAGACAGACCTGACCTTATCTTCAATGTGGATGAGACTGGATTTTTGGGTGAACACCCTCCTCAACAAGAGCCCAAGGGCGCTATGGTTCCTTGTCTTTAAGATTATTTTGCACAAAGGGAGTAGTAAGGGAAGGCATGTGCTCCTTCAACCCCAATGACTTTTGACCTCCACCAAAAACATAAGGGTACATATCTGAAAATCATACACATACTTGCAAGTTTAAGAAAGACTGATCACTTGGTTATATTGATTTATCGCATCACATACCTCCGATTCCAATGCGTTACACACACACACTCACGACCTTTCACTAAAATATCAATTACTTGAAGTTGAGTTATGAGCATTGTACGAGCGGTACTTTAATTGCCTTTTTGGTTTGTCTCAACAAGATAAATCCAGGCTTCACAAAGAAGGTCAAAATGTCAAATAGGTCAAAGAAAGTCATCAAATGCACTTCATTTAGATGAACACAACTTTCCATAACGCCGAGAAGAAGTCGGTGCTCACGCCAAAGATCTTCGTGTTGTAGTGCATGGAATGCAGACTGGTGTGTATAGAGAGCTGTAGGCGAACGACCACAGTCCTTTACTGAGGACTATAAGAAACCATACTGTGACAGATTGAGTAACCCATTATCTAAAAGATATATTTAAGCAAACAATCCTTGATTACAGATTCCATAACTTTGCACACAACTTTGGTTAAACTGAGCGGCCTATAACTGCAAGGCAAGCTCCGATCCCCCTTTCTGAAAATTGGAGTAACATTAGCTATCCTCCAGTCAGCAGGTACAAAGTTTGAATCCAGAAACTTCTGAAAAATAGTGCAAAGAGGAACTGACAAAATCTCAGAGCATTCATGGAGAGTGGCAGGATGGATCCCATCGGGCCCAGGGGCCTTACTACTAGCTTTTAAACTCTTCAACTTATTACAAACCAACTCTTCAGAGAAGACAACATCACTAACTAAAGAATTATCAGAACCCTACAAGTTGTTGGAGCAAGTGATGACATTCTCTTCTGAGAGGCAGCTAGGTACTACTCGCTGTTTCCGGTTGTGACGGGTCGCCGCTTGGGGCACTTAGGGCCTTTGCTTTTTCTTGTTGTTTGGAGCAGAGCATGGTCAGAGCATGGGAGGACTTCAGTCAGGGAGGTTCTCACACAGTTGTGAAGGGCTAAAACGGCTAAAACAGCGGCAAAACAGGTTAAACAGGGGCTAAAATAGCTAAAACACTACCAGTTTATCAGTAAACCCAAGCCTTTGGCTGGGATTGAATTTGTCATGACCTACTCTTATGGACCGTATTTGTTTTGAGGAAGGAAACAACCAGAATACAAGCACATAGTGTAACTGTAATGTCAAGCGTCATTGTCATGTGTGCTGTTTGGTGTTAGCCTACTGTTAAGCCTACTAACTGTCAGTGTCTACGGCGACTTCATCTTCAAGTCCAACGATTGCCGGTACTTTTGGTAATGTATGCAGTAAGGAGTCAAGTTCTAACTGTGGGAACGATTACTATATAATGGTAGACCCACCCCCTCAACCAAGAACAGCCCTTACACCCCTATTCACAGGTACTAAAGGGCCTTAGTAAGAGGCCAAGATGTCCGGTCGATATCCCAGTTCCGAAGAAGTTGGCCTGACCCCTGAAACTTAACCAAAGTGTAGGCCTCGGTCAAGAAACCAAATTGGTCTAGGTTATGAACAGTTGCAGTTAGCATTATTGAAATGGACGTGACGGTGCCATAGGCTAAGAATTCGGGTCCCTCTATGTAACAAGGGGTTACACAAGTCCCTTGATTCCTTGGTAAAAACAGATAGGCTACGAAATAATCATTTAACAAATTAGCCATATCCTGATGATCATTAACTAGGCCTAGTGTGCCTTGATTACCTTGGAGAGGCCCAACACCCTCCTTAACCTTCTGCTTAGAACTGACATAGGCCTACTAGGCATGAAAAGATACTGTAAGGCCTAGGCCTACTTAGCCTAGACTGTAGTGTTAGCCGGCCTCACAGTCACAATCACAGTACCAGTTTAGCTACATACAGACTACGTTCCTGTGACTTATAGGGCGTTCCATTGGGTCGGTGAGCTCGGTCATTTACGCGTGAAAAGCGTTTCATGGCCCTCACAACTGGTGAACTCGTGCGGTGCGCTGGGAATTTTCAAAGCAACCCGAGTTACCCACTTGGGACAAAATGGCGGACGTAGCGAAGGCAGATAAAGAATGAAGTTACGTTCCTATTTTACCTTTCAGCCAGTAAAATTGATACACAGCTCTTCTAGATTGTAAATCTGAAGACGCAAATCAAATTTAAGTATTTAGTATTCATAATTATTACTCAATGCGACAGTTTTGTCGTTGTTTTAATGATCGATTCTTACGCCATTTGCCTGTTCGTCGAACATCGTCTCATTTACGTGTACGTCAAACGTACAGGCTACGTAACGATGTTATTGTTGAATAGTGTATAGCTATCCGTTTCACCACTTAAGACCGAATGAAACGCTTTTCACAAGTAGTGAAGTGGTGCATACCGAGCGCACCTAACGAATGGAAGGCGGCATTAATAGGTTTAGAGCCCACAGGCGTTCGAAACATTACGTACATACACTACACACACTATATATAATAAGACTTAATTATATATATATAACGTTAGTGTGTATAGTATATGTACGTAATGTTTCGAACGCCTGTGCTGTAGGCTATTTGCTATTAGCCTAGGGTGATTAGGCAAGAAAGAAGTAGCCTAGTTTATAAGCTGCAGTCTTGCCTCTCTTCCCACTACCATAATAAAAAACAAAGAAACAAGACTCAAATGCGCTGTAAATAAGTCACTCACATTCATCCAGTATCGGCTGCATGTACAAGTATCTATTTGACAACGGGCTTCTGCAAGTCACGAGACATGGACAGTAAGCTAGAGTCATATATGGATTATGGTACAGTAAGTGGCCTCAGTAAAGGACTGTCGACTGTAGTCATTCGCCTACTATCTCACTATACGCAGTCCTTACACCGGCCATTGGAAATAGCGGGGGATCGGCCGTCTGTGTATAGTAATGGTTGAAATTATCTTTATCTCACCAGGCGCGGATCTAGAAGGGGGCGCACCCGGCCCACGCCCTCTCCCCTTTTTCGATGACCAATGATTTTTTCACCAGCAATATGAAAAAAAATGAGCAATGCGAAAAAGCAAAAAAAAAAAAAAGGGGGGTCTTCAACTTTTTTGAAGACCTTTTTTTTTTTTGCTCGTCGGCCTTCCCGACGATGTGTGCGCCCTCCCCCCTTTCTCAAAATCCTGGAGATCTTACAGGAGTATTACAGCAGTTTTTTATTACTGAGAACTTCGTCGGGAAAGTGCCAAAGCCAAAAATGTGAAATGAAATCAGCAATTTCTTCGCACCGTAAAATTTACTGTGCGACTATGGAACTTTGTTTACATCAGTATGTTAATAAGCTACATCGTTACGTCAGTGTAGAATGTTTGCAGAGGCAATTGCCCTATGTAGGTATAGGAACCGCAGGAATCAAAATGTTGTGCGTGATGTCACAATGTTGCGCACACCATTCTGATGTAAACAAATATTTCGAGAGCTACAGTAAATTCTATGGAAGTAACAAAGAGTGGTGATTTCATTTCAAATTTTCGGAAGTTTTCAGACGTTTCAAGTGATCAAAACAACTACAACATTAGTGTAAGACTTAGAAAGGAAAAGTTATGGCAGTATATAGAATTTAGGTCGCAGGTTTCAGGGGCGGATCTAGGGTCTTTTCTGAGGGGGGGTCCAACATAAAAAGGGCACATTCATTTTTTTTTTTTTAAATTTTGGTTCCCATAAACGATTGTGTGAGGAACTTGGCAATACTGTTGGGCGCTGTTGTGCTGCTGCCACTGTAAATTTTTGTCCTATGTTTACTTCCTAATTTTTCCTTCGGTGTGTTTTGTTTCACTGAAATGAGTTATATTTCAGTGTTTAAACCTTTGTGGACTTAGTACTGCTCATTTTATTGGATAATTTATTCTGCTATTGGTGAATGACTTCTTGAAGGCTTACCTTGGAACCTATCCTAAATTTTGTGCTTTACTACCACAGTGGTGTGATCTATACCAATTCCACAACTTTTCATGGTTACCAGCTTTCTGCTGAATCTCACCACAACTGGATCTGGTTGCTATACTTGATTGAACAACAATGAAGTGTACTTGGCTTCTATACTGGTTCATGGTTATACTTGATTACACAACAATGCAGTATACAAGACATCAATTGTGTGCTCTGAGAGCTGGTGCTGATAAGAGAATTGATGCATCAGTGTACAACCTGCTAAAGGAAAATGGCTTACTTGCTTACAGAGGCAGGAGGGGAGGTACTCACACCTATCGACGTAGACCTAGAAGGGAGGACTTTGCTGTGGGGAATATCCCTCAGCTGAGGTTTCAGACCAACCCATGTGGGGAAGAGCAGTTCCTTAGGCCTATACAATCCGTAATTACAGGTGAGCGAAATATTCCTACAAAGAGGGGGTATCAGGGTATTCATCATGAGTTCTTGAGAACTCTGGAAAAGGCACCTCTTGAATACGACAATAATCACTATGTTGTATGGGGTACGATGAACACACGTTCAATTAGGAACAAAACTAACGAGGTACTTGTTCAATTGGTGGATGACGATATGGATTTCTGTTTAATAACAGAGACCTGGCTTAAGAATGAAGACACTGTGACTGTCGCAGATCTACAGTCTACAGGCTATACTTTTAGTGGCTATAACAGATCTGACAGAATCGGGGGTGGTGTTGGGCTCCTCTGCAGAGAAAGGTACCATGTGAAGGACATTCTAAAGGGTGAAACAACATCATTTGAGTATGCAGTTTGGAATGTAAAGGTGACAACATCAACTACCTTGACAGTTGTGGCAATTTACAGACCACCGTATTCAACACTGCATCCAGTAAACACTACCATATTCCTGGATGAATTTGCTGATTTTATTACTAAAATCCTTGTGGATTATGAAAATGTCCTAATCGGTGGTGATTTCAATATTCACATGGATGTTGAGAATGATGCTGAAAAGATCAAGTTTTCTTACCTATTAGATACCTTTGGTTTAGAACAACATGTTACACAGGCAAC
Source organism: Holothuria leucospilota (assembly GCA_029531755.1). NCBI lineage: Eukaryota > Metazoa > Echinodermata > Holothuroidea > Aspidochirotida > Holothuriidae > Holothuria > Holothuria leucospilota. The sequence continues at coordinate 44,274,262 of CM055962.1, forward strand.
ACACCGGTCGGGACATATACTAGACCTCCTAATCAGCAAACAAGGGGACAGGGATCTTAGAATCGAGAATACACAAACAACGGGAGAAATATCAGATCATCAAGTTGTTCGAGCTAACCTCACTTTGATGAAACCGAAGATATTAAGATCAAATATCTGGGTGCACTCCACTAAAACAATGGATACAAATGCATTCAGGGATGATATGATGGAGTGGGTTAATACATTAGTACCACGAGAGTTATCAACCGAGCAACTAGCTGAATGCTATAACTCAGGGCTAACTGAGATCTTCAATAGGCATGCACCCTTAAAGAAAACCAAAATTACAAGTAGACCAAGGCCTGAATGGATTAATGATGAATTACTAGCTTTAAAAAGAAGAGTAAGACAAGCTGAACGAAAGTCAAAGGTAACCCAAAATGAAGAACACATACTAGCATGGAAGCAAATGAAAATAGATTATAGGAAGACACTAAGATTTACCAAGTCTAACTATGTCAATGATAAGATAGCCTCCTGTGGCAATGATAGTAAGCAACTCTTCATCACAGTAAATGAACTACTTGGAAGAGGTAAACCCAACCCACTTCCAGATCATAACAATGATGGCGAACTGGCTGAGCTTTTCAATGATTTTTTCATTTTAAAAATTCAGCGAATACGTGATTCCATGGATGGTGAAGAACTTTTTATTCCATCTGTGCATTCCAGCAGTTCATTTACAGATTTGGAGTCATGTTCAGAGAAAGCCGTCCATAAAATCATATCAAACATGAAATCTACAACATGTGGATCTGATCCCTTACCCACAAAATACGTGAAAAACAACATAGATATTTTACTGCCACTGATAACAAAAATAGTTAACTTATCACTGTCAAGGGGGGAATTCAGCAGTCTCTGGAAAACTTCTATTATCATTCCACTCCTTAAGAAGAGCACGCTCGATCATGAAATTAAGAATTATCGCCCAGTCAATAATCTACCTTGGATTTCTAAAGTTGTGGAGAAAAATTTTCTTTTCCAGTTGAACAGGTATATGAGTACATATGAGTTACTTCCATCTTACATAAGTGCTTACCGTGAACATAATTCAACTGAAACTGTACTGGTGAAATTAATAAGTGACATTTTGATCAATATGGACAAAAGACTGATCACACCATTAGTAGCCATTGATTTATCAGCCGCTTTTGATACCGTTGATCATACTGTATTGATTAATGTTCTTCAAAATGTTTTTGGCCTTCGGGGAACAGCTCTTAATTGGGCAAAGAACTATTTGTCTGGAAGACACACAAAAGTGCAGATTAACAAATCTTTGTCTCGTGAGGTAAACCTGCAATTTTCGGTACCTCAGGGCTCGTGTGCTGGTCCGGTTTTTTATAATATCTATACCAGCACGCTTCTTTCTGAGATTAACAGATACCAAACTCAAATACTGGGATATGCCGATGATCATACCTTATATGACAGCTTTCAGGCCGATTCTAGGTTGGGTGAACAGACATGTGTATCCAATCTGGAGAAATGTCTAGCAAATATCCAGACTTGGATGACAAAGAATAGATTGAAAATGAACAATGAGAAAACTGAATGTATTATGTTTGGAAATAAAGTGCAGCTTGATAAGTGTATCACTACTAGTATAACAGTTAATGATGCTGAAATAGTTTTACAAAATAAGATAGATTATCTTGGTGTGCCTTTGGATGAGACCTTGAGCATGAAGTCTTTCATTGTTAAGAAATGTAAAGTGGCAGCTTTTAATCTTCATAACATCAGAAAAATACGTAATTGTTTGTCACAGAAAGCCGCTAAACAAATTGTTATATCACTTGTGATATCACATTTAGATTATGCTAATGCCATTCTCATCAATCTTCCAGCCAAAACCATTTACCCTCTTCAGAGAATTCAAAACCAGGCTGCAAAGCTCATCTTGATGCATAACTGCAGTGATAGTAGCGCGGACGCGCTTAAAGAATTGCATTGGTTGCCTGTTAAGTGGCGCATAGTGTTCAAGGTTCTCTGTCTGGCCTTTAAGTGTGTCCATAATCAAGCCCCTGATTACCTTCAGGAAATGTTTGTTAAATCGGATAGTAATTATTACTGCTTACGGTCACATGACAAACAAAGGTTTCAGGTACCTCCAACTCAAAAGGTAAACTTTGGTGACCGTGCTTTTGCTGTCGATGCACCGAAGAGATGGAACGATTTGCCTTTGGATCTGCAAAATTGTACGGACTTTTTGTTTTTCAAACGTAAACTTAAGACCCATTTATTTAAGTATGCTTTTGTGTAAGGTGCCATTGAATGTATGTTTACTTGCAATAATGAGCGCCATATAAGTGTTATAATAATAATAATAATAATAATAATAATAATAATAATAAACGTCAGCGATTACACAACTTACCGCATATTGACAAAGAAAGGACAAACCAAGAGACATGCAAAAACTGGAATCAAAACCTGGAATCTAAACGGTGAAATTGCAACGCGCGCGAAGCGCGCGAAAACTCTTTGGGTAAGCATACACTTATAAGAATTTGTACTAATTTAAAGCTTATATAGAACAATTGAGCGCACAGTTGGGCCCTATCGGGCATAACTTTATTTGTACTTCCCTCCTCGAGTCACTAGACGTACCGTACGACAGACACAAGTGAACGTTAACCAGGTTTAGCGAAATGAGATCCCATCCCCGAAATTTACATAAATCCATGTATTCTACTTATTAACTTGAAAAGGTGGAAAGGGTTTGTACTATATTACTATATTTAGCTATAAGTATAACTGAACTGAGGAAGAGTGGACAAAGGGTACCGAAAATTTTGGTTTTTATCCCAGAAATTACCCTTAGGAAAGCCAAAGTAAGTAAACTGACCATGGGTGACGGCAGAATTTTTCCAACAGGGGGCCGGACCATGTCAGCTACCCCAAGTTCCGACATTCCCTATTTCGAGGGTATGATGAGAAGGACAAATGTGGGAGCCTCATTATCCCCATGCAATTGCAGGCATATTTTGCATTATATCACTTAATACTTCATGATCCGAGTTGCGCACTGTTAGTGTTCTTTGAATCTGGATCGTGAAACTGAAAAGCGCGCGAAGCGGGCGAAATTTTTTGATAGGCTTACACATAAAACATATGATGAAACGGAAAAAGAACTGTAGGGTTTGTAGACCGTATCGGGTGTAACATACATTGTATCGAAACCACCTGGACTATACGATGAAATAGCCAAACTTTGCTCCGTAAGTCGCTCACCAACTGACTGTACCGCATGACACACACAAGAGAACACCAACTAGGCTTTGCGACATGGGATGAAAGTTACGACCTTTACATAAACTATGTATTCTGCCCATATGTTATCTGTTAAGGTGGACAGGAATTGTGCTATCCTGCTATGTGGAATGGAACTATTGAAAAACTAGAGTGACTCTACAGCGCGCGTAGCGCGCCGAAAATTTTGGGTTCTTATTACAGAAATTATCCTCTTGAGAGCAAAAAACACACTGCAAAAAGTGCTGGGTCATTTTCGTCGACCTATATGCTGGGTCAGTCCTTATTTGCCCAAAAATGGGTTAATACTTGCAGGCGGATTACGCAATAGCCCCACTTACATAAAACCCATGACCAAGCAAAATGGGTCACACAAAGACCAAGTTTTTGATTGGGTGATTCATATCACACGACCACTACAACCAGATGGAACCAGTGTCTCATACTCATTTGTACATAACGTGTATGATACGTGTAAACCGTTACTGTAGCCTTCACCCGACTAGCTGCACCGTATATGCACCACGTTCGTACATGCCGGCCATATGCATGCTGTAATCCATGCAACGTTCCTGGCATTAACTGGCCGCTGCAAGTGGTCAAACTGTGAAATGGATCCTTACACTCGTGAGATTCTGGAAATGTGGAATCTCCCATATTTAATAGAAACAGTGCATGTCATACATAGTGCCTTGCATGAGACTCAGCGACAACTTTCATTATTATTAATGAAAGTTTGCTAATAGGCCTAGGCTAGGCTAATGGAAATTTCGTACCCGTAGCCTAGTGTTAGGCGTAACGTTAGGCCTAAACAAAGATTTAACATGCCACACCAGATTTTTTTCACCAGTGTCAAATGATAGTGCTCATTCACAGTGCCACTCACCTCAAAGGCGTAGACCTAGCCTACTGTTTGTTGAAACAGGCTAGGCTTGTAGGTCGTATATGCAAAAACATTATTACTTTGACCCAGCAAAACTGTCATATTGGATTGACCCATACCATGGCTAGGTGGGTATCTAACCAATACTTGGGTCACTTTTGGGTCACAATACATCTTGGTCATGACAATTAAGTATGACCCAAATCTTAGTCAAACTGTTCGTAACCCATTTATGGGTCAATTTGACCCAAATTGGGGTAGGTGGGGATCTAACCAAATTCGTTGGTCGGATTTGGGTCATATTTTGACCCAGCACTTTTTGCAGTGCAGGTAAACCGTCGATTAGTTGTCGTCAGGGACTGCGTACTTTCGACTAAGACTCCCCTACGAAACTGTAAAACTTCTCCGATAGGGGGCCAGCCTTCCCCGACGGGGGCATGAACCCATCCCCCACCTGGCGCTACCGCTATCTCGACTGGGGGAGGAGGCTAAAATACTGTATGTTGTGTTCCCTACATAGTTGCGTCGCGACTGTCAAAAACACTGTCAGAACAGATGACTGAAGTCAAATGTTTGCTTTTCGTTTACGACAGCAGACCGGTCATCGGTCCAAAGACGTCAAAAAATTGAACCGACTGACACTGCGTTATTTGACCTGGTGGTGATTTTATATAGTAATTTTAAAATGAAACAAACACCGATTTGTCTATTGTGACTTCTGGTCAACTCTTGGCTGTGGACTTTACCTAAGACTGGCTTTTTATTCCCATCACTAGGGCAACACTATAAAAGGAGAGTAATTCCAGACTATAAATATCATAGGGAGGATGGATACTAGAGGGTGGAGGGAAGGTTTCGTAGATGTAGCGTTTATGGAGTGTGAACAGATCATTATTTTGTAAGACCAAAAGACTAGCAGTGACCTTTTGGAATCAATATTGAAACTCAATAGTAATACGTTGCATATCGCTAGTGAGTATGACGTAATATCTGCGTGTTTGTTATTACTCTGAATGCCCAAGCACGCCACACGTGGTTCCAAGCGAAAAGTGATTAGAATGCCTGATTGTCACGCAGACATACCGTAGTCACATTCTCTGTAAAACGGTTACACTGTTTGGGTTTCGGGGCGGCCAATATAGGTTACCGTAGTCAAATATATTGCCGAAAGTTTCTGCGATACATGGCTAGACTTTTACGAGAGGATTGATCGATACTGGATGGGGGTAACCAAAATCTCCTCGGAATTGGACAACACTGTCATTACCTGTGAAACTGTCTCGTTTTTTTTTTTTTTTTTTTTTTTTGCTAGTGTAAAAAAAAAAAAACAACCATTTTTTGAAAAAGGGCACATTGGAAAATTTGAGGGGGGTCCGGACGCCGGCGACCCCCCCTGGATCCGCCACTGCAGGTTTGCTATATAAGAAAATCAATTTCGACCAGCACTTTGCTGGTCGAAGACCCCGCATTTTCAATGGGTCGGTGTAAGGACCGTGTATAGGGAGCTATTGACGACCGGCGGTACAGTATTTCCGTATTTCCGTTGTTGCGGCTCTAAGGTTACAGCGCAACTTATTGGCATGAGTTTGTACTACGAACATGACAGATCTACCCGCCCCGAGCACCATTTTTTCTTCATTTTTCAGGATTACAATAGAAACTTCCGAAAACCCCCCATTCGCCCTGGGAAACAAATTCTGAAGCCCGACCTTACACTTAGGCGACGGCGTGTGCACGTGGCGTAGCCAGAGGGGGGGGGCAGAGTGACCCCCCACAGAAACTTTGGGGACGCAATGGGCGCTGTTGAAAAAAATGAAGGAAAGCAAAAAAAAAAAAACGAAACCAAAAAAAAAAAAAAAACGCTAAGAGGAGCGAGGGATGGGAAGTTGGTGGGGTGGAGTGGGAGGGGGTAGGGATTTAGGTCTCGGGGAAGAGTAATGGCGGTGGAATTCGCAGCAGAACGGAAGGCATATTTATTTTATGCAGGACGCATTGGCAATAGGCCCCCGAAAAGTCAATCAAAACCTTGGATGTCATCTCGTCTGGAACAGTGTTCCGGATTTTTCTCCTTTTTCAACAGATTATGCCTTTGGGACTGAACCCTAGCCCTTTTTTCGAGCCCTAATCCTGATTTTGAAACAAAATAAATAAATCCCGAAAAAGTATTGGTTGTCAATGTCATTTTCACTCGGAGGCCCCTCCAGGGGTGGCGCCAGGTGGGGCAGGGGCAGGGACTATTGCCCTCCGTGGGGGAATTTTTACAGTTTCGTCGGGGAGTCTTAGTGGATATGATGAAGCATGCAGTCCTCGAAGGCGAAAGTCACCCCGACGGTTTACCTGTTTTTTGCTCTCAAGAGGACAATTTCTCTAATAAGAACCCAAAATTTTCGGCGCGCTACGCGCGCTGTAGGGTCACTCCATTTTCTTCAATATTTCCATTCCACATAGCTATAGCACAAGTCCTGTTCACCTTACCAAGCAGGGGCGGATTTGGGGGGTCCAGGGGGCCAGGGGCCCCCTTCCAAAAAAATTTGAAGTTTTTTTAACTTCATAAAGCAAAGGACAAGGCCCTTTTCCAATGAAATAGGCCTATGAGATGTGTTAGAGTGAAACTCAGATTTGTTCATTATTCTCTACCTCAGAAAATAAGTGTTATGCTAATAACTCTGCTACTGACTTTCAGCTGATAACATTTTGGCTTATATACTGGCCTCAGTAACTTTCTCTGGGCATTACAAGTCCTCATGAGCGCTCTATTAATGGATTGCTAACTTCAGTCTATTACCGGCCAGGTCCACAGCATTGGGAGCACTGCTTCTACTTTCAAGGGAATTCCAGAATTCTTTTAATAAGTAGAGGAATATTTTCGACAACATTAGACTTTTAACTATAACTTGCTGCAATATTACCCTGTAGTGTCTCATTTAAGCCTTTTAATTTATTTTAATGGAATGTAGGCCTACTGTGAATTTAGGCAGTCAGGGTAAAATTTAAAATTCAGTCATTTAATTATGAACATTTTTCAGCGATATATGATCAGTTCAAAAATATACTAAAGGCATCACCATTTTGCATCCAAGCAATCTTAAATTAACAAAATTTCTCAAAGGGGAGGGGTGTAAGGGGAGGGGACACTCCTCCCCTTAGACCCCTCCCCAGAAAAGCATCTTTCACCCAACCAAAAATTAAAATTCACTGAATTATGAACGCTTTCCAGCCATATATGATCAGTTCAAAAAATATACCACAGAATCACCATTTTGCATCTGAGCAACCTTAAATGAACAAAAATTTCTCAAAGGGGAGGGGACACCCCTCCCCTTAGACCCCTCCCCAGAAAGTATCTTTCACCAAACCAAAAATTAAAATTCACTGAATTATGAACGCTTTCCAGCCATATATGATCAGTTCAAAAAATATACCACAGACATCACCATTTTGCATCTGAGCAACCTTAAATTAACAAAAATTTCTCAAAGGGGAGGGGACACCCCTCCCTTTTGACCCCTCCCCAGGACGGTGGTTACTCATCACATTTCCCCCTATCAAAATACCTTGACACTGTCCCCGGGGACACCCCTCTCCTTAGACCCCTCCCCCAGATCGGATTTTTATACAAACCACTATGACCTGCCCCCCCCCCCTTTGCCAAATCCTGGATCCGCCACTTCCAAGTAACATGTAGGCAGAGTACACAGCTTATGTAGAGGTCGTAAATTCCATCCCAAATCGCAATGCCTTGTTGCTGATCTCTAATGTGTACGGTCAGTTGATGAGCGAATCCAGGTGGTTTCCATGCAATGATGTTATCCCCGATACGGTCTTCAACCCCTACAGTTTTCTTTCTTTACTTTTGTTCTTAATGATTACATATGTTTTTGTGGAAGTCTACCAAAAAAATTTCGCGCGCTTCTCGCGCTTTGCAGTTACACGATTCAGATTCAAAAGAACGATATCAGTGCGCAACTTGGCTCTTGAAGTACTAAGTGGTATCAGGGAGGTGTTATTACGTCCAGTAACACCCCCTGGTGATATTATGCAGAATATGCCCTGCAATGGCATGGGAAAGTTAGGCTCCTTCAAATCCCCTTCTCACCATGCACCCCCTCGACGTAGTGGATTGTGGGAACTTGGGGTCGCTGGCATGGCCCTGCCCCCGTTTGGGAAAATTCTGTCGCTACCCATGGTCGGTTTACTTATTTTTGCTTTCAAAAGGAGCATGTCCGTCTGAGATAAAACCTACAACTTTCGGTACGCTTTAACCACTCTTCCTCTGTTCCGTTACTTAAAGCTAAATATAGTCCAATGTCATCTCATTTCCGTAAACCTAGTTAATATTCTCTTCTGTCTGTCGTGAGGTTCGGCTAGTGACCAAGGAAGGAAAGTAAAATGTGAGTTATGTCTGATAGGGCCCACCTGCCCGAACAATTGACCTATATAAGTTTTAAATAATTACAGATTCTCTTTAGTGTAGGCTTACCCCCCAAAATTCGCGCACTTCGCGCGCTTTGCAATTTCACAGTTTAGATTTTGGATAAAACGGTAAATCTTTGTTCCTCTAGTATATACAAATTTTATGTAATATATACCCCGCAATGGCATGGTATAGTACACAGATATTCTTCAAATCCTCCCTCACCAACCCCTCGACGGCATCGGGGCTGTCGGGGATTCGAGTCGCTGGCCTCCCCGTCTGGGAGTCTGGCCCCTTCGGGCAAATCCTGGCGCCACCCCTGCGCCCGTCTAAAAACCCCTGTGGAGAACACTGGGATCTAGTATAAAAAAAGACAGCAAAAAAATTTCCCCTCCCCCAGGACTGTGGTCAAGAATGGGGACGATAAGTCGACTTTGCCCTCCTCACACCAAAATCCTGGCTACGCCCCCGGGTGTGTGACGTCATATTAAATAAAAGGAGCATTGTGCACAACGTTGCACAATGTAACACAATCAGGGGGCGTAGGCTGGTCTGAGCCTGAGGAGGGTGCGACAATTGAGAAGATGGAACTCAGTTCCAAGAAGCAACCGCATGCCTATGGTTAGGCAGCAGAATAATGGGGGAGTGGGAGGTGAACGAGCTTTGTGGAAAAGTTTTAATCAGCTGAAATATTCCAGAGATTGCTACTAGAAATTTAGCTTGTTTGCGCCCTCAGATTGCCGGTTCCTACACCGGAAAAGTTGCCACCCATCCCATGCCTGTCCCCTTGGGTTGTGAAATAGAAAAACTAGTGGGTAATCACTGATTGATCTTCTGTGCTTTGAGCTGATATACCGGCAAGGTTATTCCGCGTTCGGTAGGACACAATCTTATGCTCCTATAAAGGAAATAAGACTATAAGTAGCACGAACCCCGTCCTTTGATCAGTATATAGGCTACTACAAGAATGAGTTCTCGATAACAATAAAAATTAAGATTTATAACCAGGCTTATCAAAATAAGGCCCGAAATAATAACGTTCATAATTTAATGCCTTATGAGATCCAGCTCTCATATAAAAGTTTCAAAGGTATGCTTTTGAGAACGACACTTAACCCTCGCTTAAATTGCAAAAGGGAAATGTAAGCTACTTTTGGGGAGCGACACTCCAGACCTCCTGCAATGGGCTAAGCTAAGGGAATTTAACTTGAAGGTAGCAAAACATATACCTGTAAGAAAGAGTTTCTCCTGTAAACCAAAACAAGTAAGTAGAAAGGCTTTCACGACGGGAATCCATACTAGTAAGATGATTTCAACGAGTAAGCAGTCGAAGGTCTTGAAATAGTCCTGAAGAATATTTCAAGACCTTCGACGGCGTACTAGTTGAAATCATCTTACTAGTAAACCAAAATAAGTTTAGGAGGGAATACAAGGTACTGCCGCTAAAATCCCTTCAACGCAACCAGGAGTGGCGCCAAGATTTCACTCCCCGACGGAGGGGGACTGGGGCCAGCGACCCGAAGCTGCCTCAGCAGCCCTGATGCCGAAGAGGGTTAAACGGTGGGATTTGAAGAAAAGCTGTGTACTAGACCATGCAATTAAAGGGTATATATTTCATAAAATTTACTACAGGCACATAGTTCCTCAGTCGCTAATTTAATGTTTTCTAAAATTAATGTAATCTAAACTGTAAAATTGCAAAGTGCGCAAAGCTCGCGGAAATTTGGGGGTATATATATATATATATATCTATATATATATATATATATATATATATATATATATATATATATAATATATATATATATATATATATATATATATATATATATACCAAAAAAAAAAAGAATTTTTACTTATTTAAAGCTTATGCAGGTCAATGTCCAGGCAGGCAGGTCCTAGCGGGACGTAACTTACATTGTACTTCCATCCATAGTCACTAGCTGTACCATGCGACAGGCAAAAGGGAAAATTATCTAGGTTTAGAGACATTAGATGAAATTCCGACATTAACATAAATTCACGAATTTACTTATTAACTTATTTGAAAAGGTGGAACTTAGGGTTTGTTGCCTATTTAGGCCTAATTAAGTTTTTAAGTAAGGGAACTGAGAAAGAATTTTTTAAGTTTATCGTAGAAATGACCCTTTTGAAAGCCAAAATAAGTATTCAGACCAAGTGTGTGGCGACAGAAATGGTCCCTGCCCCCCACCTGGTGTCACCTCTGAACGCGACTGGAAACAGAGGCGACCCCCAAACACTTGTCACAATCCACGACATTTCCGGCACTACGGAAAACTTTTTACAATATGAACTTGTCATAAATATAAATGGCATCTGCTTATACCGGTACCTCAGAGACATATTACCCAAGATCTTGCCACGGCCAAAGAGTAGGCTTCTGTGGTAAGTGTAAAATGAGCTACTAAAGCGAAACTCAATGGGCTTTACTAGAAGTTTTTCAGAGGTAACTCTTTTTGTTTTTTTTTTCTATGAGACAATCTTGATTAATGACTAGGTGCGGATCGGGGGGGGGGCTTTCCCGGACTCAGCCCCCATTTTCGCCACATTAACAATAACAAATACGCGAAGATTAGGATAATGTAAATCTAGTTGAATATTAAAGGCTTTCAGCCCTCCCCCCTTTTCGAAATGTCTGTATCCGCGCCTGATGACCAAGACCTTTTAAGGGTTCACTACTTATGAAGTTTGGCCATCATTTGCTTGAGCCAAATTTACAGACACCTGTGTACAATCGCCACCAAAAGTAAACATGGGCGGCTCTAAGAAATTTTGTTTGGGGGCAAACTCAAGTCCATATTTAGGGACGTTCGGAAGACCCCCCCCCCCCCGCAATATTAATGGGCAGCTCCGGATAGTACAATAGGAGTATGGTTATTATTATGTATTTCAGCGATGCCCCATGTAGTTTTCAAGAGCTCTGTAAAAACCATTTCAGGCAGTCAGTCATGAGCTGACTACTTCGAAAATAAAAATGCAACCATATCAGCCGATCGCTACTCCATGTGGGGTGGGGAGTAAGAGGCAGGTGAAATGGTCAAAGCGGCCTGATCCACTTGTATAAAATGAGACCCACCTATAAATATTTCGTTGTTTCTTTCATTGCGTCACAATATGTTTCAGCTTTGCCATGCAAGAGGCCATAAAATGTTGGTTTTCTGGATTGTTTTCTTAAACTAACGAAAATTTCGAGCACTGAAGACACTTGAAAACGATGAAATGATAGCACTATTTTGGATCTCAGTACCTTTCCGAAACGAAATTTTTTAAAGAGGGAGCGGGGAATTCCCCTAACTCAGAATGACGTCTCATCCTATATACAAGTAGCTAGGCCAAAAAGTCTCACTACACTGAGCTGAGATTGACTGTTTGGTGTGTTTACTTTAAATCAACTGAAACGGTATATTTTAGCACAGAATGGGGTGGAGAACCTTTTACTTATAACCAGGCGCGTAGCTACAAGGGGGGGGGGGCTGGCCCCCCAGATGTTTGCCAGGCCCCCCAAAAGTTGTGCATGTCCTAATAATATGTGTAAGATTAAGGCCGGTGACTGATGCCGTGCCCCCCCCCCCCATTTGATACCTAAAAATTTCATCCTAGCTACACCCCTGCTTATAACATGCCATTTGTTAGTCATAAGACCACTCGTGGGCCAACGACGCTGTCAATTTGGACAAGGGAAGGGAAACCTCTCCTTCTATGGGAAACACAATACGTTTAGGCTACATGCCCGTTACAACTTTTTGTAGACAGATACTTATGCTAATCTTACCTTCATAACAGGTGTCGAATATGATCCTCTTTGGCGTACATACTGTTGGTGTTACGAGTGCAGCCAATATAGGTGCAGGAGTAATACACGTCCGCCGGGCGGGCAAATGCTAATCTGGCCAGGTGACACCCGGGCAAAACTGCTTTTGTCGTGGATGATAATCAACACGGCTAATGGGTTGTGAATCTAATGACCCCGGAAACTCTGAAGTGTCTGCAAAATTATGGGCATCTAACTCCAGCACGTTACCCTCTGTAAATGACATTCTAATCAGATTACAAATATCACAGCGTGATCATTTGTTTTGATTACCTTAGCTCCCACTAATGGAAGGGCCTAGTCCATTTGTGATTCTGCGGTACATATAGTAGCAAACAAGCAACTAACAAAACGAGCGCGAAGCGCGCCGAAAAAAATGTCGTTTTGAAAGCACTTTATTAATGTTTAACCTTCGCATTGCATTGGAAAGTTATTCACTTCTTTAATTTTAAACCAAGTCAAGGAAAAGGGAGGGTCTAACTCATCTCGAATTACATGTTTTATTTATTTATTATTATTTTTTGGAAAATTGAAGACTATTCTTTGCAAACTTTTTTTTTTTTTGGGGGGGGGGGGCAAGTGCTCCCCGTGCCCCCATGGCGAGCCGCTAATGAAAGTAAATAAAACAACCCTAGTTCCCCCGTTTCAATGTTAGCATGGGCGGCTCTAAGAAATTTTGTTTGGGGGGGGCAAACTCAAGTCCGTATTCAGGGAGGTTCGGAAGACCCCCCCGCCAGAAATATTAATGGTCAGCTCCGGATAGTACAAGACCTCAGTAGGAGTATGCATAGGCGTAGGGGCTTAAGTTGATGGGGGGGGGGGGGCTGTAACGATCTGCCCGAAAAATAGAAACACAAATTTTTACATTTTCAAATGTACATATCATATAGGCATGCATCCGTTATCACACCGCATGCCAATTACATACAATAATTTGCCACGTTACTACCTATTCCATATTGGTTATAATTCTGGGGGAAGTCGTTACAATAATGATGATAATAAGCAGTGGTGTAGCCAAGATTTCTCTCATGGGAGTGGGGCAGGCATTATGTTGTGTGATCACCGGCCTGGGGAGGGGTCTAAGGGGAGGGGGTGTCCCCCTCCCCTTTCAAAATTTTTTGAAAAATTAGGTGTCCATACATGCAATCTGGTGCCACATATGCTACCTTTGAAGTAAAATTTGAGTTAAAAATATTACCGTGCGTATTTTAGGTACTAATGAAAAAAATAGGCATCACTCCCTACCCTTTGAAAAGTTTTGAAAAATTAGGTGTCCCTACATGCAATCTGGTGCCACATATGCTACCTTTGAAGTAAAATTTTGTGTTTTATTTTAGGTACTAAAAAAATGGGCGTCAGTGACGGGGGCATGGCCTATGGCTCCTCAAATACACCACTGATAATCATAATATATAAGTTTAGCCATTAAAAACCACACTGGTGAATTAATACCGAATATATAGGTGATTGTGCAATCCAAATCAGAACTATATTTTAATTACCAAGGAAGTTTTTTAAAGTATCGATTTCCGTTAAGCTACATTATTGCATTATTTTTCTTTCAGTAGGTGCCCGAAAAATTCTCAGAATATTGCCCGAATTTTCACAAAAATATTTTGTTGGGGGAGCTGTAGCCCCCAGCCTCCCGCCTTCTACGCCTATGGGACTATGGTTATTATTATGTATTACAGCGATGTCCCATGTAGTTTTCAAAAGCTCTTCAAAAACCATTTCAGGCAGTTAGTCATGAGCTGACTACTTTAAAAATAAATACAACCATATCAACCGATCGCTACCGTACTACCATAGGGGTGGAGTCAGAGGCAGGTGAAATGGGCAAGGCGGCTTGATCCATTTGTATAAAGTGAGCCCCACCTTTAAATATTTTATTGTTTCTTTCATTGTGTCATTAGATTGTTTCGTTTAACGAAAATTTCGAGCATGAAGACACTTGAAAACGATGAAATGATAGCACTAGTATTTTGGATCTCAGTACCGTTCCGAAACGAATTTTTGAAAGGGGGGGGGGGGATTCCCCTAACTCAGAACGACCGCTCATCCCACATACAAATAGCTAGGCCACTAATCAAAAGTCTCATCACACTGAGCTTAGATTGACTCTTTGGTGTGTTTATTTTAAATCAATTGAAACGGTATACTTTAGCACAGAGGTGGAGAACCTCTTGCTTATAACAGGCCATTTGTCAATTTCGACAAGGGAAGAGAAACCTCTCCTTCTATGGGAAACACAATACTTTTAGACTGCATACCCGTTACAACTTTTTGTAGACAGATACCTATGCTAATCTGGCCAGGTGACACCCTGGCAAAACTGCTTTTAGTCGTGGATGATAATCAACTCGGCTAATAGGTTGTGTATCTAATGACCCCGAAAGCTCTGGTGTCTGCAAGACTATGGGCATTTAACTCCAGCATTACCGTTACACTCTGTAAATGACATTTTGATGCCTAAGCTAATCAGATTACAAATATCACAGCGTGATCATTTGTTTTGATTACCTTAGCTCGCACTAACGACAGGTCCATTTGTGATGTCTGAAGTATATATAGTAGCAATCAAGCAACTGAGTAAACGCGCGCGAAGCGCGCCGAAAAAATGTCGTTTTGAAAGCACTTTATTAATGTTTAACCTTCGCATTGCATTGGAAAGTTATTCACTTGATTTTAAGCCCACTCAAGGAAAAAGGAGGGCCTAACCCATCTCGAATAACATGTTTTTTATTTATTATTTTTATTTTTAAAAATTGAAGACCATGCTTTGCAAACTTTTTTGGGGGGGGGGGGCAAGTGCCCCCCGTGCCCCTATGGCGAGCCGCTAATGAATGTTGGCAAGTTGTTTTAGCCACAAGCAATCACTTCAAACTAACCAAACTTTACAACATTGATGGAGGGGATGAGGAGGAAAATGCAGCTTGATCATGTCAGCTTGTTTCATTTTTGGGGCGGCAATTGTAGCCTGGTCACAGGGATCAAGCCAATAATATTCAACCCCGACACAAACTCTTGGAAAACTCGTATAAAATTTGCCCTTTCCTTCAAATATGCAAGGTTCACCGACTACCCATATGGCGTAAGATAGTAACCTTACTTAAAATTTACAATGGTTCTTATGGACATTTACATTCCAAAGTTTGAGGCAGCGTCGCAGCTAAAAGATGCATAATCTTTACACACGCCCAATGGGTAAAATTCCTCCTACCGGTATATACATTACTGCCTAGTCATCCCCAATATAAATATATTGCATTCGTGTCTTTGCGTATACGAAAGCTGTCAGGTAAATTTGTATTTGCCGACTGATATGCATCCTCTTGTAGGCACAGGACTAGTGTGTGGGGACGGCGGTCAGGGAGTAACGCGATAGTCTTGAGCTTCATTTTCGCCAAATGTGTTTCGAGGAACTTTTTGGTCTCATTTTGAGCGGAACTCCACATGGTGCGGGAAGGTGACAGTCCGCACCCCTCGCACCCCCTCAGCCTACGCCCCTGATAATTTAATCGAATGTTTTCAACTTTGACATTTGTTTTGGAAGTTTAAGTTTCTGAAACAGTGGGATTTCAAAAGAGAAAGTTTAGTAAAACTTACAAGGCCTGCAAAGGCGCAATTCAGGCAAACTGTTTTTCTTGACACGGTGCTTACCAACTGGTCGTGGCAACTAGACCTTCCCGACAAAGTCCCTTCTGGTCCACCCTTCCTCTGAATGTCCACCTGGGCGTTGTCCCTAGATCCCATCAGGGCCCTATGGTGGGCTTTCGGTACGTTGGGCCATGCCCACGGGGACCGCAGTGTAGCCTAATTGCACAGTGCCCACTACAAGCCCGTAGCCAAGGTGGTCAGGGTCAGGGCAAAGCTCCCCTGGAAACATTTTCGCCCCCTAGATGATCAAGAAGTACATTGCCTCAGTGCATTTTATTATATCTGGCCCCTGAAATTTTTATTCGACCCCTGGAAGTTACTTCTCCCCCGCTCGGTATCTTGTCTGGGTACGGGCCTTGTCCACTGTGAGAAGTCACGGTCAATCGCCCCGAGGGTTTAACTCTCTCACTCTCTCTCTCACACAACGTGATAGGTAACTTATAAACATATACGCACCCTTCATTGTCAGTTTCGGTGGGTTTCGATTTTAGTTTTCCTTTCGATAGCTAAATAGCATGGAAGTGGATCATGGGAGACAGGGGACGCGTCCACCTCACTTTTTTGGAAGGGGGACATCTCCAATAAGTCCTCCACTTTTTCAAAAATGAAGAAAACTAAACTTAAAAGGAATGGATTGTGACATTTTTGTGCATACAGTACGCTTGGAGCTAAATGATCTCGCGAATCACAACTGTTTTTCGATCACCTAAGTATCTAAGCGTATATGAAAAAATAACGTGGTATTTTTTAGGTTGAACACCGCCGTAAAAGATGATTTTTATGGGATTTTTCATAATAGAACGTTCTGACGAAACTTACTGAACATCAGCCAATACGATCTCTGTTTTTGGATTGCGACATGACTATGACAGGGTCCCAGCTTTTTACGTAAAGGTGTAAATATATAACATATATTACGAATTGACATTACATTTTAAAAGCTAAATTGCTCCCAAATATGGCACCATTTGCCATATAGACACCTTCCAATTTCCTTTTTTTCCATAGGGAGGGGCCCACCCCTCCCCTTCCCCTCCCCTTAGACCTCTCCCCCAGGACGGCAATTCGCAAATGATGAAAAGCCCCCCCCCCTTTGGAGATGAACAGACACCCTTGTTAAGTAGTTAAATTAGTAAAATAGTACTTTGAATTAAAGTGATATACACAGGCATATACGTAGCTTATGCACGGTTTTTGCGGGTACGTAAGATGGCACTGAAAGGACATACATGTTTTTTTCTGGCTCTGTTTACCGTACGTACGATATAAAGCACGTTTTCTCTATAAGCGTTAGACCAGTGGTTCTCAAACTTTTTTAGACTTCCGCCCACTTAAACCATCTTGAACTGTCCCAATGCCCCCCCCCCTTATCCCCTCTCCTTGCCCTACCGTAGGCTACATAATAAAAAACAGCAGTTACAAGAAATGACTCTGCTATGGTAATAATCCAAACATGGAAGAAATTGGACCAAGGGGCAGAGTTAATGAATTTCTGATGCCATTTTTGGATAATTTTGTGTCACAAAATTTATTTTTTCTATCCCCAAACCTTCGTGATGCCTTAGTGTACCCTAAATCCCTGCAGTCACAGTGATGTGTCATAATCGCCATGCAGGGACCCCCAAATCAGTCCTAACCCCCCCCCATCCCCCATGTACTCTGTAGCGCCCACCTAAGACTTCCCAGCGCCCTCTTCAGGGCGGTCACGGTAGGGACCACTTTGAGAAACACTGCGTTAGACCATAGAAATTGAAGTAAGGGAGAGTAATGTCTTGAGTCCTGGACTGGCTATTTGTACGAGAATAAAGCACCAGCCTATACAATCACTATGTACGTCGTTGCTCTTGACCCAGTTAGTGGCGAAAGAATTACAAGTTTTTAAAGGCAGAAGTATTACTTAAAGGGACATGGCAGTCACCCCAAGTTTATTTTCAAAAACCTGCTAAATCTTACAAATCTCCTCTTTATTTTCCTCACAAGTATCTTTCATTACGTTTCTGTATGGCATTGAATATTGAAGGCAAACCAAGGGGTTCTTCTGCATGAATTTAACAAGTAACTAACAAAAATATTGTCACATGATTTATCGGAGCCATTCTTGAATTAGGATAACGGGCGGTACACTAATTCAAATTAGGGGGACTGCATTTTCCCTTTAAAGCACGATGACTTTTCTTGGTTTTGAAGATTGTCCCTAATCTTTCGAGCAAAGGATAAAATTACATTAAATTTTCAAGCTGCATGCACACTGAGCATATGGAGATAGTCAAATAACAGAGCTACTAAATGCCCGAATCATGTGTGACCCAGCCCCAGGGCCGTCGTCAGAGGAGGTGTGGGGTGTTACCACCCCTATTCGCCGATCCAGTCGGCAAAATTCTACACTGCACCAGTCGGCAAAATGTAAGGAAGGAGAAAGGAAAAAGAAGGAAGAGAGAGAAGGGAAAGGAAAGAAAAAAGAAGGAAAAGGAAAGAGGAGGAATAGAGTGGCAGAGGAGCATTGTTTGAGAGGGAAAGTTTAGGCACCCCTTTGTACCATACTGTTGTCTAGACGTTTTCGGACACCCCAGTTGAGCTTGCGTCAAGTCATTGAATCCGTAGGAAAGACCTACATGAGTCAACTGAATTATGGGAAGGACACAGCAACTCGAGTCATGACTTGCTACAATCCCGCTGGCTTCCCGTGCTTGCTGGTAGATGCTGCATCGTAATGACAAATTTGTGTTTGAGGGCAATTTTATGCAATGTACAACGGGTGGGATTAGGGATAGCGCCATGTGACAGAAAAGGGCAGTAGCGCCGGCATGTGGGACAATAGCCCAAAGCGATTTTCAAGTTTTGTAAATGAGCCCAAAGGGGTTTGAGCTTTTTCTGTTTGGGTATGATGAGGTATAGTTTCTACTGATTGATGGATCTATTTTAATCATTTTCTATCGCAAATCCTTTCAAAAGTACGAATATTATTCTTTGGGCCCCTCGGCACGCTCCAACCTTCAAATTCTATTTTTTAAATACAATTTCAAACTTATTTGTTCAAGGGAACTTTTACGGGTTTTATAACAATTCCTACGCAAAACTTCGGCGCTCTTAGCGCGTAATTGTCAAAATTTACACTCTGTTCCTGATGACCATTATTAAGGAGATAATGCACGGAATTTTTCTGACGAGAAACTTTTTTGTAAACTTTCAGTCCTATCTCAGGCTAGCATCAGGACGCAATATTGTGGTAAGCATAGGCGGCTCTAAGAAATTTTGTTTGGGGGGCAAACTCAAGTCCGTATTCAGGGAGGTTCGGAAGACCCCCCCCCAGCAATATTAATGGTCAGCTCCGGAAAGTACAATAGCCTCAATAGGAGTATGCATAGGCGTAGGGGCCCAAGTTGATTGGGGGGGGGGGGGCTGTAACGATCTGCCCGAAAAATAGAAAAAAAAAATCCGCGCGCTCCGCGCACGTTCAAAATGTTAATGTACATAGCATACACGCATGCATCCGTTATCACACCGCATGCCAATTACATACAATAATTTGCCACGTTACTACCTATTCCACATTGGTTATAATTCTGAGGGAAGTCGTTACAATAATGATGATAATAATCAGTGGTGTGGCCAAGACTTCTCCCATGGGGGTGGGGCAGGCACTATGTTGTGTGATCGCCGGCCTGGGGAGGAGTATAAGGGGGAGGGGGTGTCCCCCTCCCCTTTGAAAATTTTGTGAAAAATTAGGTGTCCATACATGCAATCTGGTGCCACATATGCTACCTTTGAAGTAAAATTTGTTTTAAAAAATTTGCCGTACGTATTTTAGGTACTAAAAGAAAAATAGGCATCACCCCTACCCTTTGAAAATTTTTGAAAAATTAGGTGTCCATACATGCAATCTGGTGCCACATATGCTACCTTTGAAGTAAAATTTGTGTTAAAAAATTTGCCGTACGTATTTTAGGTACTAAAAGAAAAAACATAGGCATTACCCCCTACCCTTTGAAAATTTTTGAAAAATTAGGTGTCCTTACATGCAATCTGGTACCACATATGCTACCTTTGAAGTAAAATTTTGTGCTTTATTTTAGGTACTAAAAAATCGGCGTCAGTGACGGGGGAATGGCCTAATGGCTCCTCAAACACACCACTGATAATCATAATATGTAAGTTTAACCATTAAAAATCACACTGGTGAATTAATACCGAATATATAGGTGATGGTGCAATTCAAATCAGACCTATATTTTAATTACCAAGGAAGTTTTTTAAAGTATCGATTTCCACTAAGCTACATTATTGCATTATTTTTCTTTCAGTAGGTGCCCGAAAAATTCTCAGAATATTGCCCGAATTTTCACAAAAATATTTTGTTGGGTGAGCTGCATCCCCCCCCCCCGCTCCAGCCCCCGCCTTCTACGCCTATGGGAGTATGGTTATTATTATGTATTACAGCAATGTCCATGTAGTTTTCAAAAGCTCTTCAAAAACCATTTCAGGCAGTTAGTCATGAGCTGTCTACTTTGAAAATAAATACAACCATATCAACCGATCCCTACCGTACTACCATAGGGATGGAGTAAGAGGAAGGTGAAATGGGCAAAGCGGCTTGATCCATTTGTATAAAATGAGCCCCACCTTTAAATATTTTATTGTTTCTTTCATTGTGTGACAATATGTTTCAGCTTTGTCAAGAAGCCATAAAATGTTGGTTTTCTGGATTGTTTTATTAAACTAACGAAAATTTCGAGCATGAAGAAACTTGAAAACGATGAAATGATAGCACTAAAGGTAACAGTACTTACTCTATAAGTACTTAGTATGCAGATGAACGGCACGAAAATATCGCGCTCATCCCAAGAATGCAGTCCGTGGCTGCTAGTAAGAGGTAGGCTCATTGTTAGCGAAAGCTTGCAAGGCTAGCGAAGGTCACTCTGTCACTCGCCTTCGAAGAGTCAACATACTTACACTCATAGCCTGCAGCCTGGGTAGGACTTTAAACTGCATCCGGTTGTGGAGTTTGTTTAAACGTGGGAGTAATGAGGTTACCCTTTGCCACAACTGCCTCCGGGGCACCCTTGGGCAAGGTGCACCTGTATTTACCCGGGTGCTTTTTAAGTGGTGTTGCCTTCGGGCGTGGTGTTGCCTTCGGGCGTGGTGTTGCCTTCGGGCGTGGTGTTGCCTTCGGGCGTGTGTTGCCTTCGGGCATGGTGTCGCCTTTGGGTGTGTGGTCTTTGTGGGACTTTGTTTTGGGATTGTTTGTGGTGGTTGGGCTGGAGTGTTGTTTTTGGGTTGGCTGCAGTGACAGTACTAAATCTCAGTAGTAACAAAGACTCTTTTGTTCCTTGTTGCATGGTATGTGTAGTCTGTTTGACATTGTGTTCGTGATCCGTCAGGGTTTTTCTTTGGGTTTGGGATTATCCTTTAGTTTGTCAGTGCCTGTTTCTACGTACTTAAAAAGCTCCTGCAGCCTGCATTGCCACAACTGCCTCCGGGGGCACCCTTGGGCAAGGTGCGCCTGTATTTGCCCAGTTCAGTTTGGGTTCCCGAAGAGAGTGGACGTTCCCGATCCCCTGCCGGGCTCGTTCGATCTCTTTGGGAAGTTTTGTTTTCGTTGCGTGTAGATAGTTGTATATACTGTAAGTAAACTGTAAATAGTGATTTTAACGTAACAAGTGGACCCCCATGTCCCCCTGCGCTGTGGTTGCCTTGGGGCGTGTTGCTGCCTTCGGGTGTGTTTGTTGCCTTCGGGCGTGTGTTGTTTTGAGATTGTGTTGTTGGGTCGTTGGTGGTGGTTTCTGTTGGTGGTAACAAAGGCTCCAGGAAGCCGTACCGGAGCTGGAGTGTCCTCGCTGGTCGAGGGATTCGGTCTGGTGTTCTGGACGATTTTGGTGGTTTGTGTTGTTGGTGTTCGGTTTTTAGGTTGTTGGCCATATGTAGTGATCCTTTCGCCGTCTGGCCGTGTCCGTTTTTAGCACGTAAAAAGCACACTCATAGCCTGCAGACCGCCACGGGCGTGGCAGCCCATTCCGTCAGTACTTACCTGCGAAACCTGACCTGCGAAACTTTACTTACCTGAGAAACCTTATGGTGTGATAGAGAGCCTAAGGAGTTATCCAGTTCACGAATACATGCAGAAGTAATACTCCAGTCGAGACCCTTGGGTCGTTATTTGAGTCCACTTTGGTAACCCACGATCACACCACCCTCCGCTACACTAAGTATTTTGGATCTCAGTGCCGTTCCGAAACGAATTTTTTAAAGGGGGAGAGGAATTCCCCTAACTCAGAACGTCTCATCCTTTATACAAATAGCTAGGCCACTAGTCAAAAGTCTCATCACACTGAACTTAGATTGACTGTTTGGTGTGTTTATTTTAAATCAATTGAAACGGTATACTTTAGCACAGAGGTGGAGAACCTTTTGCTTATAACAGGCCATTTGACAGTCATAAGACCGCTCGTGGGCCAACGGCGCTGTCAATTTGGACAAGGGAAGGGAAACCTCTCCTTCTATGGGAAACAATACTTTTAGACTACATGCCAGTTACAACTTTTTGTAGACAGATACCTATGCTAATCTAGCCAGGTGACACCCTGGCAAAACTGCTTTTAGTCGTGGATGATAATCAACACGACTGATGGCTTGTGTATCTAATGACCCCGATAGCTCTCAAGTGTCTGCAAAACTATGGGCATTTAACTCCAACATTACCGTTACACTCTGTAAATGACATTATGATGCCTACGCTAATCAGATTACAAATAAGCAACTGAGAAAACGCGCGCGAAGCGCGCCGAAAAGATGTCGTTTTGAAAGCACTTTATTAATGTTTAACCTTCGCATTACATTGGAAAGTTATTCACTTCTTTAATTTTAAGCCCACTCAAGGAAAAAAGAGGGCCTAACCCATCTCGGATTACATGTTTTTTTTTTATTTATTTTTATTTTTGAAAATTGAAGACCATGCTTTGCAAACTTTTTGGGGGGGGGAGTGCCCCCCCGTGCCCCTATGGCGAGCCGCTAATGAGGCTAGCATCAGGACGCAATATTGTGGTAATTTTGTTTTATATATAGGCAACATTTGTAGCTCGGTGTTCATGATATAAAGTATATTACTCATTACACAAGCTTATTCAAAGGACATTAAGTGCATTTTCAGTGAATAAGTATACTGAAACGTGCAATTTATTAATCCTCTACACCACTTTGTTATACTTTTATTCCCCCTCGGTCATTCCCCATTGGAAGCTGTGGATTTTGGATTCTCGTTCGAAATGAGTGAAACTACTACTTTGGTACGCTCTCCCCTTAAGTGTCATTTGGGTGTAGGATGAAAGCTACATACTAACGTTCCCATTTTGTAATTACCCAGGAGGTCCTGAGGCATATTCACGGCACCACGGCACCACCATTGAAGGTGTCTATGCCACAGCCAAAATACCGCTAATTAGTAGCATTTTCTTAACATGGAGTCAGTTCAAAGCTTTGCTAAAGACATCTTCATTTTGCAACTGAACCACCTTACCTAAACTAAAATTCCTCAAGGGAAAGAGTTTCAGTCCCTCCAATTAGACATCATATCCTTCCCTTACATCGGACAGAAAGGAGAACAATTTTTCAACATAGAAAACAGTTTAAAACTTTGCCAAGGATAGCATCATTTTGCATCTAGGATACCTTAACGAACGAAATTTTCTCAACGATTATAGACCCCTCCCCCAGGCCGGCACCTTCGCACTAGGTGACAAAGGAAGGGTCCACCCTCTGGGACAAAGTATCTGAGACACGAATACGCACACTTAACACCGACTTTCTCTGAGTTTATAGATGGAATTATGTCGTTATCTCTTGTGGTGTCCCCAGTCATCAAATTCTGGTGGTGCCACTGGACAGGGGGTTATTTCCAATCCCCGTGAAGAGTGAAGTTTCCAGTATTGTCGAGGAGCCTTAGTGCATGCAATACAGTAAGTTATACTCGACGGACGGTTTACCTGCTCTTGCTTTCGAGGAGGGTAGATTCTTCTATAAAACTAAAAAAAATTTTGGGGCGCATCGCGCACTGTGGGGATTCGTTGTTCCCTTTCTGTAATAGTTTCGTAACTTCCGTTACATATGGCTAAGCAGTGCAGAACCCCTTCTACAATGTAAAGTATAGATAGTTAACATGGTTTTTGTAAAGGACGGGAATTTTATACCCAATAGCGTATAGTTGTACGCAAGGTACCGTAAGTGGTGAAGGCCATTATCAGGCAGGAGGTTCCCGGTGCTAAGTATGTTATGACCGATTTGGACCAGCCCTAACAGCCGATATATTTAATCCTGAATGTGAACCGAGAGCTTTTTGGATGCCAAAGTTTCTCCATGATCATGCCGCACGTGGGGAGAGTCATAACTATTGACAAATTCGTGTTTTCCTAACGAAAAAACAAGTCCCTAGCTGTAGTAAGGCCGAGGTAGACATTCCTGCAGTATGCACAACATGGATAGCTTTCCAGTAAAAACTCCTGCATCCGTTACTGCTAATGTGATTCCATCCAGATGCAATTAAAGTATACCTAAAGTCTAAAATTTCAAACATATATGGTACAAATCTCGAAAAATTCAACGAAATGGACATTCCTGAGCTGAGATATAAAATTTTGAAGCTTATTCACTCAATTTAAAATGTGGATTGTGTAATAATTTGTGATGTCATTCGTGTACTATACTCAAATTACAGTCTATGTTGTTCTTCGTTTTTCTTTTCGAAAAGCTATACTGCACCTTGTGCAAAATGTGATCACTGTCTTACCGTTATAGGGTGACTTTGCTATATAAGCCTCTCCTTACAACATACCATGCAAGGGAACTGTAATTGTTAGGCCCTACATCTTAATTTCAAAAGGAAACAAAAACAGATCAGATGAGTTATACAAGAAGGACTTCACAAATTATTGTACAATCGACCTCCAAATTAAGTGAATAAATTTTAACCTTTTATATTTCCGCAATGGAGTAAGCTATGAAAATGGGAGTTGGATGAATGAAATTCATTTTCCAAACTAAGTGTATATATTCTTGTAATTCTAGACTTCAGGTTCATTAACGAGGTCTAATAACCAAGTGGTGGCGTATGGGGGCATTTCCCCTCCATATTTCCCCTCCCCACTTTCCCCAACTAAATCAGGTACTTGAAAATATTGCCTAATCCTTTTAACAAAGAAAAGCTTTACAGTGGCGTATCCAGGATCTTTCTAGTGGGGAGCGCTGGGAGGGGGCTTGACCATTTCATGGGAAGGCGCCTTGTTACTATCTAAGTGGAGCGTACCAGGAAAATTTGAGATTTTAATACATCCCAGATCGCCGGAAATGGCACTTGCCAGGCTTGATAGTAGCCATCAAGATGTGCAATTTTGGTGAAAAAAATGTAAAGTTTAATTTTATTTTATTCTCAAGAGGTAGCGGTTGGCTAGCTTCCTGCACATACTGACACTCGCTGTCAGTGAAAAAAGCCATGCATCTAGGCCTAGCCTATGGTGGATACTTAAATAGGCTATAATAACCATTGCATTCGGTGTAAATTGTGAAGTTTGCGAAATTTTTTTTATAATCTTAAACTGGAAAAGTCTGTAGGCCTTTTTATTTAAAGCTTATATAGGCCAATTGTCCGGAAAGTTGGGCCTTGTCTTGCATAACTTATATTGTACTTCCCTTCTCGAATCACTAGCCGTACCGCACGACAGTCACAAGAGAACATTTACAATACGTTTAGCGAAATGAGATGAAATTCCCAACATTTACATAAATCAATGTATTCTACTTATTAAGTTACTTAAAAAGGTGGAAAGGGTTTGTACTAAACTTATCTATAAGTAACGGAACTGAGGAAGAGCGTGCAGAGCGTACCGAAAATTTTGGGTTTTATTACAGAAATGATCCTTTGAAAGCCAAAATAAGTAAACGGACTATGGGTAGCGACAGAATTCTCCCGACAGGGGCCGGGCCATTCCAGTGACCCCAGGTTCCGACAGCCATCTATTGGTGGAAAGGGGATATGAAGGAGCCGAACTATCCAATGCCGTTGCAGGACATATTTTACATAACATTACTTAATACTCCAAAAGCCGAGTTGTGCACTGACAGTGTTCTTTTGAATCTGAATTGTGATACTGCAAAGTGCGCGAAGCACGCGAAAATTTTTGGTAAAAAGAAAAAAAGAAAAAACTGTAAGGGCTGTAGACCGGGTAACGGGGATAATATACATTGTATCGAAACCACCTGGACTACCCGATGAAAATAGCCAAACGTTGCTCCGTGAGTAGCTCAGCAACCGACCGTACCGTATGACACACATAAGATAACAGCAACTATAGGCTTTGCGATCTTGGGATGGCATTTACGATCATCTCTATATAAACTGTGTACTCTACCTACATGTAACTTGTAAAGTGGACGGGACTTAGGGGCGGGTCACACTACAGCGATTTTCAATCCGAAATCCGATCTGAATTTTTCTTAATCGAACCAATAGTTTTTTATTCAGACTTTGGTCTAAGGATGAACACGCTATATCGATAAGTGATCCTAGTTTGTCTCACAATAAATTGTTTTGATACCATTATATTACTTATAACGCTCAAAAGAGCGGTATTTGTTCGAAAATCAATCCGATTTTTGCACGCGTGTCCGATAAACGCTGCTTGGCGATGTGACGTCACGAAATATTAAGTTTACATTCCATTTACGTACTTCTCTGATGCAAATCATATTTTTACACAGGTTGGCAAATTTTTGGCTCCTTCCGACCAGGGATGGAGAAGATTTTAACTAAAACTCACAAAAATCGGACCGCAGTCCTATCCGAAATTGCTCTAGTGTGACCTGCGCTTTAGGCTATCTAGCTATGTGGAATCAAACTTACAATATATTGGAGAAACTATAGTTATTCCACAGCGCGCGTAGCACGCCGAAAATTCAGATAGCCAGCGGGGGCGACTGGGGTAGCGACGAGCTTTCACGAGGGGCGATAGCCCCCCTGTCGCCCCCCCCCCCCCCGGCTACGCGACTGAAAGGTTCCTATGCAGTTTATTACGCTTTGTACTTCTAAACTGTCCCAGTAAAAATGCAATATTTCTTCCGTGCGCTTCATACGCATCTGTCACTGTTCTCGGCATAATTAGGCCGACATCCTGTGTAACAGCTTGAGTGATAACATGGGCGGCGATCATGAGGGGGACAGGGGGACATATCCCCCTCAATATTTAATGGAGGGACATAATATCAAATGTCCCCTCCCCCCATACTTAGAGATATACAAAAAAAAATAAATGTTGTAACACACATTTTCGATGTGAATAATCGTGATATAAGCCTATTCGTTGCAGCTGGGGAGAAATTCAGATCAGAAATATGTGATCTGTGTCCTCTAGAATGCACCAAATCGCTTGGCTCCCAAGGGCTTTGCCCCTAGAACCCAACTGGGGACCTACGGTGGGTCCCTGTACCAGTGGCGTATGTAGGAGGCCTTTGGGCCATGTCTCCCCTCACTGATGCCGATTTTTTTAGTTCCTAAAAATACATAAATTTTTTAACACAAATTTTACTTCACAAGGTATGTGGCACCAGATTGCATGTAAGGACACCTAATTTTTCAAAAATTTTCAAAGGGAAGGGGGACATCCCATTGAGTCATGGCCTCACTGATGCCGATTTTTTTCAGTTCCTAAAAATACGTTAATTTTTAACACAAATTTTACTTCAAAAGGTGGCATATGTGGCACCAGATTTCATGTAAAGAATCCTAATTTTTTAAAATTTTTCACAAGGGAGGGAGACACCCCATCGGGCTATGGCTCCCCTCAATGATGCCGATTTTTCTCTTTAGTTCCTAAAAATACAAAAATTTTTCAACACAAATTTTACTTCAAAAGGTGGCATATGTGGCACCAGATTGCATGTAAGGAATCCTAATTTTTTAAAATTTTTCACAGGGGAGGAAGACACCCATAAGGCCGTAGCCCTCATCACTGATGCCGATTTTTTTGTTTTTTTGTTTTTTTTTTTGTTTGTTTTTTTTTATTTTAGTTCCTAAAATTATACGTTAAGTTTTTAACACAAATTTTACTTTAAAAGGTAGCATATGTGGTACCAGATTGCATGTAAGGACACCTAATTTTCAAAAATTTTCAAGGGGGAGTCAAACACCCCTCCTCTTAGACCCTCCCCTAGAACGGCGATCACACAACATACTGCATGCCCCCTCCCCCCGTGAGAGAAATCCTGGCTACGTCACCGCCACGTACCTCTGACCGGAGGCCCAAAGTGTTCACACAAGTAAGTGTCCCCAATAATTTTAACAGATCGCCGCCCCTGAGTGATAATATTTTTCAAAAGTCACATACAAACCCAACAATTATCCATATCCCCCCCCCCCCCCATCACAATTCCCTTCATTTCGGCCGGCTAATACCGGTAGTCCGACTCAAGAAATTATAAAAAAGTGTCCATTGCAAATTGTGATTCAAATGGTCTAGTCATTGCCCATTAAGCGCCTAGAATATAGTTAAATGCTTCATTCTTATGCCCATTATTTAAAAAAAATGAGAGACCCATCTCTTTGTCTCTAGTCTTGCTCAAGACTGTAGTATTAGTAGTTGTACACAGTACATGTTCATTGGGAACTACTGTAGAGACGCCCTTCACTTGTCTTCATATTTCTGTTTAGCCTTTGTCAAGGCTTTTCTGCCATTTATTATAATACCTCCTTTGTTATTTCGATTCGAATCTTTGGGTTCACCTAGCCTGCCGCGTATTTACTGCGCCTCCACGGATCTGCCTCGGCATCAGCGCATACCGGGGGAGTATAACACAGGAGGTAATAGCCAGTGTTTCAAGGGGGAGGTGAAAGAAACTTACGCCGGAAAGAGGCCAATTTCTGTTACATACGGTCATACTAAAGTAAGCCCGGCCAAGACCGGCTGGGAAATAAAGACCTGCTAAAGCGCATCAAAGACCGGCTGAGAAATAAAGACCGGCCTACTGAGCAGGAAAAGACCGGCCAAGGAAAATGTATTTGGAAATGTTACCTAAAGATGCCTTAAAGTTTCTAAGGTCGTGTGGTACCAATTAACCGACAGATATGACTGAAAACCAAAGAGTGACCAATATACATATCCTATAAAGTATCACTTGTATTATAAATGTAAGATTTCATTGTAAATGTAAGATTTCATTGGAATTATTATGTATGAGAGAAAAAAGTACTTACTCGGATTTAAATATAATGTTTCTCTCGAGAGTTTGATCATTTTCATGGGCGGAGATCATGTCCCCATGGATATGGGTTGGGGATATAATACAACATATCCTTTTCTTCAAAACTGTCTCAAACTGGTATGGGAAGTTAGTCTATTGCAGTGAAAATTGTTAGTCAACATTACCAACGAGAGTTTGATCATTTTCATGGGCGGAGATCATGTCCCCATGGATATGGGTTGGGGATATAATACAACTTATCATTTTCTTCAAAACTGTCTCAAACTGGTATGGGAAGTTAGTCTATTGCAGTGAAAATTGTTAGTCAACATTACCAACTAGAATGTGCACTACACACTCATTGTAGGGGGAAAGTTGCCCCCTCCCGTCCACCCCACTGGTTACGCCACTGCTGGTACCCGTGGTTGAGAACCATGGATCTAGACCATGGGCGGCGATCCGTCTTTGAAAGTTGGGGGGGGGGATATAGTCAGTGGCACTATCTAAGTGGAGCGCCACCATTAGTTGGCGCGGAGCGTACAAAGAAAATTTTGGCCAAAAATACGCACGAGATCGCCGGAAATGGCCCTTTCCAGGCTTTGTAAAGTGATACTCTATGACAACTGGAGAAGCATATTTCCTAGAAAACGGTTTTACGTTACATTTTACGGCGGGAATTTTTGTAATCTTTTAGTTTTTCTATTCTGTAAAGAATTTTCCTTAGCTTAATAACTAACTTAACTTTTTTACATAATTTCCGAATCTGCTGGGTTGATTTCATGAGGGAATATAGTGTACAGTATACCCAATTTCACGAGGGGGTATATCTTCCCCCACCCCCACCCCCACCCCACCCCCCAGGATCGCCGACCGTGATCTATACGGATGTATAACTTTCTTTACATTGTTGACAAGCGAACCGTTTTGAATGGTCATTGAGCCTATTGGGTTGTCAATTGACAAGTCGGTGAGTAATTAGCCTAATTGCTTCTCTCAATGTTCAAAAGAGCTTAACAATGCAGTCGGCTTTCTCTACAGTACGTTGGTGCAACTAACCAGGTAAAAAGCCAGTGTGTAGGCCACTTACAGAGAAGAATGGGAACAAAAGTGCGCTTATCGCCTGTCCAGTAATCCGCGCTTAAATCCCTATCACTCTGGATTATATGTGTCAGCAGTGACTGACACATGTCATGGAACAAAGCTATTCGGTACAGCAGAGAGAGCGGCAAGAGCCATAGCCACTTTTAATTAGGCTGGAGGTGTTTCATTTGAAGATAAAATTATCTGACCCTCTGTGAACAGGTAAATATCGGCAAAAACGGTAGTTCCAGGATTAAAGATTGCATAGCTCTGAATAGAGTTCGCGTCATTTTGAAAACAAATTGAATTTGGTATGTTGATATCGACACTGTATGTGAATAATTCCGTCGTAGTTGTGAGTGAAACTCCACTGCCCCTGGGAAAGTTTGTGCCTATGCTAGTAACCATTGAGAAATATTAACTTCGTTGGCTGCTATAGTTACATAAAACGGTCAGCTCATGAGATATTTATAAGAACCGCACAGAGGGGCCTGTATTTATAAAGAATATTGGGTATATGAGATAAACAATGTCAAAAAATTCAGCTTGTGCCGTTTACAGTTCAGATTCTGGCCTATGTCTAATATTTTAAGAAAATGGTAACACTTAACTTACCCTGAACGCAGTCGGCCATGCCCCCAAACTGAAATGCTCCTATACGCCTGTGGCCTAGCTTCACATAGTTTCCTTATTAAAAACCAAAAAAAAGTTGAATAACCATCGGCCTCTGAGTAATATGTCAAGCTTTTGCGAATCGGATGTTGGGGGGGGGGGTCCCCGGGAAAATATGGTCTTGCCCCCCCCCCCCCGACAAGTGACCTCAGATACGCCACTGCTGGTATATCATGATGGTTTCCTGGACGAATATTTAGTCTTGAAACGGTAATGTCCATTCAGACACATGACACAACCGATACACCGAGTGGGGAGGTTTTAAGCGGCACATACAACACTTTTTAAGATACAAGGAATTGCTTTTCAAAAATGCAGGCCCTAACACAAAACTGAAAGTTACCCCAAACCATGCATGTGACATTTCAACACTGTTCATATACATTAAATAAGTTGTTACATTAATCTTGGGAGAGTTGCTACATGACAAATTTACTGTATGATGTAGCAAAGTGGGACAAGTTGTGACAGAGTAATTCTAATTTCTGTAACAATTGCCCCGTAGGCGTATGGTGTTTTTCCATCATGCACTTGTAGACAAGTTCATGTGCAACATGTTTCTCTTATTACTTATGGATGATATGGACAAATGTTCAAAGCCTGATTGCTGAACAATATATGACACATTTATTGATACCCGTACACTGCAAAGACAAAGAAGCTTTTTTGTTCATAAAAAGTTACTTCGTGGCTCAAAAACACTTTTTTTTTTCAATTGGCGCTCTAGCGCTGGGCATACAGCGGGCAGATGACTCTATGGTTTGTGCTTGGGGTAAGGCTATTATAGGTAACCCTATGACATGAGATGCCATGATGGCATTCGATGTTATTCCAGGTCAGAGAAATCGGCAATTTAATAACTTGCCACCGTAGGCCTAATAGCGCCGTTCGATCCCTACTCAACAATTGATATGGGTTTCAATTAATCATGAAATAAAATCATCTCATAAACATAATAAATGGAGCTAGTTTTCTGTGTTGTAAATATGTTACACTACGAAAGCTTCTGTAATTTGACATGCAGACATGTCTGTTGAAGTACACAAATTAACAGTGAAGTTTTTCAAAAACTAAAAATGTTTGTTTTTTGGAATAATCAAACCATCATGTAAAATACCAGATTTTTACGTTGAAAAAGCAAACGTTGATAAATAACAGAATATTTATGTTTTACACGAAAAACAGAGAATTGAAGTGAAAAAGTCTGTTATTTTCCCAATATTTTTAACAGTGTAGCCTACTGAATCGGTCATTTCACAAACTAATACAAATTTGACAGGTGCGTGCTATACCACGCAACGATTTCTTTTCTTATCTCTGTCTTGATCGTGGCTTAAAAGAAGTATTTTAGAGAAGACATTTTATTCTGTCGTATCATTGGATTTCCAGAAGGGGACCGGGGAGAGATTTGTTGTGATCTCATCCCCATGCCTGGTATGCCACTAACTACGACAGTGCGTATACCTCCATTTGAATTCCGATGCATTTGTTTTCCATTTTTCAACTTCTATCAATTATATAACTTCCTCCACTTTTATCATACTAAAGAGTGTTTCATGACAAAATGAAGAGGACGATATAACGGGTCTGTACAAAAATGGGAAATGCCAACATTTAAAACATAAAAAACCGCATTCTTCTGCGATTGTTCGATAATAGGTCGGCAAGTCAACTCACAAACCATTTGGTCAGTCAGAAACTCCTCTTACCTAAGGGGCGACTGCCTGGAACCGGTTGGGAACCAGGGAACTTGGATAGCAAATGGAGTTATGTTTTAACGTTTAAAGCAACCTTGGGAAATTAAGTGTGTAGCAAGTTTCGCGGAGGGACCCAATCACAGGCTATGACGACGAGCATACGAGGGCCCAGGGTGCAGACTGGTGGCCGCTTTCGGAAAAGAAGAAACACGGACGGATGGTATAGGCTGTTTGGGTAGTACGAGAATGACATCACAACTTATTGCGTGATGTAACTTACATTTTAATTTAAGAAAAATAACCCTCAACAGTTTACATAACAGCTTAGAAATGCCTTCTGAAGGGGGAAAGAAAGTTTCTACGGGCCCAGGGAGAGAGAAATTTAGCACGTTGGGGAAGGAAACAATAAGAATGCATTAAAGCGACGATTATTTTTAAATTGTACGGTTGAAAAATGCAGTGGGCGGGACTTCCCTCTCTCCTTTCTACGGGCTTTGCCACCAACTGCAGTGTCTCCCCCTGAAAAATATGCCAATGCCTGAGTCACTCGGTGCGGAAATTCAAGAATCATTCATACATGAACTTTACATGTTTCAGAAAAAGTTTCAATAGGCCTTTCTTAGGTCGCACTGACTGCAGCCTTCGTCCCGACTAATTTTATCGAGCACAAGCGCCCCCCCCCCCCCGACTTATTTTGAACAACAGCTAATTCTCACTAATTTCGTCTTATTACCCTTTTCGAAGTACCTTTCATTATAGTATTTCAGGACTTATATACAGGGCTCGAAAATAACCTTTTCCTTTCTGGAGCTAAAAACAGCTTGTGACAACTTTTATTCTGGAGCTTTTTTTATTGTCTGGATCTGCTTTCAGTTTTTCAAAGTAACCACTATCCCGCCTGCATGTAACATTCTCTGATCGTCTCCTAAATATTAGGCTACTTGTGCATTTAGTAAAGGAAATTCAAAATAACAGAGCCAGAAAATATGATAAAGACTATTTTTTGGTCAGTGTTACACGTAGCCCACTTAGCAAGGTGTGATCACTCCCTCTTTGAAAAAACTTGGGGAAGGCCGGAGGGGTTGACTTGTATACCTACAGCAGCTTTCGATTAACCTCAATGTCGCTGCCTGCCTTGAATGTGGAAGTTGTGGAATGGGACTGGGCGCAGGAGTTCATAAATTCTATTGCCTTACCGTGGGCGCTAAAAGTAGCCCCAGACAAGCACTCACTTTAACGTTTTTCCAGCGCCTTTGTGGTCTCTGGCGATTTTGCGCCAGAGCGCATAGGCGTATAAGGAGGGGGGGGGTTGATAGGGGGCACTCGCCCTCCCGAGTCGGGAAAAAACAGTTGTTCCAATCGGGCAAAATGAGACAGTCAAAAAGAATAAATTACAGCTAGTATTCCGGGGAAAATTGATCTTGCCCTCCCAGAAATATTGGCCCCCGTACGCCTTTGCCAGAGCGCCGGTCCTGCAAATATGAATTATAATAATGAATTACTCCTCGTAAAGTTCCCAATTTCAGTCCAGGTGAAATAAAATAATTGTTACACGATTATCACGAGCAAGTTCATGAAATAGGGTAGCCTAGCTAGTCATCTATATTCAGACTAGGATGACTGCACCAGTTTCCTTTTTAAGCAAATGTAGCGGTATGTCCTATTTGGTACAAATTCCAACCCTGCCAGTGAACTCTGCACATATGGAGACCGTTTTACGTACTTTGTAAACGGATACACAGGGA
Source organism: Holothuria leucospilota (assembly GCA_029531755.1). Lineage (NCBI taxonomy): Eukaryota > Metazoa > Echinodermata > Holothuroidea > Aspidochirotida > Holothuriidae > Holothuria > Holothuria leucospilota. The sequence goes on from CM055962.1 coordinate 44,308,760, forward strand.
TATCGTTATAAAACACATTTAATTCTCTTTAACTAACTTAATGATCACTAAGCACACTGTAATTCAATAGCATTTCTTCGTTCGTTATTTACATCCGTAGTCTTTTTGCTGTAAGCCGGTCTTTGTTGCACTTTAGCCGGTCTTTATTTCCTTGCCGGTCTTTGTTGCACTTTAGCCGGTCTTAATTTCCCCTGACGCGCTTTAGCCGGTCTTTATTTCCCAGCCGGTCTTTGCCGGGCTTAATTTAGTATGACCCGTTACGTACAGTCTAGTTGACAAGCGCCCTCACTTTGTATAGACTGTGTGAGAAGTACATCTTGACCAAGACTACGTTGCCTCAGGTTCTGGGCCCAATCTGGGGCCATACGGCTGGCCCCTGGACCCACCATACACTTGCTTCGCGCTATACGCAGGTCATTTTTTCTGTCTGCATTTTCTTCCCTTGAGTAGGCAAAACTTGGCAGCCTCCCCTCCCTATTCAGAACACCCTAGCGACGCCCCGAACCCAGCGTATAAGCTTTATATACGGCTAGAAGGAAGTGGTAACGTTCGGATATCGCATGCAATTTGTTGTCATGTCAATTTGGATGCTTTCTGTGCCCTGTGTATCTACTATTACTTGAATCACAGAGCGCCGTAAGTCTCGATCACCTTCAACGCCGTTTTTCTATGATACAACTATAGAATACCCCGCCAATAATAAACCTCACCTCGCCTCCGGAGGCGCAGTCACAGTGAAGCCCAAAGTAACAAAATAACTCGCATTCATAAACAGCCACTGTGACTGTGACTGCACCTCCACTCGAAACTGGAGTCTCTGTGGACTTGGACATTTTGCAAAAAAACATTTACATAAAAACCATAGAAATTAAAGATAAAAACACACAAAATTTATTGTGTTGCAAAATAACATGAATTCATTAACGGCCACGGCGACTGCGACTGCGCCTCCACTCAAAACTGGAGGCTCGGTGAACTTGGACATTTTGCAAAAAAAAAATTTACGTGAAGTTAGTTAGTTAGATGAGGTTTAACGTCCCAGTTTCCAACCAATTGGTTCAAGTCGAAACGACCACGGCCCTTTTTCCAGTTGTGGCTCACTGGCTTGTTTTCCCTACTCCATTGCTTATGCTGAGCACCAAACACATAGGCAGCAGGTTCCATTTTTAAAGTCTTTGGTATGACCCGGCCAGGATTTGAACCCTAACCACTTGGCCACTGCAGTTTACATGAAAAACTAAAACACAAAACTTATGTTGACTCGTTCTCAAAACAATCTTGGGGAATCCTGACACTGCGACTTCGTCTCCCCATTTTTAAAATGGTGTTTTTCGACCGTGGCGGGGTATTTTATAGTTACTCCCGTTTTTCTATTTCTTTTCTCCATTGTATATTTCGATTTTTAAGACCAAAGGCATCTGGGAAGACATATCAAAGAAAGCGTGGCTTGTTTGCTTAGAATATTTTTCCTTATGGAGCAGGGGCGTCGATCCTGGTGGGGCAAGGGGGGCAATTGCCCCATCAAAGAAAATATTGGTGGGGCAAACATATCGTTTTGCCCCACCAACAATTCAGGCAGAGTAAAAAAATATATAATACTGTGATATACAGAAGACTTTCGGGCTTCCAGAAAACGCTAATTTGAGCCAATTAAAGTAATAATGCATGTGAATGTCCCATCTAACCCAGGGCCTTTTTGAACGAATTTGTACTGGGGGGGGGGGGAGCTATTTCAGAAAAGGGACCATCTGACACGAAGATACTAACTAAGTGGAGCGCCACCATGAGTTGGCGCATAGCGCATTGAATTTTTTGGGGGATCGACAGACACCCCAGATCGCAGGAAATGGCACTTCCCGAGAATTTCGAGGCTCTATCGAACCATCGTAAAATTGAGATATTATGCTCTGCATGTTTTCATTCTAAGAAACATCCTCAATGATTTCCAACACATTTTTTGACTGGGCGAAGTACCCAAATCCTTTTCAGTTTCCTAAGCCCATGCATTGTAGACCTACTTATAATTGTTTGATTAAACTCGTGTACTGAACTTTCAGCAACTCGCATCGCGCAGCCGTGACACTGTGTCCAGGTCTGCAGTGCGCGCCGCAATATTGCTCATTGTTGATAATAACTAATCAGCACACTGGAAATGGAATATTTTCAATTTTTTTATTTTTGTATTGTATGGTCACAGTTCTTATAACTTGTAGCCGCCGTAGCGACCTAAAGAAAGAAGGGAAGAGGGTGGAAATAAGAGGGGGGAATAAAAGGTGGAAAAGTAGACAACAGCAGATTCTGCTGTAGGCGGCGATCAGCCGTCGCTGACCGGCTACTTTTTATTGCCCCTGCATTAGTTGGCATGTAACATACCCAGGATAATTGCTAGAAACAAAAACTGCATACCACACCTAGAGAGCTAGCCCTCCTCCTGTGGGTTTCAGATGGGCAACCGGATGGGGCCCATGTGAGTTACACCTCGTTTTGCCCTGCGTGCCTGGCTCTCCCTGCCAGTCCACATTCAGACCATCTGATCCCAGCTGGGCTGAAGGCTGGAGCTGGCCCAGTGGGCTCCACCTGGGCACGCAGGACAAAACGAGGTGTAACCAACATGGGACCCATCTGGTTGCCCATCTGAACCCCACATGGGGTCCAGGTGAGCTTGCTGGCTGGGAAAGGATAGCTAGTTACCTCTAAACATACTTTATTTTGGGATTTTGATAATATCGCACGTAGATACTAGCTACCTCCTCTTGCGACGCCCCCCCCCCCACATACCTTGTGTAGTCTATCACTTGGCAGTGTCACTGCTCTCCTTTTAGGCCTGGTGGCTCACCTACTTACAGGAAGAACTTCTTAACAAAATTCCTTCCTTTGTAGGACTTGATGTTTGGGAGGTTCATTCGTCTCTCTTTAGCAGCCAGGAAGCTTTCCACTGATGGCCTTGGGTCGAACTTGGCCATTGGAACCCCATTCCAGTGGATAAGCAACCTGTCGTTGAGTGATCGTTCGCTGGTGGCCATTCTTAAGTCTGAGTATAGTATATTGTATGTGGAAACACATTTCTCCACTGTCATACTGTGTGGTGTGACCACACAGAAGCTATGGGTCGACTTCTTGTGAAAATGTTTTCATGCCTTCATGGGGCTACTATTCTTTAATGTCAGATATTGATCAATTATTATCATCATTATGTGTTTTATATGTATGACAAAAAAGGACCTACTGGGGGGGGGGGGGGGCAAATGGACTGAGTGGGTGGGCTGAGTAGGGGACTGGGTGGGCTACGGCCCACCCAGTATGTATGTTAAAAAAGGCCCTGATCTAACCCTTTCAACATAACGCATATCCCCATATCCTTATTTTTTCAACACTTCAGATAACTATTTATGCATTTTTTTATTGAAATTAAGGACTCCCAAATTCAGTAATATTTATATCAGATGGGTAACAATGTCACCCATCCTTCAGCAACTGAGCACCTAGTACGGGCGGATGGAAAGGAAAAATCCCGAGGACGACCTTCACACTGTAGCCGAGTATTCTGGGGAAGATTTGTCCAAGGGGAGGCTTAAGGCTCAGATCATGTTACTTGAGAATGTTCCATTACCTGACTGCGACAACGGACAGACGGAAGAGCAGTGGCGTAGCTATACAGGGGGGCTTGGGGGTCGCCCCCACAAAATCGCCTCCCCCAAGAGCCCCCCACTGGCGATCTGGGCAAAAGAATTCGCCCACTTTGAATAATTTTGAATAGATTCGGATTGATTGTGACAAACTCAATGTATCTGAGAATAAAATAAAATCAAAGTTTACATTTTTTTCACCAGATTGCATGCACATCTTGATGGCTGCTATCAAACCTTGCAAGTGCCATTTCCGGCGATCTGGGATGTATTATATAAAATCTCACATTTTCCTGAAACGCTCCGCACCAACCTATGGTGGCGCTCCGCTAAGATGGTAACCAGGATTAAAACTTGAAATCCTCGGACCCCAAGTCCGGCCAGCTGAGCTAATCCATCCTCACGGAAATGTGTTTGAGAATAATGGAACACCCCTCCTCCAGGCCGGCGATCACACAACAAACTGCATGACCCCTCGTGAGAGAAATCCTGAGTAAACGGGATTCCCCAAGTCCGACCAGCTGAGCTAATCCGTCCTCACAGAAATGTCTTTTGAGAATAAAATAAAATCAAACTTTACATTTTGTTAACGAAAATTGCACTTCTTGTTGATTGCTACTGTCAAGCCTGGCAAGTGCCATTTCCGGCGATCTGGGATGTATTGAAATCTCCAAATTTTCTTGGTACGCTCTGTGCCAACCTATGGTGGCAAATCTAGTGTACAACAAACGATTCCTCAAGTCATGACTCTATCTCGGCTTTGCCCCTCCACCACTGCGTCGGCAGATAGATCATTTGAGTCAACTTTGCAAACCGAAGAATTGTCTAAGAACCACCATGTCGCGAGAGTTGCTGAGTTATTGTATGTTCCTTGTAATGTATCCCGACAAACTGGATGGCCTGAGACAAATCGCTAACCGACCAAAAAAAAAATGACTTCCGTCGATCACATTCAAGACCTCAAGTTACAGTGAATGGATAGATTCCTCGATGCAGAATGTCGGTCAGTAACGTTTTTCGCACATTTACATGATACTTTTATGGCATTATTAAGTTGGGTTAATTAAAGGGATGTCAACTCTCACGCATTCAACGTGAGAGTCACACATTCAGCGCAATCTCATGCTCACACTATGAATCATCAGTTTCTCACGCAATGTCTCAATATGGTGTAAAAATTCCACTCATAACGCAAACGATGTGTCGGGTTTCGGTAAAACGCCAGCTATCACGCTACCTGAGTTCGTTCTCCAAGTGATAATTAACGTCTCCTTAAAAATTTCCAGGAACATGAAACATCTGAAAGCTGGCAATTCTTGGCATGCAGTAATGAGGCACGGGAAGTGCCATTTCCTGCAATCTATGGGTATAGCCTATTTGGCAAAAAGTCCCCTCGGCGGAATGCTCCGCGAGAACCGATGGTCGCACTCCTCGTCGGTAGTCTCCCAGGGAATCTCAATCTCGTCAGTAGGCCTAACTAAACATTGACAGCCCTAGGCCTGGGGTTATTCCTATAATAAGTAGAAAGCTAGAAACTGGTATCATCAACGTTACATGCACCCATGCAGGTCCGTAGTCAAAGGGGGGGGAAGGGGACCAAGGGGGACGATCGAAGCCCCCCTTGGAAAATTTTTCGCCCCCCCCCCTCGATCCGAAGATCAAAAATTAGCATAGCCGTAATGCATTTTAGTATGTTTCGCCCCCTCTGGAAAATTTTCGTCCCCGCTAGAAGCTTTTTCGCCCCCCCCCCCTTCAGCACCTTGTCTGGCTACAGGCCTGCAAGCACTCTGTATATATTTTGTTTTCATATAATGCAATAGGTTATGTTTTATATTAACAATCAACGTGTATGATGTAGGTACACACTGAGCGTCACCCCTTGTTATCTTTGCATTCTTCGAGCGATAGGAGAAAAGAAAGATTCCAGACCTAAAACAATGCTTTTCTTAGCTTCTGTCCACGTCCACTTCTCCTCTAAAATATTATTTAAACGGAAATGATTCGTTCTTATATCCCTTATCTCAAATCAAATGTACTGTATGTCTGATAGTATCGTTGAACGGTGGTTGTGATCTCTGACCTTGCGATTCTAATAGTACTGCCAAGTACAAAACCTAGAGCGTGGAACACACGAGTTCAGAATTAAAAACCTTGTCCAGTATGAAAAGCATTTTTCTTTTATTCTACTTTCAATATACTTCAATCCTTCACAGATTGTCAATCTGAACAAGAAATCTGAAAAGGAATATAATTAAATTGGGAAGAAAGCTAACGGTTACCCCGTGGAGCGGACGAAGTTTTTTCGTTCAGCTCATCGCTGCGAAAAAACAAACTAAGGGGCGGCAGCCATAGAGGCGCTACGTAGGCTAGCTAACGGTATGATTTATCATGTATTTTGTGTACGATGTGTCTGTGTGGGTGTGTGTGCGTGGGTGTTCCCGTGTGTGTGTACGTGTGCGCTCGAGTTCGTGTGGATGGATTGCTTATACAGGAGTCCGGTCCGGGACATGATCTAGGGTTCCGGCTGTTGGAAATTTTTGCCCCACCAATCCCCGAACCCGATGGACGCCCCTGTTATGGAGTTACAATAATGACATGAAGTTTGCTTTGAAACCGATAACCAGGCTGCCGTATATCGGCCTTCAGGTTGAATGTGAAGTTGAATGCATAACGGTGTAAAGCTAACTGCATGCTAGTTTCTAAAATGGCTGCCTCCGTTGTCAAAAAGGCACATCTTACTAAGTTACTTCTAATCCTCCTTCTTCGTGCGTACTTTATTTTTTTAATACAATTGAATGTGGGTAAAGCCGAGGGTAATAAAAATCCAACGGCAGGTAAGTCTAAAGTCAGGGAAAGAATTTTTAAGACGAAATTTCTCAAGTCGTAGCTTTGTGTTTTGACTTAAACGTTAGTACACGTCATCCAATGCACTTCGACGGGCATTGGACCATAGAGGCTGAGCAGTGAGCATAGGCCTATCCGGATATCCTGCTCCTTACCCTGCTCTATGCATTGGACACTCAGTCAAGGCTAGGCCTAACTTGGGCAGTCTCCCCAAAGTTGCCATGGAAATCAGCAAACTCTTGCTAAACTTTTTTATTTGCCTTTCAGTACCTCTGTAGATGTTTTTAACACAACTACTACAAACAAAAAGTAAAGAAAGGGTTATTCTCCATGAGTAATAATTCAGTAACAAAAATTGTGTCACATGATCAAAACAAGCCATTCATGAATTAGGATGACAGGGTAGGCCTAGGCCTACCCTAAAGTTGCAATGCAACTTAAGATTCATATTCAAGCGAATAACTTGGATGACATGTACCAGTCAGCTTATAAGTCAAACTGTAGCACTGAAACTGCATTGCTAAAGGTTAAAGGGGAATTTTCATGATCCCAGACAGTTCCAATTCTCCCAACTATGCATCTTCTAGCTCCTCCCATAACTGCCAGACTGCATAATTCTTCAAATTATCCCAATATGCAGACGACACTTGTATAATATTGGATGGTTCACAAAATTCGCTATCTGCTGCTGTGGAAACTTTGAATTTCTTTTCCCATATTTCTGGTCTAAAAATTAATTATGAAAAAAGTTCTCTCTTCTGGATTGGTAAAATGAAAGATTCGGATATCACCTACCCAGATTTCAATCATTTATGTTGGAATTTTTCCGGCTATTTTAGTTTTCTTGGCATCAAGTTTTCAAAACATGTTGAGGAAATGATTAATCTGAATTTTGATAAAGTCCTGATTGACATTCAAAGAAACATATCTTTGTGGAAAAGACGATCTTTGAGTTTAATCGGAAAAATTACTGTAGTTAAATCGCTTCTAATTCCTAAGCTAAATTACCTTTTTTCTTGTCTACCAAATCCAACGGATGATATGATTGCTATCTTTAATACCTTATTTTATAAATTCATTTGGAATGATAAAACAGAGAGAATTAGTAGAATTCAATTAAGTCAGCCGTACAGGTATGGGGGTCTTAAAATGATACAAATTAAATCACTAATGTATGCGTTCAAACTCTCCTGGTTGAGACGATATCTTCAATGTGGAAAAAGGGAATGGCATAATCTGTTTGAGTATTTTGTTAAAAGCATTGGCTCTTTTTTTGTAATTGGTACAATCCCATCTACTTCTAACAAATTTTGGTATGATGTTATGGACTCTTGGAAAATGTTTGAAAGCAGAATAGTAATTAATACAAGGGAGAAATGTTTGTCGCAACCAATTTGGGATAACAAGTTGTTCTCTTTTAAGAAAGAAATAATTCCGTACATACAATGGATTGAAAAAGGTGTTATTTTTGTAAATGATCTTGTAAATGCAAATGGCTCTTTAATGACTTATGAGGACTTCATTGATTGTTATGATGTACAATGTAATTTTTTTCAGTTTACCTCTGTTAAAACTAGCATTTGTAAAGTTTTTAATGACTTTCTCGATGGAAATATTTCTTGTAAGCTACCTATGCCTATTTGCCCATATCAGGTTATTCTTTTAATTAGAAATCGTAAGGGATGTAGCAATTTCCGAAATATTTTTGATTTGCCTATTGATAATTGCTATATAATTCGGGATAAGTGGGAGCTGGACTTAGAAAGTAGCTTAACAGACCAGTACTGGTTTGATATTAGTACAAATCCATTTAAAGTTACAATCGACTCTAAGCTTCGATCTTTTCAATATAAAGTAAATAATCGTATTCTCACTACTAATGATTTTGCTGTTAAGATCGGTGTAAGTAATAACAGATTTTGCACATTCTGTAATGAATATGTCGAAACAATTACCCATCTCCTCAGTACGTGTAATGTAGTAAGGAATTTTTATAACGAGCTCCTCAATATTATTAATGAGCGATGTGGATATGATCTTAGTTTCCTCTCACCTATGCATTTTATCTTTGGGTATTCTGTCAGAGATAGCTTGAACTTAGGCCTTAACAAAATTCTCATGTATGCTAGATATTACATTTATATGACCAAATGTCAAAAAAATAGTTTCTTACGGGTTGATAATTTCCTCTTCTATCTAAAAATTCAGTTCAACTGCGAAAAATATTTGTGTTCCATAAATAACCAGTTATTAACTTTTGATCAAAATTGGAACATATGGAAGAGTATTTTTGTTAATTTTCATTGATATGTATATACTTCTGTTTTTAGTTTTGATGTATTTCTATGTTAGAAGTAAGGATCAGGTTTAATTTTATAAGTTTGTACACACACGAAGGTATTAATAAATAAATAAATAAAAAAAAAAAAAAAAAAAAAAAAAAAAAATAACTGCCAGACTGCATAATTTGTCAGTCGCGCGGAAGAAGTTCCGCACGCATTTTCAATTTACATACTGATTTTACCACGAATTTGGCGCGCAATAATTCAGTTTGGTGTGCGGCGCGCAGAGCAAGACTCCATCCCAGCATAGCGGTGGCGAAACGGTTACAGTACCTTGGTCTGTCGGCGTACTGTGCAATGCAAACTAACCTTATCCAATACACACATGGCAGCCATGCAATTTTGTGATGTAATGTGCCTCCACTTAATTCCCACTGAGTACCACACAAAATATGATTATTTCCTGCCAAATAGGAAAAATGTACATAAATTTTGGCAGTAGTATGATATGTATAAGTGTAGCGTACGTAAGTACAGTATACATACATATAGTATGTAGTATACATAAATATAGTATACACATGCGTATATGTATACGTACACATATAGTTAAATGTATTGTGTGTATTCAGTTTGTAGCGGCATTGGCTTGCAATTTTGGAACTTTACAATTACATTCCGCGCGCAATTAACAAACTATGCAATCTGGCATAACTGTATGAGGCTCTTCCTTGTGCAAGAATAAACCTGTTTTATTGCTTAAGGCCATGTCCTGGGGAGCATACAAGGCTGTAAAATGTAATAAAAGTACTCTCTCTGCCTTGTGTGGAATGTGAGCTACTCTGCCTCTTTCAAATTTTCAAACTTTGATGTCAATCAAAGAGCAGTCACCAACTGAGAATTTTGATATACATACACTAAAAATATACTTTGGGGTGATGACTGTGTCTTTAAGTCTGATGTGTTGAATGCTGTAGACAGGGGGGAGGTAGTTTTCATGGCCCTTCTTGACCTGTCTGCAGCATTCGATACAGTTAATCATGATTTGCTACTACACTGTCTTCATGATAACTTTGGTATTACTGGAAATGTACTTCGGTGGTTCACAAGTTATTTGAAAAGCAGAACATGTTAATGTTATGTGAACATTAATGGTGTCTCTTCTGATCAAAGTAGGTTGTTATGTGGGGTACCACAAGGTTCAGTTTTGGGGCCTCTTTTGTATGTAATGTATACTCAACCAGTGTGTAGCATAATGCAAAACCATAATGTCAATTTTCACTCTTATGCTGATGACACTCAGCTCTATGTATCCTTCAATCCTAACATAATGGGTGAGGCGGAACTAGCCTTGCATAAATTGCAGGACTGTATTTCTGACATTATGTGGTGGATGGATTCTAATAAGCTCAAATTAAATAATGACAAAACTGAGTTTTTTATAGCTGGCACAAAACAAAGTCTCCAAAAACTTCCTTCACTGCAGCTGGAAGTTGGATCTTGTCATATCAACCCCTCCAGTGAAATTCGTAATCTAGGTATTATATTTGATTCAAACTTTAAAATGACAAAACATGTTAACAGCCTAGTCTCATCTTGTAATTATCATCTTAGAAATTTATTTCGCATTGGCCGCTATCTTGATAAAGAGACTCGTCATTCTGTTGTCCGTGCTTTTCTCCTTTCATGCTTTGACTACGGCAATGCCCTTTTGTATGGTGCGTCATCAAATGACCTTAATCACATTCAATCCTTGCAAAATCGTTGTGCTAAATTTATTTTCTCGGCAGCTAGATTAGATAGTCCGAAACCTCTTCTGCGTGCCCTTCACTGGCTGCCTATTCGTGAGAGAATCCAATTTAAATTTTGTTTATATGTTTACAAATGTTTGAATAACTTTGCTCCGACTTATCTCTCTAGTATGCTTCACAGGAAAATCTCACCTTTATATGGTCCTGTTACCAGGTCTGCAATGGATGGGACCCTACTCCTGATACCTCCTTCCAAAAGCGAGTACGGTGATGGTGCCTTTTCTATTGCTGGCCCTGTGTTATGGAATTCTCTGCCCTTTCACATACGGCATTCGAAATCTGTTACACTGTTCAAAACACAACTTAAGACTTACCTATTTAATTGACTGGTATTTTGTTGGCATCGATTTTTCTTGTTTTGGTAAGCGCATTGATCATATGGAATTTGTGCTATATAAAAGTCAGTATGTATGTATGTATGTATGTATGTACAAATTCTGATTGGGGTGACTGCATTTTCCCTTTTATGCTGTCGTCAGTGCATGCAAGATATGCTTAGTAAGAAGTAGGCTAGGCTAAGATGTACAGCATGTAGCCTCTAAATTCCCTTGTCTATTCATGAGTAAAGTTAGGGCCAAGTTAGCCCGCAAATAGTGCAGTGTGTTTCTGTTGAGGGCTGGGGCCAAGTATGCAATAGGAAGAGGTTGAAATTTGAAAGTTTGAAGCTGGATCATCTCTTATAAATGCCTGCCTATTCATAAGCCAGAGCAAAAATGGGCTGATTCCAGACTGGAAAGTTTGCGGTTTGCCTTGTGCGCACAAGATCTGGCCTACACGCTTGCTGCACAGTTTGGCACCTGGCTGCACAAAAATTTGCTGGTCATAGATGTGGCCACACATGCAATACAAATTGGCTGCAGCTGTGATGCTACGAGGCAAAAAGTAGATCTACCTGAATGCTTATGCAAAACCCACTGCCCAACAGTGCCCATATGGCGGCAAGACCTGACCAGCATTTGACTGCGCAGAGGCTATGAATCTGACCCATGGCCACACATCAGGGGAGAAATAACAAGTTACTTGCCCACGCAAAATTCAAACTTTTCAGTCTGGGGCTGATTTGACAGAAAAATATGGAGCAAATATTTTTATTTGTGACATGTGTTTGAGTCCATATGAAAGATCATAACTAAGCCAGGCTATCTGATGACCAAAGTTTTGTGCTAGTTATCTTATTCCTAATCCCTACTGGAGTATGCCATGCCAAATTGGCAATTAAAATGTAATTGCATACAGAAGATATTCTGGGTAGCATATGTCTGTTCCAGGTGGCCTATGGGAGTATGGGTTTGAGCAATAGTCTGAGCCTAGGCCTGCCAATGTATGTGTAGTATAAAGCATTTGGTTGGTTCAAACTCAGAACTTACCAAAGGTTACATACTGCACTGTTGTCAAAACCAGGGGTTCTCATGCGTTTTACATAGCTGGCAATTTATCTTTTAACTTTTTATTTTAATTTTTAAATTTACAGTGATTGTTGTAGCCAGTACCAGATTGATGACATATAACAGTTAACTTGACAAGTTGAAGGGCAAAGGAGGGCTAAAGCCCCATTAGATGCCCTGCAGTCCAAATACAAAATGAAACACAAACCCCTAAACCAACAAAGTATAGTACAATCAGATTGTGCCACAGTCACAATTGAACTTGTTAACATTGATCTTGAAGCAATGGACTGAAGGGAGTTAACAACCCACTCGGGCAAACCTTTTAATGTCAAGCCTAGAGAAACACTTCACCAGCTTACAATGGTATTGAACCTGGGATTTAGCACAAACCTTTGTTTAAGTAGTTTAAGTTTGACAGAGAATCCACACCAGAAAGGAAATTGAAAACCTGCAGCATATAACCCAATATTTATCACACCACATGTGATATCTTACATATTCCATGTGCTTGAATCTTCCCCAAACTATTTTATGCATTGCAGGCTGCACATTATCCCTCTGGCAGCCACTTGAGAAACTGTAAAGGCTTACAGTAGATGTTGTTTGTTGGGTTTTGGTGTGATTGGTCAGATTTACATTGGGTACTTGTGTTGGTCAGTCAGAGGTCAGATGAATGTCATTACAAAATAGACCTACTTAGCAACCCATCTGAGACTTTAATACTGCATCAGATTAAAGCCCTATAATCTGGCTCCAGACAGTAGAAATTCTCATAACTTTATACCCCTTTCACACTGGTGAGATTTTCAGCAGGTGCACCTGCTGATCGAATCTCTCAGTATGAAAAGGAACTTGGGTGAAACACAGTTGAAACACCGTCCTAATATATGCACTTTTAACACAGTGCACCTTGACACTGGCAATGTGATAGTTTGTCATCAGTTTAGTGTGAATTTCCAAGCACCACTTTGTCTATGGTAAAAAGGTTATTTCTGTACTATCTAAATATGATATGTAATTCTACAAGCAGTCTAACCATAAATTAAATATAAATTTGCGATCAGAACAGTTTGGTCTGTTGCCATATTTTGTAAACATCAAAGATGTAAGAGTTCAGGAAATTGGAAGTCTTGAGCAAAATTCTCATGAAATCCATTTTACTAGCCAAAAAGTTCTGCAGTGGTCATGGTGGGTGAAATGGCAAAGGGTGAGTAAAGTTTGGGGTTTTTCTTCAAACCTCCCTAAAAAAAAATGTAAATTTCTACTGCATGAACATATTTGAAAAAAAAAAAGATAGCACCATTTTGCACCTCAGCCTTCTCCCGATGTGAAGAGTTTTCTCAAAGGGGAGCCATCCCCTTAGACCCCTCCCTCAGGCCGACAATCCTGGACAACACAATTTCAGGAAATGGACCTGTACTTTGCTTACATCTCTGTAAATAGGCCCGAATTAAGCTGCGATCACATTACGCAGGCATGCATCCTTGCTGTCGCACATTATGCTCATGATGCTCATTTTGCGCTGCAGCTGCGACCATAATGCGTCCTTACAGTGATCTGATGTGAATGCTGAGCCTCAGTGACCACTTTGTGCATATGTTTGCATGTTATGTTCATTAAAAGTCACTGAAGACTGGCGATGGGTCAAATTTTACATCATTGAATTTTAGGGAGTTTTTGGTAGTGTGATATCGTACTGTACTGTACATTGTAAGATGACACCTTTGAGGCTTCAAGCCATTGTAGAAGTTGAAGGGCAGAACAGAACTTTTCTAAAGGCAGTAAGAGTGGCACAAGTACTGTACAGTAGAGAAAAAGGACTGGAAAAAGTAACTAAATAGGTTCCTTCTTGCTTACAGATCAATGCCACATTCTACTACTACTGAGACTGGCTAACTCCTGTTTGGTTGACAAATTAAGTATAAATTGATGTCTGTCAATACAATCAGGCTCAAGAGATAAGGTATAGATACTCTTAAAGGAAACAGATTACGAAAGATATTGCAGATCAAAGGCAGAATATTAGTGAAAGTGACATTAGTGTAGCTCCATGGTGGGGAACCTCCAGCCCATGGGCATATGCCGCCTGCGAGACCATTTGATCTGTCCCGCAAGGCAATTTACCACTGTTATTTCAGGAATACATGAAGTTTAATTAACAATCCTTTTAACCAAAAATTTAGCATGCTTACATGTTGGGGATATGATACATGAATAGTATACTTCTATTTAACGTTGTGCTACTGTACACCCCACAGCTTGCACAATGAAGCATTCATTGTTCACCTTGTAGGTACTCATTAAAAAGGGAGTTGCAGCTCCCTGCATTAAGTGAGCTTGACTCTAGTAGAATTGGTTGGCATGTTGCAGCTTTTGCATGAAGGACTGGCTACAGGCAGACATCATTTAATTGCAGTGTACCAGCTGCCTCATCTACCTGATATCCACTACACTTCTACACGCTACAGTATGCAACTTGGTGAGAAATATTTTTGATGACATTGTCTTATGTCCAGGGGATTGTAATGGCTTGACCACCCATCCCCACCCATGAGGTGGTTGCAGCATTGTAGAAATTTTTACCTTTGCAATAAAAAGTGTTGAAAAAGATTACTAAAATTCCTTTACAAATGCAATTTTTTGGCATGCATCATGTGCACCTTCATCCAATCCACCTGTAGTAAGTACAAGCAAAGCTTTTCTGCACATGGTCAAATTGAATATTTATAGTTGGTTTTATAGCCTTGCACATCCAAAGCCATTTAAAGATATTGTGATAGTTCATTCTTAATATGTGCTAATGTTTCCCCTCGACCCATGTACAGGAACTGTAAGCGAACAACTGGGTCGCTTTACGGAGGGCCAGGGAAGGGAGCTTCACATGCTTTCTTGATGCCTTCAGCACCTTTGAGCGGCTAGCGGTGTTGTGGCTATCAAATGGCTCTTGATAGGAAAAAGGCTCCACACCACTGCTGTAGCTGTTCAAGAACTTCTCAGAAGTCCTATAGTTGACAAATTGTCAGCACCCTTTCATGAAACACCTTTTGAAGAGGTGGATATCATAAATATCATAGTCAGGTTACAGTTCAGTCAGAGAAACTCATCTCATGTAAAAGAAGTTTGAGTTGGGTCAAGAGGTCACTTCACAAGTGCAGAATGGTGAACAAGTTTCAAAGTCAGGAATGTCAGAAGGTACAGTACCACTGATGATGTTGGCATGAAGCTAAGCAGACCTTTGTAAGATGCCCAGTCATCTTAAAGATTGCATAACTGATATTAAGTAAACCCATACAAAGAAACAGAAAGAAGACTCAGAAGAAAGTTCTTTGTGTTGTTCATTTTTGATGCTTTATTATATTAGTTATCATTACACATACTGTATCCAAACAGCTTTGACAAGTGTACTCGAAAAGATAAAAGCTTTAAAGATTTTAAATGGTCAGTTTTACCAAAAAGGGGAGGGATGTAGTGTATCAGTATAATTTTGTAATTGCACCCTCTATTTGCAGTTGTTGTTTCACATGTTTTATTATGTGTTAGCAACCAAAGTACTGTAGGATCTGTTTGTGATTTGATTTGATCTCATGCATCTCAGCAAAGGAGAATTCTACAGTACATGATCTTACTCAGAACAAATCATGAAGGATAGTGGAGGCTAGTCAAAAGAAACTTATTTTTTCTTTATTTTTCAGACAAATGGAACACTTATCTCAACAAAATTGACACTGCGTTATCTACTGTGGAGGAATGCACATCTGATGACTGTTCCTGTTTCACTGAGTATGTTCATCACTCTAATCCAGGGCTGCTCCAAAATAAATCTCACAGTTGTAGTGCATGTTGAGACAGTGAAATACACAGTGCATAATTTATAGGTCATGATTGTGCTTCTAAAGTTTGGTATAACCTTTGGACAACAGAAAGTATCATTTTCCTCTGTTTCCTAAAAGCTGCTGTAGTTTGTTCCAAAATGTGATAAGTGTCATGTTGTTGTGATATTGTGAGCAGACTGCAGTGCCCTAAATACAGTATATTGCCAACTTAATACAATATGAAGGTTCTGAGAAAGTATGGAACAATTTTCATGGTATATCAGCATTTTAATCCTGAAGGCAAGTAAAAAGCCAAAAGTAGATCCACACTCTGTATGATGTTACAAATTATTGCACACTCAATATATGCAAACAAGAAAAAAATGTATTTAATTTTACCTTAAGAGGGAACCTACTATACAGCAGGCTTTCATGATGGCATGCAGTGTATTTACTGCTTGTGTGCCCTTGCCATACGTCATGCATGCAAATGCCATTTGCTTTTCACAGATAGTTCTCATACTTTCAATGAAGACCCAAACATATTATGATATCAAGTAGAAGGGACGTTTGCTGTTGGAAGTCAAAGATCGTTTAAGTTCTCAGGAGGTCAAGCAATGAAAAAAATTGGACGTCCTGTTACATCACCCCAAACATACTCAAGAACCCTGTCTATTCACAGCTGATGACTGTACTTGATTAACATAATTCAAATGATAGCTTCACTCTGACTGAACAATGGTGACTTTTGCAGATCAGTGAAATGTGATAAAGTGTAGCCCATTGCATTGACATATCAGATTGCAGTAGCCTTAAAAATCACCCACTGTACTGTAGGCAGTAGCATTAAAATCAACCACTGTACTGTAGTCCCTTCAGAATGTGGCCTTGAACAATTTAAGGACAGTACAATAGTACATGCTACTGAACTGTAGTTTGGTGTTGTGGACAGTATTTTTCTTAGATTGGAGGGGCTAAAAATAAACTTAAATGGGAGACTTAAAATTGTATGTGATGAGATAAAATATCTCAGTATGGGAAGCATTGATACATTACAGTACTTTTCATAGCATGTATAATGGACGTGTTAAAAATTGTAAATGTTTTTAGTGGAGGTCAAAGATCTTCGTAGGTCATCAGGGAGTCAAATTTTGAAAACCTTGTGAACACTACTTTTCAGGATATGATGCATGTACTTTTCATACTTAGCATGAAGATGTGTCTAATTTGAGGACCAAAAAAAAAGCCCACTTTGGTGGAAGTCATGTGAGGTTACCATGTTGTATATGATAATGATACTGTGTACTGCATCATTTCATTGGTGAAAACTCAGATTTTTGTCTATTTCATCTATGAATCAGTGTGATAGATGAGGACTTGAATCCATGGAAGAGGCAAGGTGGCATAACAAAAGAAGACATTGCAGCTGCTGAATCACTTGGAACAAAATATCAAATTATCAATCACAAGTTATATCGTGGAGAGAAATGCATGTTTCCTGCAAGGTAGGAAGCAGTTTAAAGGTTTGTGGCCATGGATGTGCCATACTTTTTTACTTGATGAAAATAAAAAACATTAAATGAATTCATAATTCCCATCAAACTCCATTAAATATTGACTGTTTTACAAGACAGTTGCTGTTTTTACACTTGCATCATGAATAAAGATGACTTCATATGCAGATTTGCAGTGTTAGAGGTTTGAAAGCAAGGCCTCACCTCCAGGTCAGCCTTGAGGCCAACTTTTAAAGCCTTGGCCTTGGCTTTGGTCTTGACCTTGGGGGTGATGCCTTGGCCTTGGCAAGTGGATTACATTATACCAGGGCCACCAGAACCTGAGCGATGGAGGGCTGCAACCACTTAATTATTTTCAGTTTAAAGGTTTTTGTCTTGTTATATCCAGAATTACCTTAGAAAATAACAAAACTTGGGGGTTGAATGGTACAGCTGCTACCGCTACCAATCTTAGGCACATTGCAATCCCCTTCACAAAGCCTCCAAAGTTTCAGAGTGTCAAAAGTTTTGCTACCCAACTTTCCTAAAACTCATGGTTGTCGATAGTTATGAAATAATTTAATTTTCAGTTGTTGTCAGCCAAAATACTTCATTTGCATTCAGAATACTAATGGGGGAAGAGGGATTTTCTGGAAAAATGGCCTAGAAAAGTCATGAAATCATTGAAGAAAAAGTCCCTGGTGAGACCGCGGACACCCACTTCTAGCTTGGTGGCTTTGGCACTCACTCTGTAATACTTTGTATGTCACACCTTTAAAGTGAACATAGCCTCAATTGAAAATTGTTTGTAAAAAGCGTTTTCTTCGAATGCCCAATACATGGTTATGTGTATGTATGAATTACGAAAATGATAGCATTCCATTTATTTAGTATACCTGACCCTCACAAGAAACATGTTTGGAAAGTTTCATTGTACCCTAAAATATTTAAACATGTAGCACCATTTTGCATCTAAGCCCTACATTTTTCTTAAAAATTTCCAAAGGGGGTGAAGGTTCCCTTCTCTTAAACCCCTCCCAAGACAGCACTGATAGTATTAAGCCAAACTCCAAAAATATTTACAAAGCAAATTCAGAGACCCCTGTTACAACTGAATTAGTAGCCAACTTGTTAGTTGAAGACAGTTTTATGCAGGACAGTTTTGATCTTTGCATCACACAAAAATTGGCCAGCTTTGCCACTAGAAACCATCCAGAGGCACTCGGCCATACAGATATTGGGTACTGATTGGTCAAACATTTTAGTGACCAACATACCACCTTTGGACGATTGGAAGTTTCATCCCTCCCCCTTATTGGGGAAGCTACAGTATCAAATCCCCATCAGGCAAATCTTAGAACCACTCGGGCTACGTAGGCTAAACAAATTTAAATGGTGTAAGGCTAGAGCTTTTGCATTGTAATATGCAGTAGCCTGGCCTTGGACCTAGGCCTCAGCTTTGGGTCCTGTGGCCTTGACTACAACACTGCAAATTGTGACCTAGGAAGAAGGACTCATCAGGTACATTTCCTATTTTCCTTTGTTTAACCTTCCTTGCAAGGACAGTTATAAATTTTGGTATGCCCTGAGGGATTTAGTTTGGAAGTTGTTGTCAATGACACTACTTTGAAATTTCTATACCACACATCAAAGTAGAAACTACTGTAGCTTGTAAGTAATAAACATGTAATTTAAAAGGATTAACAAAAGAAGTACAGACACGGTGCAATGCTCCACATGATATTTATCTTCAGAATTGGTCAAACTTTGAAAAATTATATCTTGAATACAGTAAAACATATTTAAATAATTCCAACAGAATTTTCATCAAGGTACAGTCAGTAGTACCCTAATCTGTTGATTAAAACAGATGTTCTTGTTACATATCCACATACCTTTAAGTATAAATGTATAGTGTACATATGCCATGGCCTGTTCAGTCTTGGCCTTGTTTTAATTGTACTACTCAAATATTGTAATCTTTACCAGATATTACCTTTTTGCATCAAAACCTTGTCATTTAGCATACATGTGTACAGGCATATCATACTATAGCTTTCAAAGAAGCACACTCATAGAAGGAAAGATCAGGTGGGTAGTATTCTTGGCTAGCATGTTAGCCTTAGTCTGAGTGTTTGCTTGATTCAAAATTATATCAGTGTAATGCGTAATTTAATGACTAATAACTTGACAGGTTGGGGAGTTTTATTGTAAAATTTGATGTCATTATCTCCCAAACAGTTGGTTCTATTTACTTTGTCATTATAATACATAGCACAGTACTATTTCCTAAGTGTTTTACATTTAATGACTGTAATGAATATACTTCATAAGACAGATCAGTATGTAAGTGATAAGTTTATAATTAACCAAACTCATGAAGGTGATATCTTGGCCATAAACTGAAGTTTGCCCTATTGCTTTTGTTGCTACTATCATGTATAATATACTGTATAATTGGTGGGTGAGGCTTATGACAAAAGTAAAAAATGTCAGTCTCTCTCCAATTGTTGGTTTAAGTTACGTCAATTTTTTCTAAACCTTTGGACCTATCCTTCAAAAGTCTTTAACTGAGACAGTTTCTGTGCAGGAATTTTTGAGTTTCCTTTATCATAACATGTTAAGGTAATGGTAACTTAAATGTTCTGAGTTATTCTAGTGATGATTTAATCTTATAACCAGTAACATTTAGGCAAGAATTAAGTTTACCTCATGTACACAGTTGTGCAAATTTCATCACCCTATATTACCAGAAGAGGTGAATTCAGGAGGAGAACATCAGATGCTCTCATTTCTCAGAATGGTTTCAAAAACAAAAGAAACAGAAAGGAGTGATGAAAAGTTGAGGAGAAGAGAGATGATTACGTCAAAAGTATACTTTTGATGAGTGCTGGTTTTGTTCACCGTTACAAACCTGTTTTTGCATTTTGGACCTTTGAAGAAACAGGTATTACAGTTAAAGGTTCTGGGAGGCCCGCTATTCTACTGTTCACTTTAGGTCATACAACAGGAGGACAGTGCTGAATTCAGGAGTCAGCATCCCAACTTATTATTATAGCATAAGGCCCTTGCATTGCTCCAAAGCTTTGGAATGTTTCACCTTGTAATTTTCATGTTTTATCCACTTTAGAACAGTTTAAATCACATCTTAAATGGCATCTTTTTATCAAGTACTTTAATCGCAATTTTGTTTATTGTCATTGGCTTTACTTTAGTTCCTTTTTATTTATTGTTGGATTCATTAATTTTATTTTTTTAAGTAGTCTGTTAGTTAAGTACTCTCTGCTCATTGTTTGTTTGTTTGCTTTATCCCTTTTTTGGTTTTAGTAGCTCTTCATATTTTCCTTTCTCATTGTTCTGTCACATTTTACTTTGTAAAGCACTTTGAGATATTCTTTTATGTAAAGTGCTATAAAAAATATATTTTATTTATTATTATTCTCAAAATATGGTCCAACTCACACATACTCATTCACTCACACACTTCTTTACATTGGTTATATCTGGTAAAGTGAAGTGTACACAGAGAGATTACAATATTATGTCTGTGCTATCAGTTGATAAATATCATGCCATAATATAAAGGCACCCTCTCCCCAGTTAAAGTAACCTTCAGTTTTAATTTTTCCATTTCCCAAAATGCATCGAGTACAAATGCATGATGAATAAGAATCCTCAATACATAATCAGTGCATCGTTAAGTCTAATTTTAAAGTTTAGTCCTTGTAATACATTTTAAGGAGCTTGTCCTATACTCTCATGCATGAATTGCATATACTAATCTTTCAGGTGTTCTGGAGTGGAGCATTTTATTCAGAAGATCATACACAAGCTTCCAAACATGGAGTTCATCTTAAATCCAAGGGATTGGCCACAAAGTCAAAAACCTCTACCACCAAAGCCTGTGCTTTCATTTAGCAAAGTAAGATCATGCACCTGGTATTATTTCTGGCTTTTCTTTATAACCGCTGTAGCGAAGGATAAGTTGGTCAGACTTGCATTAATGCAAAAATGCAAACAAAAAGGCAATCGATGGAGTTTCAAATCTCACCTCTCTCACATTTCCTACATATCATTGAATTTTCCAGTGTACCAAATAATGGCACAAGACTACTTACCACTTATTTGACCTTTGACTTCACAATTATGCATGCACAAGTAATCATGGTCAGGACAGGTACCTACCTACCAATGTTCAACTTGATTGTGCCTACAGTTTAGGAGTTATTTCACACTTTTTTGCAACATTTAGGCCAATGTGACCCATTTCCATCCTCAGACTTCAACCATTAGCATTTAAAATGTCCTCTTTGTTTTCCGGAAAGGGAAAACTTATGAGCCACTCTTGCCAACCTTGCAAAAACTTGAGGGGGACGTGGATTGCAAAGTCGGAAATGACTACCATACCACACAGATCACAATGTATGCAACTGCTGTCAGTACTGATGAGGAGTCAGCACTGCTCCATATGTCATTTCCTGTGGTAAAAGCCAACGATGTTGTTGTACCGTAACCTTCACAACAGGTGATGAATTTTCCCTTTTTGGGTTGGACATACACGTTCTAAGAAGTGGAGCCATATAGGTGCAGGAATAATACACCTCCTCTGAGCAGGCAATTGTGCTAATGTATTGCAGGGCCATTGAATGTCATACAACTTGCTAAGTTGGAAGTGACTACCAACTGCATCACCATATTATAGGCTATCACTGTGTGGTTTTGTTCGTTGAGTGTAAAATGGCAGACATGCTGTAACTTACTAAGGCTGATTTTTCATGCTGTAGCTTACTAAGGCTGATTTTTCAGCCAGTCGCTTGCCAACTGCTTCAGTTTCATGTCTGTAGGCAGTTATAACATAGCAGCATTTCGGGTGCACTGCTTTTTGATTCCTTGCCGAAGGCAAAGGAATCTATGCATTCATGATGGCATGTGTGTGCGTGTGTGTGTGAGTGTGTGTGTGTGCAACCGTGGTGTGTATGGTCATGATATGTGTATGTGTGCACTCACCAACGTGGCCTTACAGGGTACCGGGGCAGCTGGCTAGAGCTCCGCTCTCGCACATCTTTCCTAGCTCATGTGCTGCTCGAGACTGGCGTAGCTGCCTGAAAATTTGGTCACTGTGAGGAGAAGTCACACGCGGCTGCATGTGTCTGCCTTGGAGCACAGCCTGCCCTCAAGCACGTCCGTCTACTCGGTTCTTTCGTGGGCAGCTTCGAGCTGGGAAATTCCCTTGCATTCCCCTACGGGGTCCTTTGCCAGTACCCCATAAAGCATCTAGTGTGCGTATGTTTGTATGTGTTTGTGAATCTTAGCTTGTTAACACAATATCTCAAGAAGGGAAACTCCAACAGTTTTCATACTTGGTATGATAATACCACATATTGAAAGGAAGATCCCTATTATTTGGTGGAGGTCAAAGGTCATGTGAGGTCACCAGAGGTCAAAGTCTGAAAACTTTGTTAACACAATATCTCCATATAGGGAGCATAGAAAATAGTCATACTTGGTATGTAGATGTATTATATTGACAGAAAGAGCCCCATTTATTGTGGTGGAGGTCAAAGGTCATGTGAGGTCACAAGATGTCAAACTCTGAATACCTTGTGAACCTGATATCTTAAGATAGGAAGCATGGATACTCTTCGTTCCTGGGCTTGTTGATGCATTACATCAAAAGAGAGGACTGCGTAGTTTTTGGTATAGGTCAAATGTAATCAGGGGTCATTGGAGGTCAAACTCTGAAAACCTTGTTAACAGGATATCTCCAGGTAGGAAGTATGGATGCTCTTCATGCTTAGGATGTAGATGCATTGCATTAACAGGGAGGACCCTATTAAGTTTGGTGGAGGTCAAGGGTCATCTGGGGTCATCAGATGTCAGACTCTGAAAACCTTATTACAATGATATGTTATAGTATCTCAAGGTAGGAAGCATGGATAGTCTCCTACCGTAGCATGTAGATGCATTATGTAACTTAGAAAAAGTGGCGTATCAAGTTTGGTGAGGATCAAAGGTCATCTGAGGTCACCAGAGGTCAAACTCTGAAAAGCTTGTAAGCAAATATTTTAAGACAGGAAGCATGTATACTACCCATACTTTGCCATGTAAATGCATAACATTGAGTGAAAGTGCCTTACTGTATTTGGTACAGGTCAAAGGTCATCTAAGGTCACTGAATGTCTGCATCTAAAGAATTTCCACACAGGATATTTTACGATTTGTAACTCAAAGAAAGTTTCATACAAATGTTTATATACCACATTTATTACAAAAGTGCCAACATTGTTGATGTTTTGTGTTCAGCGAAAGTTCATTTCTGTTTACCGGGGATCAAATTCTGAAAATCTTGTCAGTATTATGTTTCAAGGTAGATATCATAGCATCTTCTCGTACATGGTGGGGATATTGGTCCAGATCATTAACATTGTGGAGCCTTTGTCATTGTGGATAAAGCTTAAGTCTTCTAAAATGAGTTCATCGAAACCTCAATGCATTTTTGCATTCTGGTTAGTTTATTTGACCTTTGAGTTTTGAATTCTGACCTTTGACCTATGACATCATCATTTAAACATTCACAAGTTTTTATGGTCATTTACATACCCACCGAGTTTGAACTAGATTAGACGTATAGAGGGATTTCAGTCACGTGACTTTTACCAACTAGACACAATTTTGAAGGGCAAGATCGTGCGTCTTTTTTGTTTTGACGAGAACGCGTCCATTGTGTCGCAGTAGTATCTATGGTAATGCTGTGGGCGTGTGCTGTGAGTACGCTTACTGCGTGTGTGTTTTGCCCTTCAGTGCCCGGAAATCCATTGCCCGTGATGTCACATGAAATCCCTCTATACAGTAGTTTTAAAAGGAGAAAATTGCCACACTCTTTTGCAACATTTAGGCCAGTTTAACATTTGACCCATATCATATTGTTTTAATGACCTTTTCCACATACTGGTCAGCGAATATGGCCTGAACCAATTTTTAGGTTATCTGAACTTTGACATCTGACCTTAGATTGTTGATGCCATCAGTTATACACAAATGGCAATGTTTTAGAGATTACAGAATTTATTCTATGATGGTACTGCATGAATGAACTAGGCATTATGGTTGTGAATATGTTCCTACACCTAATTTATTCAAATAATTAGTATTGTGCTGGACCCTGGTAAAATAGATTTATATTTTATTTGGCATATTCCTGCCTTATGTTGAGTGCAGATGGTACAGTCATGCAAATTTCCCTAAAAAATTTAACTCTACCTTGAAATAGCAACACATTGTCAAATTTCCTTAATCTTCGGTAATCCACTACCATGCACTGTAAAAAATATTTCATAAACAAATCAAATATGAAGTAGTTCCTATTGACATTGCATACTATGCATAGCTGTAAACAATATGCAACACAAGTCAGAACCCTGTCAAAACCATTTAGAGAATTTTCCTCTCTTAGAATAATACCATGACTCAAGTCAATGACCTGATTGGTTTTTAAATAGCTAAAGTTGACTGGACTACTCCAACAAAAGTGACTTGGTTTCAACTCTAAGTACTGTTATGTAGCTAAGTTGTGTACTATAAAGTCAAATTTCAAGATGTACAGGAAGGAGTATGCTATAGCTTGACTAAATAGTGTCTTGCACACAATAACAGAATAAGCATTGTATGGCAAAGCTGACATAAAGGTACCTCCCCATCTTTGGTTTTCAACATATCTATGATTCATGATATCAAACAAAAGGGCTCTCTATGAAAATGTAAATACATGGTTTTTATCTCACAATTTTCTTTTATGCTTCTTTTGGTATACCAGGTTAAAAGTCAGCATTGGGACATCATGTACCCTGCCTGGACCTTCTGGGAAGGAGGGCCTGCTGTTTGGCCAATCTTCCCAACAGGCCTTGGTCGCTGGGATCAGTTTAGAGTAAAACTAGACAAGTAAGTTTTTTTTTTTACAGTAAAGGTATTTGTACCCTAAGAAGAGGTGCAATGGATGCCCAATGTGAGGATACTGAAAGGAATTTAACATTTACTAGGGTTGGGCGATATTTACTTTTTAAAACAAAAAATATGACAATAATTCGAAAATCACGATAATTTTCCTAAGACAGTTTCCATGCGAGTTCCATGCTCATTTTGGAATATTCAGGGTAAAGAATAATCACTGAATCTATTCCCGTTTGTTGTCATTTTGCGAACCCTGAGTGCATTGGTACTTGCAGAATGAAACAAATAAAAATATTGCAGGCGCACTCATGCATCCCTAGCTTGTTTTATTTCTTCCCAGTTTAGACCATAATCATAACCAAAAAATCTGATAAAATGGACTCTAAAAATAGAAATACTTCAAAAGCACACACGAATGTGTTTTGTACTGTCCTCGATGGAAAAATGTGGAGAGAAATGACAAACTTTCATCGATTTTACATCAGTTCTATGTAATAAAGAATGCCTTCAATATAAGAAATATTTTGGAGACAGGAAAACAAAGAAGGAAACAACACAAGGCAAATTATTTCACATTTTTTCCACAAGAAATTATCATCATTTTCGAATTCTTATTATCGTATCCCCTCCCCAAAAAATTATCGCAATAACGATAATTTTCGATATATTGCCCAACCTTAAAGTTTACTAGTAGTGTTTCTTCCCCTTTATATGCTAATTTTTATGGCTTTACAGATTGTGTCAAAGATCTGAGTGCTCAGCTTACATCTTACACAAAATACTGAACATTCTAGTCTTGCAATTGTCTGAAATATATGTTTTCTCTCACAATGACTTCTCTTTTGACGGGTGGCAAATTACTGGTTACGCTTCCTATCATTTTTGATGACCCAATTGGTGGATATATTAGAATATTGTTCATTTGTAACACCCACATATGATGGTAGTCATAGGTATTACTAGTATTTTTGCCCAAACTGAAATTGTTAGTCAGTTATGGTCATGCATTGAAAGTGTGGTTTTTGCTTCTAGGGTTTAGGAAAAATTCCATATCAGATATACCAGTAATAGCGTTATTTTGTCATTTCATTATATCTGCAATCTCTATTGGTTTTTTCTAGGCAAGCCAAAAAAATTCCTTGGGAAGAGAAGGAAAATGTTGCCTTTTTTATTGGGTCAAGGTAGGTTTGTTTTCTATGCCTGAGTTATCATGAGACTTTAATACTTGAAACTCAAAAATCAAATGTTTAGTGATTCTCAGATAACAACAGCCAGGGATGTAGCTACAGTGGGTGGCGATGGGCGGTGACACCCAGCACTCGATATTCCCGCCCCGCACTCCAGGCAAACACATGTCTCCCCGCCCACCACAAATCTGCCTACCGAGACCTAAAACTAGCCCTAAATTTACTCCCTTAAGTAAAATGAGGGAAAAATGAAAAATTAGTGGCTGAAAAATGGGGTAGATGCCATGGGGTAGGGTGAGGTTCTTCCCCAGATCAGACAATTACCCAGCACTCAGATTTGACTAGCTACATCCCTGACAACAGCTGTTCCTTAAGTTAACTTTGAAAGTGAGTTTAGCATTTACCTAATTTATAAAAATACATTCTTGGGGCTCAACGCCTAAATTTTCAAGTGGCACCTCATGGGTCATTTGAGGCCTGCAACACACAAATGGCCTGTGGGATGTTTGCAAAACCAAATGCTTAACCAAGAATTCAAACTAATTGATTGAGTTTTGGCTACAACAATTATGAAGATATAAGGCAAAGTGTCCTGCAGTCTTAAACACTTGTTAACCTCCTGGCATAATGAAAAACAAAACAATAAATTTTGTCAGCAATGACAGTTTCCTTTCTTGTGTAAATTTGTCCTACTATTGAACCATAGGTTGATTGTATATGTGATCTTTCATGTGATTTTTAGTTCTCATTAGTAAAGATTCCTTAGCATGGTAGAAAGGATGAAGAAATCTGAAATACTGAGCTGGTTTAGGCAAATGAAAAGAATTGTAACCTGTTCTATCAGTGTGTTTCCCAAGCTACCTAGGTGTTGAGCTGGTTTAGGCAAATGAAAAGAATTGTAACCTGTTCTATCAGTGTGTTTCCCAAGCTACCTAGGTGTCTCATATTGATAACTAGGATCATGCTGATTGTGGTATAAATCCCAAGCATGTATTATCAGTACCATATGTAAACAATTTAAATGTTTGTACATAGTAAATTGCTGTGGCTTCATATTTTATGTGTACAAAATTCTTAACCAGAAATCTGCATTGAGGTCTAATTGTCCGATCTCTAACACACTCAGATGGTCTGTTCCTAGTTACCTTGCAAAAATTTCTCAATGATACTTGCACCAATAATGTAAAAACTTACAACTTTACCACAATTGTGTGAGCTCCATGTAAAGGGCAAGTGCAGTCCCCTCTGCCCCCAGTTTTACTTAGTATACTCAGGTATCCCAATTCATATTTTGCTCCCTTTTCTCAAGTATTGCTATAATCATGCATTGTTCCTATTTATCATGTATTGTTTATTCATATATTACTCCTTTTTATTATATATTGCTTTATTCATGTATTGCTCCTTTGTGCCACTGAATTATTATAGTCATTCAGCATAATCTTACTTTTCCTGGACTGTTCAGTGTTTATGTTCTAAACTTGGTGAAAAATATGTAAGAGAAATAAGATTTTTCCAAGACTTTGGTGATATTGTATAATAAGGATGAGTTAGTTGGTTAGTTAGATGAGGTTTAACGTCCCAGTTTCCAACCAATTGGTTCAAGTCGAGACGTTCACGGCCTTTTTTCCAGTTGTGGCTCATTTGCTTGTTTGCCCTACTCCATTGCTTATGCTGAGCACCAAGCACAAAGGCAGTAGGTTCCATTTTTAAAGTCTTTGGTATGACCCGGCCAGGATTTTGAATAAGGATGAGTAAACTGCATATGCACACTATTTGTAAATATCTCTTTCATGGTACCATCCATCTCATGGACTTAGTTGTAGATATGTTTGGCGCATCCATCTGTTTGTCATCTGAGTTTAGCATCTGAATTTAAAAGTCAGGTTACTGAGCACAGTCCAAAGATTAATATTTGAATG
The DNA here is from genome assembly GCA_029531755.1 of Holothuria leucospilota. NCBI lineage: Eukaryota > Metazoa > Echinodermata > Holothuroidea > Aspidochirotida > Holothuriidae > Holothuria > Holothuria leucospilota. The sequence goes on from CM055962.1 coordinate 44,337,072, forward strand.
AAAAAGATCAAGGTCATTTGAGGTCCCCTGAAGACAATCAGTCGGAATTTTTTTTGGAAATATCCCTCCCCCTTCCCAACTCATTCCTTTTGCAAGAAGTTTAGGCTAAAGTTATTTCCAGTTGTAGCTGAAGGTTATAGCAAATGTGCAGTGTACAGAGTCAAAGGTCATGCAACCATCTGTTGCACATAATTTACAGTTTTAAGTTTGTGCTTGTTGAGGGAGTAGATCCACTGTTTATATATCATGGATTACTTGTAAACTTGCTCATACTTGTGAAAAGCACTGCTTCTTATTAAATGCAGATATTTCATAAAATGTCTGTACCCCTTAGCAAAGAGTACCACCTTGCTTGCATACTTCCTTTTTTGGCCATAGTCTGTAGTAATTGTGCCCTGTCACTGTGTATGATTTATCTGAATCATACAACTGGGAGGGTAGATAGGGGGAGATTAAAAGTTCCACATACCATACCTTAAACAGATAATTTTTAGCTTAATAGGAAACATTGTTTTTTGCTCTGCTATGTCCCTGCAAAACATATACTACTCCCAAATGTGAGTAATATATTCACTCTTGTTCTTTTAGGACTAGTGCCGAAAGGGATCCTTTGATACGTCTCTCACAGTCTAATCCTGAACTAGTGAATGCACGCTACACCAAGAATCAGGCGTGGAAATCAGATGCGGTTTGTTTTAGTTCCATTTTTGATTCCTTGCCAAAGTTGGAATCTATGTGATGGTGATTGTCATGTGTGTGTGTGCCTGTGCATGTTTGTGTGCATATGTAATACTTTGCTTGTAAACTCAAGGAGGGTAACTGTGAGGGATCTCATACGTGGCATGTAGATACCTCATATTGAGTAGATGAATCCTCTTAGGCTTGGGTGACTCCATTACTTTTAGAGTCAGGTACACATGGCCCTATGAGTCACAACTCTGATTGTAGTTGCCACTCCTACAGTGAAATCATAACTGGCACAGGAACATATATCTCAGTGTAGCTATGGACAGGCAATTTTACTAGCCTTCAAATGAGTATTAATTAATACACAAGTAGGCCTACCCTACTGGCTTCTCAACATCTGAGGTGCTGAACCCCCAGTGTCAGAGAATCATAGTAGCCTTAAAACTTGTGACTGAATAAACAAAATGACCAAAAGAGCCAGCTGTGTTTAAATACATCAATAAAACTTGCAAACTAACACAAATGGAATCTCTAAAATAAGATTTTGTGCATATTTTGACAGTATTGAAAAATTGCCAGGGAGTTGTGATGCCAAGGAAAGTGGAGTTGTTACTTGACTCCTGACCAGGAGTGGCGACTCTGAAGTAGAGTTGAGTAAGTCACTTATACCTATAATCCCTGTTGCTTTTCAAAGGTGCCTGGGGTTTCCAAAGCTCACACTGTAAAAGCCATGAAAAATATTTGTTAACATGATATCTCCAGAAGGGAAACTTTAATGAATTTCAAACTTGACATGTGGATACCCCACATTGAGTGGTTGATGGAAGTCAAAGGTCATTAGGGGTCACAAGAAGTCAAACAGTGGAAACCTTGAAATCTACTTGTAAACAAGATATCTCAAGATGGGCAACTGTGAGGGCTCTCAATTTTGGCTTGTAGTACTCCATACAGAAAAAATGATCCGTTTTATTTTTGGTGTAGGTCAAAGGTCATTTGGGGTCACCAGAGGTGAAACTGTAGAATCCATGAAAATTACTTGTATACATGATGTCTCAAGAAGTGTAACATGGATACTCCATATTCAGTAGATGATCCCTGTTGTTTTTGGTGTAGGTCAGTGGTCATTTGGGGCATTATAGATCAAACTATGAAAAGTTTGAAAGCACAATATGTCAAGAAGGGAACTTCAATTCATCTCATCATAAGCTAACACTTTGTGAGTACCCCACATTATAAAACAGAAATAACCTAAAGATTTTGGTGCAGGTCAGAAGTCATTTTGGGTCACCAGAGATCAAACGATGGAAACCTTGAAAACTGTTTTTGGTTTCTTCTATCTCAAGTTAGATAACAGCGAGAGACCTCATTGTTTAGCATTTAGATGCCCCGTATTGAGTAGATACTTGCTGCAGTTTTTTGTAGTGGTCAAAGGTCGCTTGAGGTCATGGCAGGTCAAACAGCAAGTATCTTGTACATGTGATATCTCAAGAAGGAAAATGTGCATGAATCCCATACTTTGCAGGTGGGCACTCAGTATTGAGCAAATGGTATCTACAAAATTTGGTTGAGATCACTGGAGGTCATACTGAAACCTTGTAAACGTGATGTCTCAAGAAAGAAATCCTATATGCATCTCATACTTGGCATGTGGGTGCCTCATAGTGATCGCATTATCTGTTTCATCTGTTGAGAAGATCAAAGTTCAAAGATCAAAATGTAAAAACCTTGTACACATGACTTGTAAAGTATGAAACGTGTTTGGATCTTACCCTTGGCAAGTAGTACCCAAAATAAGAAGCCAAAAGCTGATTTATAATAGTGCTGTCATGATTTCAATCTGTTTGATATATTTCAATGGGTTTTAAACTTGCTGTAAGCCTAACTTTAAGGACAGCAACTTAACAATAGAATTATGTCAACTGGAAACCACGGTACTAAAATTGTATCCAAGGGTTAAGGAATCATTAGGCCTTTTGGCCTTCTGGTTTTCTTTACCTGTTTATGAGATTTATAAGAAGAAGCAGTATGTTGTAAAAAGATTGTATAACACAGAAGATAAAAAAAATTCATTTTGTATGTCTCTCTGCAAGAACCTGGTTGTGTTTGTCACTACTTAAATTTACGTATCTTTTTTTTTAAACATTTTTGATTCCTTGCCAAAGACAAAAGGTATCGGTATGTAGTGGTGATGGTGTAGGTGAGTGTGTGTGTTTCAGTGGCGTACTAGAGGGGGGGCAGGGGGGACCGCCCCCCCCCCACAAAGCCTCTGAAGGCCTCTGTTGGAAACTCTAGTCTCTGTCGGAAATAAATAAAAACAATTCATTTGAAACACAACACTTCTTATGTTTTTAAGCAGAATTACACATCGAAATGGTTACTGACAAGGCCTGGAAGTGTCATTTAAGGCAATCTCAGAGATATTTTAATCTAATTTTTTCTGCGGGCTACATGCCAGATGATGGTGGCGCTACGCTTAGATAGTACATCATTACTCCAAGATAATAATCTGTCTCCAAGATAATCTGTTAGAAATTTTTTGCCTTTGCCCCCCCCCCCCCCATGCAAAAAATATCTAGCTACACCACTGGTGTGTTTGCTTGTGTGTGTACCACAGTTTTTTAAGCCAGTAGCTGAAGAAGGGTGGGTATTCTGAATGGCCTTTTAAGTCCCGTATTGTGGAGAACATGTTGGGTTTTGGTAGAGGTCAAAGGTTATCTTAGGTTAGTACAGGCCATACCCTGAAAGCCTTTTGAACACAATATCGGACAAAGGGTATCTGATATTAACCGGTGCTGTGGCCGAGTGGATAAAGGTGGTGGCATTAAAAGCGATGAAGCTTAGCAACCGGGAGGCTCAGGGTTCCGATTCCCAGCTGGGTCAAAGTAATGTGGGTTTTTCATCCAAGAGCAATCTACGGTTTTCCCATCTGAACTGGCATTTCAGAAGAAACCAAATTTGATCAAAATTGTTGAGTTGGTTAACCACCCAAGGTGAAGTTGTAATTCATAAGCCACAGGCTTCTCCCACTTCCGTGGTTGCTCAGCATCATAAAACAAATGCCCTTCAAGGCCTGAATATTGAGTGGAAGAACCCTGCAGGTCAAAGGTCATTTTAAATCACCAGGTATCATACCCTTTAAATATTTTAAGCACAATATATCAAGCAGGAGAAATTGCCCGGATGTAACCAATTTGGTATGTGCAAGTGCCTTAAATGCAGGAAGGTGATTTGACAGTGTAGACATGACATCTTTTGATCAATGACCATGGCATTTAAACCAACTTTATGTGAGTGCAAACACCCTAACTCCCATCCAAACGTTGCCAATTTTTTATTGCCGGAGGCAAAAGGAATCTATGAGATGGTGATGTTTTGTGTGTGTATGTGACGCTTGCTTGTAAACATAATATCTCAAGAAGAGTAAGTGTGAGGGAACTCATACTTAGTATGTTAATGGCCCATATTGAGTAGATGATCTGTGTCATATTTAGTAGAGGTCCAAGGTCATTTGGGGTCACAAGAGGTCAAAAAGCTAAAACTTTGTCAACACTATATTCAAGAAGGGTAAATCTGAGGAATAGTATACTTAGCATGTGGATTGCCCATATTGAGTACATGATCCCTATTTTTTGGTGGAGGTCAAAGGTCATTTGAGGTCACTGGAGGTCAATTAGTAAATACCTTGGAAATTGCTTGTAAACGAAATATCTCCAGAATGATAAATGTGAGGGATCTCATACTTACCATGTGGATTGCCCATATGGGCTATTGCTGTTAAGCTGATGATCCCTATAATTTTTGGTGGAGGTTAAAGGTCATTTGGGATCACCAGAGGTCAAAAGTTCAAAACCTTGAAAACATGTCAAGAAGGAGAAATGTAAGGGATATCACACTTGACATGTGGATTGTTCATGTTGAGGAGATTCTTCCTTTTGATGTTGGTGGAGGTTAAATGTCATTTGGTCACAAGAAGTCAAAAGGTCAAAACCTTGTAAACAATATCTTAAGGAGGGTAACTGTGAGGGATCTCATACTAAGCATGTTCATTGCTAATATTGAGGAGATGATCCCTTTCATTTTTTGTAGAGGTCAAAGGTCATTTGGGGTCACAAAAAGGTCAACATGTAAACATGATATTTTAAGGAGGATAACTGTGAGGGATCTCATACTTGGCATGTGGATTGTTCATATTTAGCATGTAGATGGCCTTATATCTTAGGTGATCCTATTGTTTTCAGTGGAGGTGAAAGGTCATTTTGGGTCATAAGATTTCAAAAGGTTTTGACCTTATTAGCATGATATCTCAAGTAGGATAACTGTGAGGGATCTCATGCTTGTCGTGTGGGTGATTCCAAAGATGCCAAGGTGAGGAGTGGCTGGGAGTAAGATAATAGAAGGCGACTCATGACAAGCACAAAGCATTAAGTCCCCTCGGCCGGGGTCCAGGGCTACCTTAGGGCCCTGGAAGCTCTTTGATGCAATCTGAGCCTTATTTGGTACCCTTTTCTGGTAAATTTGATGACCAAATTTTAGGAAAATTACTCGTAATCACAGTAATATTAGGGCAACAAAACCAATTTTCCACTGCAGTACTCTCATGGCCTTCCACTTTTGTGACAATTATTCCAGGCATAAATTTGAGGCTTCTAATATGGTTTCTACATAACTACCGTATACTGTGGCTCAGGTGTACCGCAACCATGATAGCTCAGCTAAGTGCAAGTCTGCAATGCATGCTGTAGTGTTGCGATGCAAGTTAAGTTAGATTTCACATTGGAAATTTTATGAAAAATCTCACCCTCCAATTTTTTTTCTCTCCAAATATAGCTAAGGCATGTGATTGGGTTAGTTGAGCGTGTGAGCGTGAGTTGTGATTCTGAGGTGTGTGTCTCATGCCAGAGGCATGGGACTTGGTACGTCTGTGATTCATGTTTGTAACAACATATCATATAGCAAGAAATCATTGGGCCTTTTGGCTTTCTGGTATACCATATTTCTTATGGGCTATGAATCAGGCTTAGCTCTTTAGTTGAAATGCAATGAGCAAGTCATCAATAGGAGCAAAGATAGTACTTAATATAACAAAAAGTTATGTCTTTTACATTTGGAGGAATAGAATCATATTGTAGTAACTGTGCTTTTTACAACTCTAAATTTCTCCCTGAAATCTCTCTCATGTTCATATCATGCAACATGATATGTTGTTCAGTATTTTGAATGAGTTCTTCTGTTTCTGTATTTCTGCTACAGGACACTCTATATTTACCACCAGCTGACCCTATTACTCTTGAAGAGCACTGTAAATACAGGTGAGGAGATAACATGTTACATACTATATTCAATTTCCTGTTGCATATTACTGTCTTATTTAATAAATAAACAGAAGCCTGTTATTAAGAAGTCTTTCAAAACCAAATGAAATTTCTCACAAAATGAAAGTACGCGGGCAATGGAAGTTTTAAGTATATTACAGAAGCAACTGCCCAAAATGCCCGTAAAGGGCTTGAAGTGTGTTGTTTACTCAGAAAAGAAAAAAAAAAGGTGCCATTCAAAAGTTTTACTTTTGCACAGTTTTACAGCAATGTTTCACTTGTTTCATCTTCATAGCAACAGTATTCAAGTGAATAACACTATCGTATTACATTTATTGTCTTAAAGAGTTACTGTCTGCATCCACTTAGCATCTCATGTTGACTTGGTGTAAGATTTCTTGTCCATCACTAGTAGGTCCCTGTTTAACCTAAGTTGCAGAAGAGCATTCAAAGGTGTTTATGTGGCAAAGATGTTTCATTTCTACTTAGATATTTATTCAACTTTCGAGGAGTGGCTGCCAGCTTTAGGTTTAAGCATTTGTTCCTGTGTGGATCATTGGTCTTTCATGTTGGTGATGAATGGCTTGAATTTTTCTATCCAGCTCTGAAACCTTGGGTTCACTACATTCCTGTACCTTCAAGCCTTGAAAATGTCAAGTAAGTTCATTTTTGCATACACTTTCTTTTGTAGTAAATTTAAACACAAGTTCTAAATAAAAATTTGTGGGTGGTCCCATACATTTCGTGTATTCTTAATTTCATTTCATGGGATATGTAGTGATTTTAATGATAAGAGAAGTTTACACTGTTAGTTATGATGGTGTGTGATTATGTATATTAGCCTTAGTTGTCGAGAAGACTTTGTACAAACAAATGTTGTGTTCTTGTTATATTTCACACATTGAGTGGTGTGTTTAAGTGGAATGACTTAAGTGATTACCTTGCCACTGCATTAGATAAAGTTTGAAAATGTTATTGTAATGTCTTTGGGAAGGTAGGATTGACAAATTCTTTACTTTTTTATGTAAATGTCCAATATTGAAAAGATTCCTGTAATTTGTATGTTAAAATCTAGGGGTCAATAGAGGTTAGAATGTGAAAACTGAAAGCCTGTAAGTCAGGACTAATTGCCCCAGGGCCCAGAGATTTCATACTGATGTTCCATAATAAGTGATGGAACCCTACTGTCTTGCAGAATTTTATCCTGAAGGTCATTTGATATAGTAGGTGATGAATGATCTGATTTTATATGCTATATAGGTAGTCAACTGGTCATTTGTCAGTCAGTAATACTAGAACATACATGTTGCACCATAATTGCTTATTACTTAGGATGACAAAAAAAAACAAACTTAAAACAAAAAATTCTGCAGTCATGATGGTATGTGTGCCCTTGTGTGTATGGTGGAGGGGGGATGTGTACATGCATGATTTGTATATCCATACAATCTCAAGACAAGCAATAAAGGCAGTTTCCATAAATTGTGTGTGGGCATTTTATATTGAGTAAATGAGCCTTATCGGCTGGAGGTTCAATTGCCATTTGACAGAGCTTTTTAAGTGTTTCCAGCCGAAAGCCTCTTTTACTGGAGCTTTTATGTTAACTGACTCCAGTAGCCAGGAATTTTTTGAACAGTTTTGGTTTTCATAAAAGAGAAACCTATATGCATTAGTGCTGGCAAGAGCGTATGTGTTGCGCCCATGTTTGTGATGCCCAGCTCCTTCACACAATATCTCAAGAAGAACCTTGACAGTCCTCATACTTGGTAAGTGGATACCCCATATTGAGACTGAGAGGAAGAACCTTATCATTTTTGGTGTAGGTTAAAGGTTATGTGAGGTAACAGTGGGTCAAACTCTGAAAACCTTGTGTTAAAACCTTGTTAACACATTATCTCAAGATAAGAAGCATAGATACATTTTATACTAAACATGTCAGTGCATTATATCATGAACAGGGTATTACTATGATGTGCATTGCTGGGCGGTGCTGCCCAAGAAAGTTCTTTAGTGCCCTTGTACCACCCAGTACTAACTCAACTTCTTGGTGCAGTAAACGTGATCGGTTGTAACTGGTTTTGAGGAAGTTGGAATTGAAATTTTCCTTGTTGGGGTCACATTCCCCGTTTTGTTGACATAGTACTCCAATACGTATCCAATAAATCAAGAATGTGCCACACTCAATCTTCATAAATTACATCGTTTCACTAGGTACATTCTGGTTAGACTCTTTACTTAGAGCGCTCTGCTCAAGTTGGTCTAGCTACAGCCCTGATCATGAAGGAAAATCCTGTTAATTTTTGTGGAGGTCAAAGGTCATTTGAGGACTTTGGAGGTCATATTCTGAAAACCTTGTTATAGTGATATTTAAAATTAGCAAGCATGGGTGCTTTTCATAATAAGTGTAGTGATGCATGTGATGAAGTAGAAGCCTGTATGTTCGAGGTCAAAAGTCATCTGAGGTCACTGGAGGTCAAACAAAAAATCCCAAGAATGTCTCAAGGTCAGATATTGACATTAATTGACTTTAGTTTTATTGACTTTAATATTTTTAACACACCAAGACACAATTATCCAATGACTGAAAGAAATGAGACATATTTGCATTTTGCCATAGCTGCCAAATAGTACAAATTGCATGCAGATACAAAATATGGAAGTAATTCTTGTCTGAAAATGTTTTGGCAATCACGTTGAAAATGTGTCCATAGTAACTATTTCTTAAGGTGAATCAAACTGCTGAAACATGGCACCTAGAGTTGCAATGACATTTATGCAAAACTTTCTACTCTGCAGCACTATATCCACTGTATATGCATTCTATAGCTAGCTTACTGCTCAGGTAGCACACCACTAGTTAAAGGGAATTCCTTGTGGAACCTATTACCCTATGAATTTAATGCCCTGAAAATATTTTGTTTGGGGAGGGGAAACAGTTTAGATATGCTGTTGAAATGATTTGCTCAGTTTGTGATGTGTACATAGTAGCGAATGAGTTCAAGTACTGATTGTACAAAAAGAAAGGAAACAGTGTTTTAGGTACTTGGTTTGCATTATACCCTCCTGCTGTGCAAAATGGTGTATTGAATGAAGTGAAAAGGCAGGAACCACTACTCTATTGAATACAAGCTCTCCAAGCTTATTAAAATCTTATGGGTTATGGTACACAAATGTAAAATCATTGTGAAAGCTTGTGAGCGTTCTTATGAAGGGTAGCTTGTACCTGTTGAGAACATGTACAAGGATGCAGAGGCCGTGGAATGGACCAATTTAGTTTATAAGGGACAAGTAATTAGTGGTGTAGTACCTTCATGGGCTGCTATTAGTGTCTGCTAGAAGTATGGATGTTCCTGTGTTAAATTCATACTGTAAGTGCACAATTGTGAGTACAGTACACATTTTTCCATTGATTTTAATTTTTACCTATGTAATCTGCAGCTGAGCTTGAAATTTGGGAAGAGGTTATTCATTGTGAAGACAATCATAAGTGATATCACATTGATGGCCTTGTGTTACAGTCCTTGTTTGAAACAGGTAACATTAGGCTAGGCTTAGCAAAGCCTGACAACATTAGTTTAAGTCTCTCAGTGTAGGCTGAGTGGCAGTGCTCTCAGGTATGAGCAAAGTGAAGTGTGTATAGTAGTCTTGAGAGATGGTATGTTAGACATGCAAATTTTAGGTTAAAAAATACAGATTTTGGACATGTGGCATCTTGAAATTTTGGTTAAAGTTGGCAGTTTAGTACTTAAGATTACACATGTAGGACTATGTATGACAGGTAGAAAGATAAGTACAAGATTACCAAGATCTAGGGAAAAATCCCAAGGTGTGGCAACATTATCCAGCATGTGAATTTTGTGCAAGCTGGTTGTAGTGAAGAAACAAGTCTAGTGCAATAAATTCATTGACACTTCATTGAAACATTTGTTCATTCTGGTTTCTTATTGATTCCTTGCCAAAGACAGGAATCTATGCAATCATGCTGGCAAATGTAAGTGTATGTTTGTGATATTTAACATGTAAACATGATATCTCAAGGTAGCAATGACAGGTACTTTTCATTCTTGATATGTATAGGTAGATTTAATTGTCATATGGAGAGTAAGCATCCTAAAGTGTGTGATGGAGGTCAAAGGACATTTGAGGTCACCACAGGTCAAAAACTGAAAACCTTACCATTTATGCATGAAATTTTGAGATAGCAATGATGCTACTTTTAAGATTTGTTATGTAGATTTATCATATAGACGCTTTTCCCAATTGGAATTACAAAGGATTGTGGGATAGAATTTTGGTGGGCATCATTTTTTGCCACAGCAAAATGCCATTGACAACAACATTGCCTACCAGAACTCTATCCCACAATCCATTGCAATTGCTATTTGGAAAAGGGTCTATTGAGAGAAACACCCTTTTGTTTTTTGGTGGAGGTCATTTGAGGTCCACCAGAGGTTAAGAAGTGGAAATCTTGTGAACATGATATCTCAAGATAGCAATGATATGTGCTTTTCGTACTTAGTGTATGGATTTAATATACTATGAGAAAGAAGCCTATCGTTTGAAATGGAGGTCAGAGGTCATATGAGGTCAGCAGAGGTGAATAATCAAAAACCTTGTAAACAGGTATTTCCAGGTAGGAAAGAAGGATACTTTTCATATTTGCCTGTGGATGCGTTATATATATCAGAACATGGTCCCTGTAGATTTTGGAAGAGGCCAAAAGGTTGTTTGAGATCACTGGAGGTGAATGAAACTACAAAAACCTTGGAAATTGATTGTGAACACTGTATCCCAGTAGGAATGATGGAAACTTTTCATACTTTCATCATATTATTGAGGAAGAACCTTGTTATTTTTGGTGGAGGTCAGAGGTCATATTAGCTCAGTAAACATCACAAACCAAAATCTTGAAAACATGATACAATATCGCAATGAAGGAAGGTGGATGTTTTCATACTCAGTCTTTGACTTTATATCGTGTTAACAGGAAGAGCCCTAGTGTTTTGTGTGAACGGTAGAGGTCATTTGATGTCACCAGTTGTCAACAGTGGAAAATTTTATAAACACAGTATCTCAAGTTAGGAAGCATGGATAGTTTGTATACTTGACATTAGGATGTGTTATTGTGGTGAGTTGGTGGACTCTATTGTTTTGGTTGGAGGTCAAAGGTTGCTTAAGGTCATTGAAGGTGAAACTGTGAAGACCTTGTAATTAGCTAATTGGATATCACAAGATAGGAATGACAGATGTACTTGATATACAGTTTTATCTTGTTGAGAGGAAGATTCCTATGATTTTGATGTAGATCAGAGGCCATTTGGGGTCACTGGAGGTAGAAAACTTAAACAAAAAAAAAAGAAAAATTTAATATCTTGAGATAGGAATGATGGGCACTTTGTGTAATTGACATGTGGATCGATCATTATAGTCAGTAGATACACCATATTGTTTACGGTAAAGGTCAAAGGGTTGTCTGAGACTATTGAAGGTCAAGTGGCAAAACCATGTAAATACAAACATGATATGTCAAGAGGGGCTACATTGATGGAGTGCATACTTACCATATGGATAGAGTTAAGAAATGCTATTGTTTTTAGTAGAGGACAAAGGTTATATGGGGTCACCAGATGCCACATGGTGAAAACCTTGTTAATAGGATATCTCATTGAACTTCACTTTGATGGATCATACAGTCCTGCATTCCTACCACTTGTCAGTGTAGACCATCAAAAGCATCTGCACTTATTATGAAGTTGGTTCCACTTCTGAGCTAAGCAACCATATGCACACCAGTTAAGTAGTGACTTTGCATGCAATTTTGTCAATGCAGTTTAAGACAGGTCTTGATTACACTCTGTTAAAACTGTTCAAGTTCTTACTCTCACTATTGCAATGCTCTCTGATGGCTGTTTATTAAATCTTGTGTCACTTCAGGGTTGTTAATGCTTTTGCAGGCTTGCCAACCTCAAAAATTGCAAACCTTGAGGGTTTTTGCGAGAAAACTTGGAAATCACAGCTCAAACCTGGAGATTTGAAACAAGTCTCATATATGTTATTATGAAAAGTCAATTGAAAGCTACAAAAAGCTGACCACTGACAAGTGCTATAAAATAGTAAGTAGAAAGGCTTTCACGACAGGAATCCATACTAGTAAGATGATTTCAACGAGTATGCCGTCGAAGGTCTTGAAATAGTCTATTTCAAGACCTTCGACGGCATACTGGTTGAAATCATCTTTCTGCTATAAAATAGCCTGAATATAGTATCTCCTGTAAAAAATCTTCTGCTAAATTAGTCACTTTTCTGATAACAGTACATCTGCAATTCAATAATAACTTACCCAGCAATGGAAAGCACTGATCTTGGTCTAAATATGGAAACTTATCTGGCATTGCCTCAAAGTGATTTTCATGTATCATCTATCATTTTCACCGTGAGACAATGCCTGCTACCGTGAGACTCACCATGAAACCATGAGAGTTGGTAAGTCTGCTTTTGGAAGAAGTTTCAATTGTCTTCCACCAGTCAAAGGAAAGAAGCTAGCAGGACTTTTTTGAGAAGCACTTGGTGATCAAACTGTGTCTATTGGAAACCCTGGAAAGTCAAAGTACTTAAAAGTATTTTTAGGGCAAGGAATCTTCAAGCCTTTTGGCTTTCTTGTTAAAATTTGGGGGCTCAAATTTTTCACAGGCCATTTTAGTTCAGGTCACTGGCTGCAAATGGCCCTCATGCTGCCATGTGAGGACTAAGGCCATATTAGGTCACAAAGGGTCAAAATAGAAAAAACCTTGTAGACACACATTTCTTTAAGGTAATTTTTATATTTAGGACGTTGATGTCTTTATCATGTATTAAAATGGCCTATCTGAAAACTTTGTAAACACAGTATGTCAGGTAGGCAAACAGTCATCATTGTACACTGCACCATATTTGGCTGCAGTTGTGCCCAAAAATTTACAAATGAGACAAGATTATCATATCAAAGTGCTAAATGCTCCTAAAAATGTGACAAATTAGTTGCCAGAATGCATTAGCATAGTAAGTAATGCATGGAATACATTCTCAAACAGTTGATATTTTCAAGTACATACAGTGAAAAGGCAGATTTTTTTCAGAAGGTCCTATGTGGAGAAACCCCATTGACATACTGCTAAAGCAGTGAAAACCATGTTTTCTCACAGGTTTTTCTCAGAGAAGTTGCTGAACTAGTACATGCTGGCATCACATTTTTCTGTTTAGGAGCCAGCGGCTTCTCAATGTTTCTCTTTCATGTTGCAGCAAAATGTCTTTGTTGAATAGATGAACCTGTTACTGTTGGTAGAGGTCACCTGAGGTGCTTTATCAGTTACTTCATTATTTGTACCAAAATAACTATTACTCAACATATTCAGGCACCAGTTACTTTTAATACTAATTGAGTAATTGCCTTCCCATCACTAATTATAACTCTCTTCATACATTTCACATTCTATAATTTCTACTTGTGTTACTTCTAACTTTACTGTAGTTGCTATTTAGCCTGTTTGTATTACCTACACGTATTCTTCATTGCTTTATTTTCAGAGAACTTATTGAATTTGCAATGGAAAATGAAGATGTATCGAAAGCAATAGCACAGAGGTGTGTAATCTTTATTCATTTTTCATGCTGTTGGTTGGTACATTGCAATAAGTGCATTGTTGCTGTTATTGCCTGATTGTTTAGGTACTGTGTGACTGTCAACCTGACAACATCAGTCTCATTTAGGATTCTCCTCAAGATTCTGTTTGTATGATCAAGGGGAAAAATATGTTTCTTCTATAGGCTTTTTGCAAGCTTTTTGTACCAAAAAGCTACCACACAGTTCAAGTGTTATTGCTACATGATGTGAGATGTTATAGTGAAGATGTGGTTCAAAGGTGAGTTTACTAATTATTAAAATTCAAAGTGATATTTTAATGCACTTGTTGAAGGCCTGTGATGTCCTTAATGAATGGTGTACAATATACAGCCTCCTTGACAACCCTGGGCTACCAAATGATTCAGTCTGATCTTTCTGCTGAACTTTGAAATCTTTCTGCTGAACTTTGAAAATAGAGATCTGCCACTTTTTTATTGAAATGCAAAATTCATACAAAATAAGGGTAAATTTTCAACTTCAGCTTCCTCAAGAAGTTCTTTGGGTTTTCATGGCAAGCTTTTCTTTCCTTGTTAAAAAATTGTTTTTCACTTGAATATTGAGTGTTGTTTTATTGATACATCCATGGAGGAAGAACAGTGCAAAACAGTATTTGTGTTGAAACTTTGGTAGACATGTATGTTACACATCTTAAGAAACACTGAATAAGAAACAAATGGGATGTCATGTAATGTAACCACATACACACTCATCTGCAGATCAGGTCCATAAAAGATGGTTTTGAGTGTTTCATTTTTTTAAGTTGAACCCCCTTTGATATCGAGCCCTCTTTGTGAAGTAGGGGTGGTTTTGCCATCACTTATGACAGGATGCCCAACCAGTCATACCCAGTCTACTGGTAGACCGCGGACTGATCCCAAGTAGAGCGAGGGGTGTAGGAAAAATGAAAGTTTTTCCATGTGTAACTGTATGACAGTGTATGCTTTGTAGATCTCGGGAGGGTGGCTACTTGGAAAGTAGATCTTGGGTCAAAAAAGGTGGGCACCCCTGACTTATGACTTCTTCCATCCTCTTGCAATGCAGAAACTGAGGTTGGCACAAATTAAACACATTCCATATGAATATTGGGATAACATAATAAGCAGTACATCATTATCCCAACACCTTTTTGTTCACGCGCATCATGTGCAGTATCATTGATTCTATTTTCTTCAATGTTCAAAAGGACGTTACACTATATGAACCTTTGCTTTGTGTTACACACCTGATCTCTAGTAATGACTGAGCTGGTTCTGTCTGATTAAAATTTCCTCAAGATGACCACTATGGTTTATTGATTCCTTGCTTAAGGCAGGCAAGGAATCTATGTGATGGTGATGGGGTGTGTGTGTGTATGTATGTGTTGTGACTCTTTTTCTTGTAAACACAAGAAAGGTAAATCTGAGGGATCTCATACCTGGCATGCAGATTGCCCATATTGAGTAGATGAACCCTATTGTTTTTGGTGGAGGTCAAAGGTCATTTGGGGTCACAAGAGGCAATTTAATGAACTCCTTTTAGTAGCTGTAACTCTGTGTACCTTGTTCAAATTGAGTCATAATTTCAGGATAAGATAGATTGGTAGGAGGTGGAAATACTGTAATATGAACCGCCTTAATCTGAAAGGGTCAAAAGGTCAGAGAGTGATGTTTTGTTGATATCTCGCCAAAGAGACATTTTAGGGGGATGCCATAATGGAAAGTTGTGTTCATTTATGGGAAATACACGTGATGACCTACTTTGACCTCAGTTGACCTCATTTGACCTTTTGACTTTTGTGGCTTTTTTGTGACCCCTGGATTCGTCATGTTGAGACAAACCAAAAAGGGAATTATAGTATTCTGCTACGTTCCTAACTCTAGATATTGACATTTAAGTGAAATGTTAGGATTGTGTGTTACATATGCATTGAAATGCAAGGTATGTGGTGCGATAAATCGATAACTAAGTGACATAGGGGGATGGCATTATGGAAAGTTGTGTTCATCTGTGTGAAATGCATGTGATGACCTACTTTGACCTCATTTGACCTTTTGACCTTTGTGGCTTTTTTTGTGACCCCTGGATTCATCTTGTTGAGACAAACCAAAAAGGCAATTATACTACCTTTCTATGATGTTCCTAACTCGAGTTACTGACATTTTTTAAGTGAAATGTTAGGAGTGTGTGCATTATATGCATTGAAATGCAAGGTATGCGGTGCGATAACTCAATAACCAAGTGACATAGGGGGATGGCATAATGGAAAATTGTGTTCGTCTATGTGATGTGCACGTGATGACCTACTTTGACCACATTTGACCTTTGTGGCTTTTTTGTGACCCCTGGATTCGTCTTGTTGAGACAAACCAAAAAGGCAACGTGAGTTATTGACATTTAAGTGAAATGTTAGGAGTGTGTGCGTTATATGCATTGGAAAGCAAGGTATGCGGTGCGATAACTCAATAACCAAGTGACATAGGGGGATGGCATAATGGAAAGTTGTGTTCATCTATGAAATGTGCAGGTGATGACCTACTTTGACCACATTTGACCTCTGTGGTTTTCTGTGATGCCTGGGTTTGTCTTGTTTAGACAAACCAAAAAGGCAATTATACTACCCTCCTATGATGCTCCTAACTCAAGTTATTGACATTTTAGTGGAAGCTAGGTCATGACTGAGTATATGCTGCTAGTCATTGGAATGTGATGTATGAGGGTGCAATTTCTATAACTGAGTAATTAATTTTGATTTGAGTCACAACATTTCAAAAGGTTGACCAATCATTAACATGGTATCTTAAGTATGATAACTGTGAGGGCCAGATCTCATGCTTGTCATGTAGTGATTCATGTTTGTAACAATATATCATTATGGCAAGGAATCACTAAGCCTACTAGCTTTCTGGTTGATTCCTTGACGTAGTCGGAGGAATCTATGCTATGGTGATGCCATGTGTGCGTGTGTGACACTTTGCTTGTAAACATGATATTTCAAGAAGGTTAACCTCAAGGGATCTCATGATTATTTAGATACCCTTTATGAGTAAATGATCCCTTTTGATTTTGCTGAAGGTCAAGGTCATTTGGAGTCACCATAGGTCAAATGGTTAAATACCTTGAAAATTGCTTGTAACTCTATCACTTCAAAGCATCTCATACAGTAAAACCCCGTTTATCCGAACCCCGTTTTTTCCGAAACCCCGTTTATCCAAACTAGCCGTCAGATTTAACAACAATAATATTCAACACAAATACGGTAGTATCCGGCAAGTTTTCAGTGCTTTACAAAATTTTGGCAAAACTCAACTTAAATTTTTGCAGAAATGCTCTAATTTTTCTCGGGACTTTAAAATTCATGGAAAGATGTCACAAAGGCTAAAAATACCGACATATGGACATAGAAAACAATCTGTTATCTCTTTGTCAAATTTGGAAGAAATATCGTACGTATTTCCTTGGAAATTCTTGTTAGAAGCCATGAGTCGGTATAGGCTCCATATCCTCCTATACAAAAATACGTTAGGCTAGTGTAAGCCCTAGTTTCAATAAATCTGAAAAGTTAGTAACGTAGTGAGCTTCATACCTAAAAATAACGAAAGTAGACCTTACAAAAACATTGCGAATTGCTCTTTGAGAGTCTCCTGCACATGTGTCTCTAACATTTTTGGTAATTTATGCTGAATTTATACTCTAGATACCTCTCCAGATCGTTACAGCTTTTCTTTAGCCCACACACTCATTTAGTGTGTAGAAAGCATTGGTCATTCAGAAGAGCGAAGGCTTGAATTTTAGGAACAAAATCTCCCTGTTTTAGAAGTCTTAAAATTTATTTGTCACATCATCGGTCACCAAAAATGGTAACGAAATATTTTGGGGGATTTTGTCTGCAATTTTTAGCTTTTCAGAATTTTTCTGGAAATGTGTTGACACACTGTCTTATGGACCCAGAGTACCGTACTTGAGGCAAAAACTCGGAACCTCGTTTATCCGAATTTTTTTGTTATCCGAACTACCCTCGGTCTCGTTGTGTTCGGATAAACGGGGTTTTACTGTACTTGGCATATGCATGGCCCATGTGAGAAAGATGATCCCTATTGTTTTTGGTACAGGTCTAATGTCATTTGGAGTCACCAGGGGTCAAAAGATTTAAACCTTGTAAACACTATTATCTCAAGTAGGGGAACTTTCATGCATCTCATTCATAGAATGTGGATGGCCCATATTGAGTAAATGATCCTCATTGTTTTTGGTGGAGGTCAAAGGTCATTTGGGATCATCCGAGGTTAAAAGGGTAAAACCTTGTAACCACTGTATCTCATGCAGGGAAACTTCAAGGGTTCTCATACTTGACATGTGGGTAGCCCATATTGAGTAGATATAATCCCATGCAGTTGCTTTTAGTGTGCTTTTTGTGGAGGTCAGTGAGCATTTGAGGTCACCAGAGGTTAAAATGTTAAAATATTGTTAACATGTTAATTCAAGTATGGTAACTTTGGTGAACCTCATATGTGGTTGACCCATATTAAGTGAAGATCAAAAGTCACTGGAGGTCAAAAGGTTATTACTATGGTATCAGTGTGTGTTTGATCTATGTCCATGGATCCTACACAAAAATTGTAAAGACTAATGTTTGATGCACTGTCAATTAGAAAACACAGTAATAGACTTACATTTCATTGGCAGGGAATTACAAAGAAAAAGGGCAAATTCAAAGTGGAGGACAAATGTGCCAAGCACCAGTACCACGCTCATTGCTGTAGTACATGACCAAGCATGTGCTTATTGCTCAGTCTCCAGCACTAGGTTGCTGTGGTTGACTGTTGCACTCATGAATCCTCCCTATAGATCAGTGGGTGATTAACAGGGCCACTGCAGCAGCTCCTATAAACCCTGATTTCAGTTTGGTGTCCCTTCCCACCATATTTGGCACCCCATGCATGATGGATGGCACTGAAATATTGTGAAAACTGTGTTTTAGAGCACAGTTTCCAGCAATCTAGAGCATTTGTGATGCCAGCTTTTCTCAGAGCCAGCTCAGGGACTCTTGTATGATAGGCGAGAAACTCTGGTGACAAAGTTTATTTCAGAGTGCAATTTTCTGGTAATTTTTGGCCATGTGAAATGCTTAGCATATTGCATACAACTCCAATTTGTTACATGCTTCCCCAGGCTTTGATATGAAAGTCTGGCTGATCCAACTTGCTTCCTTTGAAGGGTGCTAATTGATTTGCTTGCTTGGACGGCCAGTTGGCTGCTCATGTTTCTTGCATATAAACAGAATTTATAGTAATGCGCAAAGGTCAATTTAACAATGAATGCTGTCAGATCTGGTGCTTGTGGTCTCTGTGTCCTTCTCCACTGAAGAAGTCATGCGAATAATCGGCTAATCAGCCATGCCCAAGATTGTTGATTACAGAGATTATCTTCGGTGATTGACATGGAGAGGTTGGTCTTCAGACTCCGTCTCAGTTGTTCACCTTATGGTCTATCTCATACTGGTGAGTCATGTATGATAGACGAAAATCTGTAATAACACACTTGTGCTTTCGAATAAGGTATTCTACATTGTAGGACGTTTTCATTTTTTACCCTCAGCTCAAACCAAGGTGAGGGTAGAGGTCAGGTTGGCACATGTGATCAACAGTTGTACTTGCTTTTTTACTTCCTTTCTGAAAGGTGTCATTTTTTTGTATACGTAAATTGCCTCATGTTTTGATGTGCTTTACTTTTACATATACTGCTAACAATTTATACGTGGAATTGCTTTTCTGAAAATGACTTTCAGAAAGTAGGTCTGGCTCACTTCTGAAAACAGTTCCCTACCTGTTCATATTTGTTCATATTTGTCCTTCCCAAAATGCACTGTCCATTTTGACTGCTGAACTTTTCAAAGAGGGTCAAACTTTTGATATTTCATTTTACCAAAGAATATTCAACTGTCTGTTTACAATAGTTTACATGTTCATTGTTATTCTGGCAGTTTCACAGGGTGATGGCCAAAGAGGACCAGTATGTTGCCTCCAACCATGATCAAAAATATGTCAGGGATGAGCAGTTTTAGCATCCCTAATTTTCTCCCAGCTGGGTCAAGAAAGAAACATTATCAAAAATGAAGAGGGGAAGGAATCCCTTAGGAATCCCACCATAAAGGCTGAAATCTATTGTATAGTATAATAACATGATGTACATCGTATGAATTGTTACATGTTGCAACACTACTCATAGCACTCTTTGCCATGCTTGGAATGCACCTGTGATGGTCCCAGTATACATGACTGAAGTAAGGATATCAGGATACAACACACAGAACTGCTTGTGGCATGCACCAAATCCTCAGATTACAAGTCCACTATAAACCTTATAGCTATGAAAGTAATTGAATCAAATTCAACTACTCTTTGAATTGAGGTGGCCTTATCTCATACTTTAATGGTTTTCATTGACCTTCCCCCATGTGATTACAACCTTTGCAATATCTTCTTTTTTCATTGCATGTAACAGGGGACGTGACTTCATTTGGAACCATCTAAAGCTAGATGAAGTTGAATGCTATTGGTTGAAGCTACTCAAGAGTTATTCCAAGCTGTTGACATACAAGCCTCAACGAGACAAGTCTTTGATAGCAATATCTCCTAAGAGGGACGAATTGTAGATAGGTAAGTAAGATTTAACAATTGGAGAGTTTGCATATTGTGTGCATTGATCATTCTGTGTTTGTGTGAGAGTTGAATCTAAGCTTTGTGTAGGTATGTGACACCTACTTGTAAACATATTATCTCAAGATGGGTAATGTTGAGGCCTCCCGTATTTGGCATGTGAATGACTCATAAGATGGCTGCTACTTTTGATGATGATGAAAGGTTGTCAGAGGTAAAATGGGAAAATCTCATACTTCAATGAATATTCCAGTGACAGTTTAAGAGGATACTAAAAGAGAGGAAATAATTTTCAGAAATTTATTAGAAGATACTTCTTTATAATTGTTTATTTTTTTTACAGGGATGTTGAAGATGGTTGGTTGACAGCAGCTGGTGCGGCAATCTTACTCTTAGTACTGGAAAACACCAAAGATGAAGTCTTTCATTTTGGTATTTGTTTCTATTGATACCAGCCAAGGTAAAAAATATGATGTTGCAAATACTGGAACAGGGAATAAATGGTTTCCTTCATGCTTGATATTTAACCAGCCACTGGAATGGAGGATAGAATTCCAAAAAAGGTTTATCAAAATCTCAGTTTAGTAAAGTACAGCACTGGCTGATGACATGGGATGTGACCTAGTTAAATGTCCCTCTACCAAGACCACCAACATTTTCCTCCATTGTAAAGCGCTCAGCTTTTGTCAAGCTAATGTAACATATCAGGACATGAAAAAAAGAAGGTAACATGTATCATATGTTTTGAATACATGGCATACTGTTTACATGCTGCCGAGTTCATAATTCAGTAAAGACTTTTTAAGCATGCCTTGTCTAGTCAGATACTGTGTAGTTGGCAGTGGGCTTTAATAATATGCAGGTTAGATAATGTGGGGATTAAGGAGGTGGATTGTTCATCAACTTTTGTGCTTAAATAATTTTGTGGATGGTATTTTCCTGTAGTTTTTGTCTTCATGGTGTTGTTGTGCAGCAAAGGACAAAGGTGGGCAACATTTCACACTTTGCCATTTTGATCCTTTGTTTTATTGTTGCTAGGTTCTGAGATGATTTTGCAATGCCATACATCATTTGTGAGTTCATTAGGGAATGAAGCATTACATCTTTTAATATAGCAGTCTTATGCTAGACTGCTATAAAAATGATGTATGCTTCATACTTTCTATATTTCTTGCATGGTGAGGCTACGTATGATGTATTGCTGCAGTGTAGTCATATTGGCATCGCCAAGGGTCTAGGTAAAATATATGTAGTGCAGTGGCTTTCTCTAAGAAGTCGTAAGGTGGTTAACTGTGCTTCCTGTAATTTCAAGCGGAAGTGAAAACATAAACTGCTTTGTTGAAAATGACTTTGTATGCACTCATGGAGCTCTTTACATTGCACTTTTCCTGTACCAAACATTATCACTAAAGTACCTTTCGAACCAGAATGATAGGTCCAACATTATGAAGGTGTTCATTACAAGTTTTGGAAAGTAAGGAACATTCAATCCTTGAAGTCTGACATGAGAAGTTCCTCTTACTCAAGATTTTACTGCCAAATTTTTCCTTTAGGAAGTTACCCATTGTGGTCACTCAGCTTGAAAGCTTATTTCAGAGTATGCAATTTACCTGTCAGTCAAATATATTTGTTTCAGATGGCAAGCAGAGGAGTGGATCTAATTGCAGCTGTGTCAGGAATGTATAAACATGGGTAAACCAGGGAGGTGGTATTAGCTGGAGATACATCGGAAAACTTTTAACTTATGCTAATCCAATTTGATCTACTTCAGCATGTGGAGAATGTTCTTTAATCAGGGATCATTGTATTTAATGGTATTAAACTCCCTTGTGGTTCCAAGGCAACCTTATCCTTGCCAAATCCATCCCAACAAAGGGACTTGACAGGCAACAAAGCTATGATGTCTAACTAGTTGCCAACAGTCAGGAGCAAATTAATGTACTTGAATACAAAATAACTGTTTATTGCCGCCAAACTAACAGGTGTAGTAGATGAATACTTAAAGCTCTATGCAAATGAGCAAAAAGGGATTAAGTATAAATTTCAAGGACTGATTTTGATCAATTCTTGCAAAAGAGATTGTAGTAGGTAACTAGTAGAGAGCAAAGAAATTTTCTCTGATGTATCTAATATCAACTCCCTGGATAAACAGACCATCTGGTTATCCTTGGGTGAGACTAAAGTTGAAATGAGTATAATATACCTAATAAAGTGTGAATCAACCTAAAAAGTGGCCATGACATGTAAATTGAAATAATGGGAGAGTAATTAGGTTCAAAGTATACAAAAAGCTATTTCCAAAACTGTTTTCATCAGAGTTAAAACCTCAAGCATTAATCAGAAGTCAATGTTTTTAAAAATCATTCTCAGGAACAAGGCTGATGTTGAAAATAAGATTTCATGCTAACACAGTGACTTCATATTAGGAACACCAGACCTGGCATACAGGATAGGTCTACACATACTGTTATGAGATAGTGCTGATTGTAATTTGGGACATGTCTAAAGTTTTAATTTCATTCAGTGTGTTGGAAAAAATGGAGAGAGAGGTCCATCTGTCGTTCAAGTTTGGGTCTGTCTGCAATATTACAGTGAGTGGACGAGCAACCAGCGAAGTACTATGCACACTTATTGGCTAGTTCCATAGATTCCACTGACACTTGCACAATAGTAACATAAACTTTATATTTTTACTGCCCTTTCAATTGTTCTGTATGCTTCTTTTGTTTCAAATTTTTTTTGGAGCTGTTATTTTGGCTCATCTGACAGGCTCAAATTGAAACGGTTCTATGTGTAACATATTACTCACTCTAGCTTCACCACTGACATATTGTTCAGTATCACCTTCAATTTCTGCTTTGAAATCTGAGAAGGCTCATTTTACTGACAGTCCAACAAATCTGCAGGATGAAGAACCACTTTCTCTTCAGCTTGCAACAGTTTGGTGCTGGCTTAGATCCGCCATACCAAAGGATGTATTAAAACTTGATTTTTGCATCGTAGCTCTGCTAAATAGAGCTGGTGATAAGTTGTGTACTTTGCCTGTGCCATTGCATTGCACATGCTTGTACCTGTAATTATGGCTAACAATGTAAAAAACCTGCGTGAAATCATTTGACTCCAAACAGCTGGTAAGCATGAGTGGGGAGATAACAATTTCAAAAATTATGGCATTTCGTGCAGGTTTTACATTATATTGACCTCGATCACTGGCAAAATGGAATGTAAACACGGTATCAAATGGCCTGAGGAAACCGCAGCAAGGAGTGTTCCTAAATTGACATCATATGACTTGACAAGATTTTGAATTTTTTGGGTATTCTAACTTTTCAAGGCTGAAGGAAGGTATAATCTTTTTCAGTTTTTGAGCAGAAAAACAGTTGTAAATGCACAGAATGGTTTATTTTTTGTTGCAGAAAACATAGCCTCAAGATCCAAGATGGTTTAAACTGTTGAATTAAATGTGTCATGGCCACCTTAAAGGGCAAATAAAGTGACCCCTTTATACACTAGGGTATACAACAATGTACATGCTGTGCTAAAGCCTTTCTTGTCAATGATTAGTCTATGCAAGATAGCTCCTTGGTTTGCATGTGATGTGTAATACATGTATATGTAGAAATATGTGTGTGTTGTAAAACATGATAACAATGTGACTGAAAAATTTATCTAATGTTTCACTGCAATATTGGGGAGATTGCTTTAAATATAAGCCTTTAGACATGAATGGTGAAGTCCCACCTTTATGTCCAGTGGGGTAAAACCTTTAAATTTTTGGAGAGGCTGGTAGATGGTTTTTTTTTATATATTTAGAGTAAAAGGTACTATGAAAGTGTATTGCTGTTAAAAATTTTTGTTTTTCATTCATGTAATGTTGCTGTGAGTGGTATATGAACAATTAGTATTTGGCATGGTGACATTTACCTGTTCATCAGTGTTGGTACAAAGGTCTCATAATTTGGTGAAACCCCCCCCCCCCCCCTTCAACAATACTTTGGTGGGATTTTAGTTCAAAAAGAGGGATATCGATAAGCTGCAACATGAAAAAGTCAACTTTTTCTCAACAGGATTTTCTCCAAGATGTGTGGAAAATTACCACAAGAAATTTTAAACTTTGCGGGATAGTAGAGAAGTGTGCAGGAATTGTACAGGCCCTCTGCTTTCCAAGTTTTCAAACACTGTTGTACTTTGATGTTTTAATTTTTTAATGGACCTGTGCTTACAAAGTAAATGTGTTATTGCCTCTTTTGATACATTGCTAATCATTCATTGTGTCATTGTCAGTCTGCCATGGTCTGATACATTTTGTACTATCAAGAATAAAAAGAGGCCCCTTGAAAAAGGCAGAGATTAGGTATTGATAGCTCCATATATTTCTTCCATTGGGGTTTAGTCGGCATTAGTTTGTATATTTTTGCATTATATTGTTTGGAAAGGGTTTTTACATCATAAGGTATGCTTAATATATAGATACTAAATCAGCAGTATGATACAGTTGTATTCTTTTGTATTTGTTTTCAGACTCCATAGATACCACAACTATAGATTCACCATCTTCAACTTGAGTCTAGTTGCACATTTTAAGATTGGGACTTGAATTAGCCTTCAAAAGACTTAATATTTTGCTAGATACCATCAACTTGAATTGCGACTTGCCTCTAAGGAGCATGTGGATTACAGTGATCAATGATTTGTCACTGAATCACTAACACAGTCTTGCTAAGTTTGAACAATGGATTTATCAGTGCAGCATGTATTGATAAGCCCATAAATGTTGTACATCCCATCCCCATACTACTGATACTGCAATCTTGAAAACCATCTTTCCTCAGAGTTCTCCAGCAAAAACCATGTTTCAGAAATGATGTTTGCCTTTTGACTGTTGCAACTGTTAGGTTTCAGCCATGATTTCAGTTTGCCTCCCTCATGTAATAGCATTATATGTGGTTGGTATGAATGTAAGGCTTAAAGAGAAAATGAAGCATTACCAAGTTATTATAGGACAGCAGTTCCAGCTGATGGAGCAATTTTTATTCTTGAAAATTTACATCCTTTAATTCAGCAGGGCCTTAGTCTGCACAGAGGGGAAGGGGAAAGTTTTCACACCAACCATAAATGAAAGTTGGCATACTTGAGAAATAATGCTGAAAATTTCACTATCCAAAATATGATTTCAAGGGCCATAAAACATAAGAAACTCCCATGTAAGGGTTCCTTTTTCCCCAAACTTTCCGGGGAAGGCCCTGTACCACGGCTGTTGATGCATTCTTATGTGGGTTTCTCTTCCCAACAAATGAACAATGTACGCTGCTTGAATACACCAGCATGATATGTTGGCTAAAGCAAACAGTGCATATGATTTACTTTCATTATTGATTCCTTGCTGAAGGCAGGCAAGGAATCTATGCGATGGTGATGTCGTGTGTGTGTGTGTGTGCGTGTTTGGGTGTGTGTGTGTGTGTGCGTATGTGACGGCTTTGCTTGTTTACACGATATCTCAAGAAGGGAAAGTTGGACAGTTCTGAAACTTGGTACATAGATGGCTCATATTGAGAGGAAGAACCCTATCGTTTTTGGTGGAGGTCAAAGGTCATCTGGGGTCACCGGGGGTCAAAATCTGAAAACCTTGTTTACACGATATCTCAAGTTAGAAAGCTTGGATAGATTTCATGCGTGGTATGTAGATGCGTTGTGGTGAGAAGAAGAACCCTATCGTTTTTGGTGGACGTCAAAGGTCATCTGGGGTCACCGGGGGTCAAAATCTGAAAACCTTGTTTACACGATATCTCAAGTTACAAAGCTTGGATAGATTTCATGCTTGGAATGTAAATGCGTTGTGGTGAGAGGAAGAACCCTATTGTTTTTGGTGGAGGTCAGAGGTCATCTGGGGTCACCGGGGGTCAAAATCTGAAAACCTTGTTTACACGATATCTCAAGTTAGAAAGCTTGGATAGATTTCATGCGTGGTATGTAGATGCA
This sequence comes from Holothuria leucospilota, assembly GCA_029531755.1. NCBI lineage: Eukaryota > Metazoa > Echinodermata > Holothuroidea > Aspidochirotida > Holothuriidae > Holothuria > Holothuria leucospilota. The sequence continues at coordinate 44,363,345 of CM055962.1, forward strand.
TTGTGGTGAGAGGAAGATTCGTAGTTTTTGGTGGAGGTCAAAGGACATCTGGGGTCACCGGGGGTCAAAATCTGAAAACCTTGTTTACACGATATCTCAAGTTAGAAAGCTTGGATAGATTTAATGCTTGGTATGTAGATGCGTTGTGGTGAGAGGAAGAACCCTATCATTTTTTGTGGAGGTCAAAGGTCATCTGGGGTCAAAATCTGAAAACCTTGTTTACACAATATCTCAAGTTAGAAAGCTTGGATAGATTTCATGCGTGGTATGTAGATGCATTGTGGTGAGAGGAAGATTCGTATTGTTTTTGGTGGAGGTCAAAGGACATCTGGGGTCACCGGGGGTCAAAATCTGAAAACCTTGTTTACACGATATCTCAAGTTAGAAAGTTTGGATAGATTTCATGCTTGGTATGTAGATGCATTGTGGTGAGAGGAAGAACCTTATTGTCTTTGGTGGAGGTCAAAGGTCATCGGGGGTCAAAATCTGAAAACCTTGTTTCACGATATCTCAAGTTAGAAAGCTTGGATAGATTTCATGCTTGGTATGTAGATGCGTTGTGGTGAGAGGAAGAACCCTATTGTTTTTGGTGGTCAGAGGTCATCTGGGGGTCAAAATCTGAAAACCTTGTTTACACGTTATCCCAAGGTAGGAAGCTTGGATAGATTTCCTACTTAGTATGTGGATGCGTTTTGGTGAGAGGAAGAACCGTATTGTTTTTGGTGGAGGTCAAAGGTCATCTGGGGTCACTGGGGGTCAAAGTCTGAAAACCTTGTTTACACGATATCTCAGGGTGGGAAGCTTGGATAGTTTTCATACTTAGTGTGTGGATGTGTTATGATGAGAGGAAGAACCCTATCATTTTTGGTGGAGGTCAGAGGTCATCTGGGGTCACCAGGGGTCAAAGTCTGAAAACCTTGTGTGCACAATATCTCAAGGTAGGAAGCTTTGGTAGATCTCATGTTTAGCATGTAGATGTGTTATGGTTAGAGAAAGATACCTATTGTTTTTGTTGAAGGTCAAAGGTTATCTGGGGTCACCAGGGGTCAAACCCTGAAAACCTTATACGATATCTCAAGGCAGGAATCTTGGATAGATTTCATACTAAGTATGTTCATGTGTTATGGTGCGAGGAAAAACCCTATTGTTTTTCATGGAGGTCACAAGCCATTTGAGGTCATCAGAGGTCAAAACTAAAACTTTGTAAACATGTCATTACAAGGGAGGAAGCACAGACAAATCCCTTCCTTTTTTTTTAAATTTTTTGGTTATTCAAGTTTTAGTTCAAAGGTCATGTGACATGAGCTGACATGAGAAGAGGTCAAATTGTGACCACATAAAAAATGATGTAGTAGAGAAGTATAAATTTGATGGATGAACCTCAGTGTAGCGAAGCACCCTCCTTTCGGCAAGGAATCACTAAGCCTTTTGGCTTTCTGGTTACCCTTACTCAAAATCCATATCTGGCTTTATATCTGGAAATATCTGGTTGATTAAAGACTTTATATGGCCATATAAAGCCATATATAACTTGATTAAAACACAACCCAGATATGCATATAAAGTTTGATATGGCCATATAAAGCCAGATATAACTTGATATAATCGTGATCCTGATATGTATATAAAGTTTGATATGGCCATATAAAGCCAGATATAACTTGATATAACTGTGATCCAGATATGTATATTAAGTTTGATATGGCCATATAAAGCCAGATATAACTTGATAAAATGGTGATCCAGATATGTATATAAAGTTTGATATGGCCATATAAAGCCAGATATAACTTGATTAAAACATAACCCAGATATGTATATAAAGTTTGATATGGCCATATAAAGCCAGATATAACTTGATATAACCGTGATCCAGATATGTATATAAAGTTTGATATGGCCATATAAAGCCAGATATAACTTGATATAATCGTGATAAAGATATGTATATAAAGTTTGATATGGCCATATAAAGCCAGATATAACTTGATAAAATGGTGATCCAGATATGTATATAAAGTTTGATATGGCCATATAAAGCCAGATATAACTTGATAGAATGGTGATCCAGATATGTATATAAAGTTTGATATGGCCATATAAAGCCAGATATAACTTGATATAACCGTGATCCAGATATGTATATAAAGTTTGATATGGCCATATAAAGCCAGATATAACTTGATATAATCGTGATCCAGATATGTATATAAAGTTTGATATGGCCATATAAAGCCAGATATAACTTGATAAAATGGTGATCCAGATATGTATATAAAGTTTGATATGGCCATATAAAGCCAGATATAACTTGATTAAGACATAACCCAGATATGCATATTAAGTTTGATATGGCCATATAAAGCCAGATATAACTTGATATAACTGTGATCCAGATATGTATATTAAGTTTGATATGGCCATATAAAGCCAGATATAACTTGATAAAATGGTGATCCAGATATGTATATAAAGTTTGATATGGCCATATAAAGCCAGATATAACTTGATTAAAACATAACCCAGATATGTATATAAAGTTTGATATGGCCATATAAAGCCAGATATAACTTGATATAACCGTGATCCAGATATGTATATAAAGTTTGATATGGCCATATAAAGCCAGATATAACTTGATATAATCGTGATAAAGATATGTATATAAAGTTTGATATGGCCATATAAAGCCAGATATAACTTGATAAAATGGTGATCCAGATATGTATATAAAGTTTGATATGGCCATATAAAGCCAGATATAACTTGATAAAATGGTGATCCAGATATGTATATAAAGTTTGATATGGCCATATAAAGCCAGATATAACTTGATATAACCGTGATCCAGATATGTATATAAAGTTTGATATGGCCATATAAAGCCAGATATAACTTGATATAATCGTGATCCAGATATGTATATAAAGTTTGATATGGCCATATAAAGCCAGATATAACTTGATAAAATGGTGATCCAGATATGTATATAAAGTTTGATATGGCCATATAAAGCCAGATATAACTTGATTAAGACATAACCCAGATATGCATATTAAGTTTGATATGGCCATATAAAGCCAGATATAACTTGATAAAATGGTGATCCAGATATGTATATAAAGTTTGATATGGCCATATAAAGCCAGATATAACTTGATATGCTAGATATGCAAATGAGCATTTTGTTAGTTTGTTTTATTATTTATTTGATTTGATTCTTGGATTATGCTTGTTACAAACTAAGACATGTTTTGGATACAGCATCACCTTCCCAGACATTGCAGTTATTTAGTGGCTACACTTCTGTTAATACCGCAGTGTACTAAGTGAACTTAGGCAAATAATTTGCATATTTGGGCGGAGCTTGTATCTAAACCTACATTTTTCATGATTTAGGAAGTTGAAAGTAAAATACGCACCACGCAGTAAACAAAATTTAGAGTCAAATACGTAATTAAGTTTAAAATAAGGAGCCCATATCACTGTGATTACATAAAATAGGAAATTTCAAGGCATTTTTCTGTTCACTGTTATGAAATAAGTGAATTTATGTACTTAAGACAATTCAACCTAATACTTACATTAAATTCTAATTCATGGAGCACTTAAACATTGTTTTCTGGTGTTCAAAGTCTCCATGAGGAGTGTGGACTATAAGTCCTAACTATGATTCATAACTAGAGCAGATCTGTGCCATATAAAGGCTTGATCCAGATAGAACTTTATCTGGCCATATATGGTTTTTGTCCGATCTGATATAAATTCCATATCTGGTGCAGATATGGGCCAGATATAAATTTCCATACATGGGCCAGATATGGGCCATATAAAGAGTGAGCCATATAAAGTTTTATATGGGTCATATATGGCACAGATATGGGCCAGATATAAATCTCTTTATATGTGGCATATATGGATTTTCCATATATGGGCCAGAAATGGAGTAGCCATATATGGGGCATATCTGGGCCATATAAAAGTGAAACTTTACCTGGGCCATATATGGCCATATATGGCCTTTATATTATATCAAGTTATATCTGCCCAATTCTTGTACAAGCCAGATATGAATTCCATATCTGGCCCAGATATGGGCCAGATATGAAATCCCATATCTGGGCCATATATGGATTTTGAGTAAGGGTAGCTAAACCCAGTGATCGTGTAAAGTAACTTTTTACTGAAAGGGCAAGAGCAGTTACTGCAAACATATTTTGAAACAACAGCTAAATGTCACAAATATCCTCTTATTTTTCTTCAACTATCTTTCATATGTTAGAGCATAAAAATGAATTTCACAATTCAGTGAGAAACATTGTCACATGATTTTCAAGAGCCATTCATGAAATAGGATGCCAGGGTACACTGACTCAAATTGGGGTGACTGTACTTTCCCTTTAAATCAAATCCAACTTTTGTTCTTGAAATCTACATTTGTTTCTAAAGCATGAAATCTAGAAGTAAAGTATGTTCAGGTGCAACTTTAAGGTCTAACTTTGTCATTTTCCCCACCTGGGACACATTTCGACTGAACATTTATTTTCCTTGCAAGGCCTATACCCTATGGCTACATACCAACCAATGGTGGCTTCTCAGTGCCATGCTATGAGCACTAGGGGGAAGCCTGCACCAGTCTTCTAGAGGTGCCATGCAACAGCCAAAAAATTCAGTTAATTTCAGATCATGTAATCAGTCAAAAGCTTTACCCAAAAATGACACCAAAATTTGGATCTAGGAAAATAGCCTACTGTAATAAAAAGTACAGGTGTCATGCCTCCCCCTAGGCAACATCTCCTTCATCTACACCCTTCCAAAATAACAAGAGCCCAATGGGCACTATGGTTCCTTGCTGAATGTAATGACACAGAGCCATGTGCATACAACAGAATGTTAACTAATGTGAAGTTTGCCTGTGACTCTGGTACATGACCTTTATAGCAAGTGAATGTTGATTTCATCTACCAGGTTTCATGTAAGTGAAAACTTGACCTAAAACTGACCTCTGATAACCTCCAAATGGCCCCCAGTAACCGCATATGACCTTTGACCTCCACCAAAAAATGATAGGATCAATCTCACCATAATGCACCCACATACCAAGTATAAAATCTATCCAAGCTTCCTACCTGGAAATATTGTTTAACAAGGTTTTCAGTGTTTGACCCCAGTGACCCCAGATGACCTTTGACCTCCACAAAAAACAATAGGGCACTGTCACCTCACTATGGTGGATCTATATACTAAGTACGAAAACTATCCAAGCTTGTTAGCTTGAGGTATCATGTTAACAAGGTTTTCAGTGTTTGACCCTCGTTGACCCCAGATGACGTTTGACTTTAACCAAAAACAATAGCATTCATCTTCCCACCATAACCCATCCACATACTAAGTATATGAAATCTATCCAAGCTTCCTAACTTGAGATATTGTGTTAACAAGTTTTCAGTGGTTGACTGCCAGTGACCCCAGATGACCTTTGACCTCCACCAAAAACAATAGCATTCATCTTATCATAACGCATCCACATACCAATTAGCAAATCTATCCAAGCGATCCTACTTTGAGATATTGTGCTAACAAGGTTTTTGGTATTGACCCCTGGTGTCCCCAATTACTTTTGACCTCCACTAAAAACAGTAAAACACACAGACACCTCACTATTGCAGATCTATATACCAAGTTACAGTTTAGTCCAACTTTCCCTTGTTGAGTTACAGCGTACCCCACGCAAGTGTCACAGGCACATACATGCACATGCCAGGCTGACTACATAGGTTCCTTTTGCTAAAGCAAGGCACCAAAATAAAAACCACTAAATTGAGGATTCCCAAAAACATTAAATCAATTCAATGCTTTGCAGAGCTTAACATTTTGCATCCACGCCACCTAGCATAAACAAAAAATTTCTCAAAGAGTACAGGGTACGTGTCATCCCGTTCTGTGACAGTACCACTTGCAATTATGCCCAGTCAAAAAAGAAAGACTGAATAATTAATGATAATTTATTCAACGCTGTGCCAATGATAGCAAAATTTTACATCTAAGCCAGGCCTGATATGTACCCAGCACCCTGCCCCACTATGGTACCCATACACAGGTGAAGAAAAGGGTGCCCCTGGGTGTCCATAATTTGTTGGCATGCCACTTGGTGCTCCGTTTAGATAGTGTCATGAACTGCCCCCCTAGGGATTTTGCCCAGGCTATGGCCCTGTTCAGTGGTTCTCACCCAAGGAGATACTGGAAGAAATTTTCAATTATTCAGGGGGAATGAGGTGACTTACTGTAGTCAAGCCTTGCTTTTTGTTGAAATTGTTTTTTTGATGGCATTGAGAATGGACATCATTGAATAGCAATCATTTGTTGTCATTCTTACCAGGCACCATGAGCAAATTGAGCATTGTCAGTGCCAGGTGATGTCTTAAATTTTGATCATCCTCCCTCAGCTTTGCTAACTTGAACCATCATGACATCAGTACAAGAAATCATGGCACCACAGCTTTGTACCCCTAGGCCTTATGTCCTATGAAAAATGTTTCTTGTCTCCACCCCTTTCCACACACCACTGTCTGATGCAGCTCCAGGTGGGGACTCGACAGACCTGTTTCCCCCTCCTCCCCCAAATATTCTGCAGACAATTGTAAAACTAATATTAGTCTTTTTACTTTTTAGAAGGTGGGTTGCAAAGTTTTTATTTTTTGCTAATGAAAATTGACACTTCACTGTACTAAGCATGATCTGAAGATAAACCAGAATGCAAAAATGCATTGAGGTTTCGATGATATATGTTCTATTCCAAATAATGCCATGATGTCCCATATCTTTCATTCTGGTCAAGTGCTATCTTAACATGTTGGAAAATAATTTTAGGTTCATATCTGATCTTCGGAATTCCTGGGAAATTTGGCATTTTGACTGCTAATGACTCGAGATGATGATCTTGGGAATTCTTGGGGTAATTTGCTTTTTGACTCCTGGTGAACCCATGAGACAATCTTGGGAATTCTTGGGAAATTTTGCTTTTTGATCCCTGTGACCCCAGATGACCTTTAACCTCCACCAAAAATGAAAGCATTCATCTTTTCACCATAATGCATCCACAAACTGAGTATGAAATCTATCCAAGCTTCCTACCTGGAGAAATCGTATTAACAATGTTTTCAGTGTTTGACCCCAATCACCTCAGATAACCTTTGACCTACACCAGAAATGATAGGGTTCACCTTTTCATCATAATGCATCCACATACCAAGTTTAAAATCTATTCAAGCTTCCCTACCTGGAGATATTGTGTCAACAAGGTTTTCAGAGTTGACCCCAGATGACCTTTGACCTCCACCAAAAATAAAACTTCATCTTCTCATCATAATGCATCCACAAACCGAGTATGAAATCTATCCAAGCTTCCTATCTGGAGATATCGTGTTAACAAGGTTTTCAGTTTTTGACCCCTGGTGACCCCAAATGACCTTTGACCTCCATCAAAAATGAAAGCGTTCACCTTTGCACCATAATGCATCCACATACTAAGTATGAAATCTACTCAAGCTTCCTACCTGGAGATATCGTGTTAATAACATTTCAGTGTTTGACCCTCAGTGACCTCAGATGACCTTTGACCTCCACCAAAAAATGAAAGTGTTCACCTTCACACCATAATGCATCCACATACTAAGTATGAAATCTATTCAAGCTTCCTACCTGGAGATATCGTGCTAATAAGGTTTTCAGTGTTTGATCCCTGATGACCCCAGTTGACCTTTGACCTCCACCAAAAATGATAGGGTTCATTGTCTTACCATTAAGCATCTACATACTACGTATGAAATCAATCTAAGCTTTCCAGCTTGAGATATCATATTAACAAGGTTTTCAAGATTTGACCCCTGGTGACCCCAAATGACCTTTGACCTCCACCAAAAATAATAGGGTTCTTCCTCTCACCATAACACATCTACATACTAAGTATGGAATTTATCCAACCTTCCTATTTTGAGATATCGTATTAACAAGGTTTTCAGTGTTTGACCCCCGGTGACCTCAGATGACCTTTGACCTCCACCAAAAACAATAGAGTTCTTCCTCTTACCATAACGCATCTACATAATAAGTATGAAATTTATCCAAGCTTCCTATCTTGAAATATCGTGTTAAAGGTTTTCAGAGTTTGACCTCTGGTGACCCTAGATGACCTTTGACCCCACCAAAAACAATAGGGTTCTTCCTCTTAATATGGGGCATCTATGTACCAAGTTTGAGAACTGTCAGTTTCCCTTCTTGAGATATCGTTTTAACGAGCAAAGTGTCACACACATACACACACACGCCATCATGAATGCATTGATTCCTTGCCTGCCTTTAGCAGGGAATCAAAAAACTATGTTTTACAGTTATTCTGCATTCTAATGACAAGATAAACATGTCTTGGCTATAAATATCCTTGCCACCTTGCCAAAACTTAAAAACTTTCTTCTCACTGCTCCAAACAGTACTTATATACCAGTACTTCAAGAAGTGGAAGATCACTTTGTAAAAGAACTATAAGCCAGTTTAGAGTTACTGTTGAGTTCTTAAGGTCAAGGGTTATAAGTGGTTCCTTCTTCCCAGGAATGGTGGAACGGAAAACTTATTTGGGGATGAGTGCCGAGTGCCAGGAAGACTATCAAAGCGGAGCATTACCATTGGTTAGTGTGTAGTGTAAAAGAAAATTTTTGACTTTACAACCCCTCCTGATGGCTGGACATGGCATTTCCTGAGTGTTCTAAGTTGCATATACCCCGCCTTGAAATATGAATCTCATGTCTGCAATTTCTCAATTAATGAAAGAAAAAATCAGTCTATGAAAAATGGTAATACATATCAGATGAGATGAGATAATACAAAAATCATAACGAATTATGCATCCTCTTTCATTTAATTACTCTGCCTGCAATGCTCCCATATTCACCTATATCTCTGTTAAAATTTGTTCATCACCCAGTCCATAGCCTATGTGTCCATTACTCAATTATATACCCCTACATCATACCATTTGTCACCAACCCCTGCCCCTTCTTCTGAGGTTCCTTCCCCAGGCTACCACCAACCTGTAATGTCCCAATATCCACCTTCTATATCTCTGTTACATTTGCCCAGCACCCCATACATTCATGTCCATTACTAATTATAGAACCCCTAGGTCATACCATTTGTCCCCAATCCCCTGTGGTTCCTCCTCCCAGGCTACCACTCAACCTATTGTCCCATCTACCTTCTAAATCTCTGTTACATTTGTCCATACATGTCCACTATCCAAATCATGTATAGATCTCCGAGATCATAATGCGCTAAAATCCCCCTCTGTGGTGCCTTTCACCCACCCCAGGCTATGTGTCCTGTTGTATATTGAGAGCTGGATTACACCAAATAGAATAGATTAAATCGGACCTGGAATATTCTATGTACTTTCTGTATTCTCTGTTTCCAAGGTGTCCCTCAAGGAATGCCAAATGGTACATAGTAAACACAGATTCAAACACAACACTTCTCCCCCCTAAATTTATTACTTCCCAAAGCGAACAAACTGACAAATAAAACTCTTCCAACTAATTATCCTCACAAATCAATTCATTTTCTTGGTTTGATTACCCGCCCATACCTTGATTTTTTTTTCTTCACCTGTTTTGTCCTGTCTCATTTTAGAAAGCATGGGTGTAGACACACTTTGGTCACCTGACTTGGGCCCCTTGGAATCCTTACTGGTGACTGTGCTTTCCTCTTCCAAATCCTCTGTGGGAGGTGTTGAGACCATGCTAGGACTGTCAGTCTCACTACCACTTGAACTTTCTGGAGCCACTAAACCTGGACCTGAAGGATCAGGCAAGGAAGTGTCTTCCAGACATTCGCCCCGGGGCCCATTGTCTCTAGGTGCAATAGAGTCATCAGGGATCAAGTGATCACAGTGAACAAAACGTTTCTGATTTCCTGGCAATCGCACCACATGTTTGTGGGCCCGTAACCTCAACTACTGTACCCCCAATCCACTTTTCTCGACCTCCCCTAACATTACGCACTTTGACTCTTTGATAAAGGTCAAACTTGCGATGCTTGACATTCTTGCCATCCCTGTACTCCTTTGAAGCATTCTGCCTCTTCTCAACTCTACTCTGCAAGGAAGGTTTCACTAATGACAATCTAGTCCTAGGTGCTCTCTTCAAAAATAATTCAGCTGGAGTAACTCCAGTTGTAGTGTGAGGTGTGTTACGATAACGATACAAAACATCTGCAGTTCTGTGTGAGACACTGTGATTTGGGTTAGACTTACGAAACAATTGTTTGAAAGTTTGGACATTTCTCTCTGCAAGCCCGTTGCAGGAAGGATGGTATGGGGGGCAAAGGGTATGTCTGACATCATTCATCTGCAAGAAAACTTCAAACTCCCCTGATCTAAACTGGGGCCCATTGTCACTAACCAGTTGATGAGGTAACCCATACCGGGCAAACAATGAACGCAATACTGTAATGGTAGCTTCAGTGGTGGTACTTTTCATAACAAACACCTCCAACCACTTAGAGTAACTGTCTACTGCTATGAGAAATTGTTGACCTTTTATCTCTGCATAGTCAACATGAATACACTGCCATGGGGTGGTAGCCCATGGCCATAGCAGTAAAGGCTCCTTTTTGGGGATGCTTTGCATTTCTACACAAAGAGAACACTCCCTGACACTTTGCTCAATATCTTGGTCGATTCCAGGCCACCACACAAAGGACCTTGCTAGGGCCTTCATTTTGCACATGCCCTGATGAGATTCGTGTAACTCATCCAAAATTCTACCCTGCAATCCTTCGGGAATTATGACCTTCCGACCCCACAGTACACATCCTCCTTCTATTGTCAAGTCCTCCCTTCTTACATAATATGGCTCGAGAGCTGGTGCGTCCACCTCACCTGGCCACCCTGAAAGGGTGTAATCATACACTCTAGAGAGGACTGGATCCTTTGAAGTTTTGTGAGAAATATCTTTAGCTTTTACAGGTAAGTATCCAACCATGGTCTGAAACACATAATTTTCATCAGGATCAGCCTCTTCGGGGTTGCCTGCCGGCAACCTACTCAACATATCTGCATTTGCATTATTTACAGAAGATCGATACACAATTGTATACTGGTAACCTGACAGAATGAGCGCCCATCGCTGCATTCTGGCAGCTGCGAGGGCAGGTATGCCTGCCTTGGGACCAAAAATTCTGGTGAGGGTTGGTGGTCAGTTACCAGGACAAATTTTCTCCCACATACATACAAATGAAATTTCTTGATCCCATAGATAATGGCTAAGGCCTCTTTTTCTATTTGTGCATAGTTGCGCTCTGCAGGACTTAAAGTCCTTGAGGCATACGCGATTGGCCTCTCCGACCAATCTGGATAACGATGACTGAGAACATCCCCAACCCCTACCGGACTAGCATCAACACTAAGGACCAGGGTTTTGCTTGCGTTGTAATGTGCCAACACTTTACTACTAGTCAAAATTTTCTTTGCTTCTACAAATGCTTCTTCACAAGCTCTACTCCAGTACCACTGAGCATCTCTATTAAGAAGGGCATACAAGGGCTGAACTAAGGTTGCAAGGTTGTGAATAAATTTTCCATAGTAATTTAACATACCCAAAAACGACCTCAGTTCTGACACATTTGAGGGTCTTTTAGCCCTCAAGACTGCACTGACTCTGCTTTGGATAGGGCTTACCCCTTCACCCTTTATTTGGTGTCCCAAATAATTGAGTGTTTTTTTCAAAAACTCACACTTTTCCTTATTAAGTATCACATTATACTTCTTTAGCCTGTTGAAAACTTGTCCCAGAACCCTAAGGTTTTCCTCTGGTGTTTCTGTAGCCACCAGTATGTCATCTATATAACAATAGACATTCTCTAACCCGGACAAAATCTTATCCATCGTGGCCTGAAACTGAGCCGGCGCTGTTTTTACCCCATAACACAACCTGGTAGGCATATACAACCCTTTATGGGTGTTAAGTACTAGCAGCTTAGCTGAATTCTCATCTAGGGGTAATTGGTTGAAAGCACCTGTCAAATCTAATGTTGAGAAGTACTTTGGCTTAGTGCTGTCTTTTGCCAATCTTGCCAGAAGTGCCTGAATATTTGGCAATTTGTAATTATCATCCTCAATACAATCGTTTAGTGCCTTATAGTCTCCACATACTCTGACAGTGCCATTTAATTTCTCAATGTGTACCACTGGTGATGCCCAATCATTAGTATCAATAGGCTTAAAAATACCCGTCTCCCTCAACCTATCATACTCCTTTTCAGCCTGGCTTACCAGAGCGTAAGGTACTGGTCGGTCTTTCTGAAATACCGGCTTAGCCTTATCTTTTAACTTTAACGATGCTGTAAACCCTTTTATACCTGAACTTACTTTGGAGGCTTCAAACACTGATTTGTCTTTAACAACTCTTTCAACTGCTTTGCGAGTTGCAAATCTGACACACTCTTACCCTTGTCAAACCTTTCCAATGTAAATATATTTGCCCAATCTAATTTGACATGTTCAAGCAAATCTCTTCCAAACAATGATGGTTTCTTTCCTTTTACCACTAGAAGCTCGTGATGTTGTGCCTGGCTACCCTTGTAACTTACTGGAACCTTTATACTCCCTCAGGCTAACAAAGGGACGTTTTCCCCTGAATAACTTTTCAGTGTCACTTTAGTTTCATAAAGTGGAATAGATGCGAACTGTGCCTTGTAGACATGCTCTGAGATAGTTGATCTAGATGCTCCAGTGTCTACCTCCATCTGTACGTCTTGCCCTGCCACCTGTAAATCAACTAAGAAAGGCTTGTGTTTGTCATTTACAGTGTTCACTTCCTCTTCTATATCCGTATAGTATAGCCCAAAACCTTCCGCTATTTCCTCGCCTGTGGGCCCTGCAGCCTGGTCATCCTCTGAATCTTCACTTTCCATGGAGTGCACAAATCGAGATGTTGCATTTTTCCCCCAGCTTCTGTTCCCCATTTGTTTATTTTTCCTCCTTGGACAAACCCTTTGAATGTGACCTCTTTCTTTACAGTCAAAACAAATTGTGTTTTGGTGCCAGCATGAAGTTGTGGGGTGGTTACCCCCACAACATATGCATTTCCCACTGGATGTCTGGTTACTTCCCCCCATTCTAGTATAATTGTCCTAACGTTGTGAACGACTGGCATTGTAATTTGGCCTGGGCCTATCCTTGTTGTAAGAACTTGTCTTATTGTTATGTGCTACCTTGTTGGCAGTATGGTCTTGAGTTCCTGTCTGATCTGCCTCTTGTACACTGCCCATGTGGTCTTTTGATGCCTGAGATGCTAACTCACTTGCAATACATTTTGTCTTCGCCGTCTCAAAGGTAAGATCTTCCATAGACAACAGTTTTGTCTGGATACCCTTCATTTTACTGTGTAAGCCTGACACAAGTTTGTCCCTTAAGGCTTCCTTGAGAAATGCCCCGAATCTACACTGTGAACTTAAGTTCTTCAGCCTAACAATATAACCTGACACAGATTCATTTTCCGCTTGATTTGCTGTCCAAAATTTGTGTCTCTCAGCGATAACGATAGGTTTAGGCGAATAGTGGGCTTTCAATAGGGCTACCAATTCATCCAAACTTTTTTCTTTAGGCAGTTGCGGACTACACAAGTCCTTCAGCAGCTTATACGTAGGCGCCCCTACTGTAGCAAGGAAAAAATTTGTCTTACGTGCAGCTTCTATGTTATTGGCGGCAATAAATGCTTCAACACGATCAGCACAGTCCTCAAACTTCTCCTCATGCTCCAAAAAGCTACTGATCTTTCCAAAAACTGCCATGACGAAACTTCAACTTGTAGGTTTATTGATCCTCGTCGCCAATTATGTTGTATATTGAGAGCTGGATTACACCAAATAGAATAGATTAAATCGGACCTGGAATATTCTATGTACTTTCTGTATTCTCTGTTTCCAAGGTGTCCCTCAAGGAACACCAAATGGTACATAGTAAACACAGATTCAAACACAACATGTCCCATCCCACAAAAGAGGCTGACACAATATACACACAACTATAAAATTGGGAAAACAAACAAATTCATCAATTACCCTGTGTGACAGTTCCTTCACTTGATCAATACTAAAGAACGGTCTGTCTGAATGCACTCATTTTAGGGAAAATGACGACATTCCAAAGTGTTTTTTTTTGTGGTGGGGCCCCACTTTTTTGGAGCACTTGGCAAATATCAAAAGGGCTGAGCCCCCCTACTTTTTTCCTTGGGGGATGAGCCACTCAAGACCTCCAGTTCTGCCACCATTGCTTCCAGTGTGTTAATGCTACTATAGCAATGCACAGCACACAATATACACATGTATGCACACCACCTGACTTATGATTACATTCTCTACTCTCTCCCCATATGACCTACCACTTTTTATGTGACCTACAACCTGAAGACTGCACATGTGCAATAACAGCTCCGAACTGGCTAATTGGAGTATTCAAAACTTGAAATAACACATTTACAAACTTTGCAGAGCAGACAAAAACAGACACTGTACAACCATAATGCTTTAGAACTGTACTTTATTGACATTGCATTAATTTATTGCACATTAAGTAAGTGATCTGGTTAACCCCAGGAAAATGCTTTTCACAAGTTCACTTTGAAAAGATTAGAATCAAAAATTATCTTTTTAGTGTTAAAAATCTCTGGTGTGTATCAACAATACTGAATGACAAATGTTTACAGCTCTTAATAGCTCAGTGTATAAGTGCATAAGAAAGTAAACTAAGTTGCAAACCTGAAGTTTGTACCAAAACCAGAATACAATTTAAAACACATTGGGATTTTAAATGCCCAAAAATGGCGCAGTTTCTTTGCCAGAAATAATTCTTATCTCTTAAATTCAAACTTTGACCTATGACATGGTAAACTGGATACTAAACCCTACTATGGGAGTACAGATCATACACAAACTCTGCCATCTTAGACAGCCCTTCTCACCAAAAGCAAGTTTGTTTCACTGACCATAGAGGTTCTTCACTGACTTCACATGCGACAACACATCCTTAATTGAAGACGCTTAAAAGGTGATCTTCTAACCTCACTTTTCTAATGTCTAAGTGAGGTGATCTTATAGTCGACCCCCATGCCTTTAATTTCCCAAACCAATTAATCTCCCGGGTAATTAGATGATCATTCTGTTCATAGAGCATAAGGAACAAGCTCCAAGCTCAACTAAGCATTCTCTTTTGTCTTGTTCTAAAATTGTTGTAACAGTTCTTTGGTTACACCTATACTGTAGTTACTTTGTGTACTGTTAAATGTGGCAGGAACTGCAGATATTCCAGCAGTTGGCATAATTCTGGTGCTGCCAATCACTTACTCCAATGTGAAAGTTACCTGTATCAGGTGTAAACATTGTGTCCTCCTTGAGGTTACAGATGCAATGAAGCATAACATTACTGATAAAACTGGTTTTAACACAAACCATTTATCATGAGCAATGTCAGCCATAATGGAAGTCAAAGTTATCACATGAAAAATGTACCCTGTGTGCCAAAGGTATTGGTCAACCCTCAAAATGTTTAGTGCTTTCTTTTCAAAGAATTTTTTTCCTTGATGATGGCAAAAGTTTGTTCTGTAATCATCAAGGAAAATTACAGGCCCTACACTTTTATTATTAACAAATATATATAACCAGAAAGCTGGAAGGCTTAGTGATTCCTTGCCGAATGGGGATGCTTTGTTGCACTGAGGTTTATCTCTCAAATTTATCTTTCTTGACTACATCATTTTACAATGTTTTAACAATATGACCTCTACTGACCTCTGAGCCCCACCAAATATAACTAGAGCAGCTATGCTGCAGTATCTCAATACTACCATCAAACATCAATAATATATGTACTAAGTATCATACTTTAATAGCCAAATGATACCCCAAGCAACTGATTTAGAATAAGTTTTTTAAATCAATTCAGTTTGTATCACACAAGTTTTCCATTATGGCTTTGTCATTTGTAAAACGAAGAAGCCAGGTCATGTTATCAGTGGGACCAAAACATTAAGCTGTTAAGAGGAGAGTTGCATTGATCCCAAAACTGCACTGCAAAATATATGTAAGCTACATATGTTGCCAGATACCAAAAATGTGCATTTAGAGTTCGGGGAGAAGGAGCTATAGTAGGTAAACTCATGATTCGATTCCCACGTCAGAAACAAAAAGGTCTTCAGATAATTTTAAGCAGTACATGAAGTAGGGAAGAAAATTGTCCAAAAGATACCATCAAATGAAATTAGCCACAGGCAGCACCGGACAGAGTTCAGTTACCATTAGTTACAGTCACACAAGCAATAATTACTAGAACTCATCTCTGGCTAAGACTTTATCCTGATGGCCAGGTCAACATTTTGGCTACAAAAGATAACCCTTTTTGCATGATCACAACATCTCCTCAATCTCCCTGCACTGCTACAATGTTATGGTCAACATGAGAAAGTGTGCCACTGATACAGTACTTGCCATTTCACTCTTCACTAAGCATGTACAGGTAGAGGGTTATGTGTCCAGATCACCTGTGAATTACAGTAATCAACCATGTATGAGGGCTGTGTGACCTTATCTGTCCACTGTACAGCCTTCTAGAGGATTTGTTTCCTATGTGAGTGATGTATACAAAGAACTCAAAGCGACCTCTTGATTTCTGCCAGCTTCAATAGGAGACTCAATGCACACAAGGGATCATGAGAAATGGAAGTACAAACAATGGGCTACCATTGTTCTGTTTTCATTTTAGGAAGTTTTTGCCCACTAATCAGCCAAAATATCCCAACAAAGTCAGCAAGTACAAATGTTACCCACCACATCTTTTTCCTCTACATCGAAAGTACTTGCTCTCCAAATAGGGTCATAAACAGCCACAAAATGACAATCATTATGTGATATCACCCTTACTCAAATCGCCCACCACTGAACAATGCAAAACCTGACCTTCTGGTGGAAAAAGTCGTGATTTTACATGATGTTCCCACCAACAGATTATAACCTAAAACTTGGAAAAATCAATAAAAATATGATAAAACCTGATAAGAGTCTCAAAGGCTATAATCTGTAGGTGCAAACATCAAGTAAAATCCTGACTTTCCCCCCAGAAGGTCGGGTTTGCACTGTTCAGTTAAAGGCTATTTGAGTAAGGGCAATATCACGTAATGTGTTATGAAGCATTTCGGCCATAGCTAGTGACCGGTTAGTGTGACAATATCTAAATACATGTTATGTATTGAGATAAAAAAAAAAGAAAAATGGAAGTGTCTTGAAAGGGATTCAACTCCAACAGATCTTGTATCTTGAAAATTTTTGGGAAATTTTGCTTTTTGACCTCTGGTGACCCCATATAACAATCTTGGGAAACTTGCTTTTTGTCCCTTAGTGGCCTCAGATAACAATCTTGGGAATTTTTGGGAAATTTTGCTTTTTGACCTCTAGTAACCCCGATCACAATCTTGGGAATTGTTGCTTTGTGACCTCTGGTGACCCAGATGATGATCTTGGGAATACTTTGGATATTTTGCTATCTGACCTCTGGTGACCCCATATTATGATCTTGGGAATTCTTGGGAAATGATGCTTTTGACATTTAGTGACCCCAGATGACAATCTTGGAAATTCTTGGGAAATTTTGCTTTTTGACCTCTGGTAACCCCAGATGACCTTTGACCTCCACCAAAAACAAAAGGGTTCTTCCTTACATCATGACAAATCTATACACCATATATGAAAAGTGTCCTTCATTCTTACCTTGAGATAGTGATTACAAGCTTCTAGGTTTTTTAGCTACTGTGACCTCAAATGACCTTTGACTTTCACCAAAAACAATAGGGTTCTTCCTCTCAAAATGAGAAATCTATATACCAAATATGAAAAGTGTCAGTCATTGCTATCTTGAGAAATAGTGATTACAAGCCATTTACAAGGTTTTCACAGTTTAACCTCTGGTGACATCAGATGACCTTTGACCTCTCCCAAAAGGAAAAGCATTCTTCCTATCAACATGACAAATCTATATCAACCATTCCTATCCTGACATTGCAATTTCAAGGTTTTCGGTCTTTGACCTCTGGTGACCTCAAATGACCTTTGACCTCCACCAAAAACAATAGGGTTCTTTCTCTAAACATGAAAAATCTTTATACGACATATGAAAAGTGTCAGTCATTCATATCTTGAGATATTGTGATTACAAGCTTTTCCGCTTTTTACCTCCAGTGACCTCAAATGACCTTCGACCTTCACCCAAAAACAATAGGGTTCTTCCTCTCAACATGATGAATCTATATACCAAATATGAAAAGTGTCAGTCATTGCTATCTTGAGATATGGTGTTTACAAGCCGTTTAGGACGTTTTCTCAGTTTAACCTCTAGTGACCTCAGATGACCTTTCACCTCTACAAAAACTATAGCATTCTTCCTCTCAATATGACAAATCTATATCAACCATTCCTATCTTGACATATCGCGATTTCACGGTTTCCCTCTTTGACCTCTGATGAACTCAAATGACCCTTGACCTCCACCAAAAACAACAGGGTTCTTTCTCTAAACATGAAAAATCTTTATACTACATATGCAAAGTGTCTGTCATTCCTATTTTGAGATATCGTAACTATGAGCGTTTCAGCTTTTAACCTCCGGTGAACTCAAATGACCTTTGACTTTCACCAAAAACAATAGGGTTCTTCCTCTCAACATGACAAATCTATATACCAAATATGAAAAGGATCAGTCATTGCTATCTTGAGATATCGTGTTTACAAGCCGCTTAGGAGGTTTTTCGTAGTTTATCCTCTGGTGACCTCAGATGACCTTCCATCTCTACAAAAGCAACAGCATTCTTCCTCTCAACATGACAAATCTATAATGGACCATTCCTATCTTGACGTATCACAATTTCACCGTTTTTGGTCTTTGACCTATGGTGAACTCAAATGACCTTTGACCTCCACCAAAAACAATGTTTCTTTCTCTAAACATGACAAATCTTTACAAAAAAGTATGCAAAGTGTCGGTCATTCCTATCTTGAGATATCGTGATTATGAGCTTTTCGGCCTTTTACCTCTGGTGACCTCAAATGACCTTTGACCTTCAACAAAAACAATAGGGTTCTTCCTCTCAACATGACGAATCTACATACCAAATATGAAAAATGTTGGTCACTGCTTTCTTGAGATATCGTGTTTACAAGCCGTTTAGGAGGTTTTCCATTTAACCTCTTGATGACTTTAGATGACCTTTCACCTCTACAAAAACAATAGCATTCTTCCTCTCAACATGACAAATCTATATCGGCCATTCCTATCTTCACATATCGCAATTTCAAGGTTGTCGATCTTTGACCTCTGGTAACCTCAAATGACCTTTGACCTCCACCAAAAACAATAGCGTTCTTCGTCTTGACATGACAAATTTGTATACCAAATATGAAAAGGATCGGTCACTGCTAAGTTTTTTATATGTGTTTGATCTCTAAAGACAATGGGCTGTCAACATTCAATGGATATCCATGTGTTGAGTGCACAATGTGTCATCAGACCTGACAACCTCTAAATTTGTAAACCTGGAGATTTTCACACAACCAGAATGCAAAAATGCATTGAGGTTTCGATGACATATGTGCTATTCCAAATAATGCCATGATGTCCCATACCTTTCAGTCACTGGTCAAATGCTATCTTAACATGCTGGAAAAAACAGTTTTGTGTTCCTATTTAATCTTGGGAATTCTTGAAAAATTTGCGTTTTGACCTCTGGTGACTCGAGATGACGATCTTGGGAATTCTTGGGAAATTTGGGAAATTTTGCTTCTTGACCTCTGGTGACCCCAGATGACCTTTGACCTCTACCACAAACAATAGGGTTCATCTCCTCACCGTAACACATCTACATACTAAGTATGAAATCTATCACAGCTTCCTGCCATAAGATATCATGTTACCAAAGCTTTCAATGTTTGACCCCCAGTGACCCAAAAGACCTTTGACCTCCACCAAAAATAATAGGATTCATCTTCCTACCATAACCCATCCACATACTAAGTATGAAATCTATCCAAGCTTCCTACCTGGAGATATTGTGTCAGGGTTTGACCCCGGTGACCCCAGATGACCTTTGAAACCCACCAAAATGATAGGGTTCTTCCTCTTAATTTAAGGCATCTACATACACAGTGTGAAATTTATCCAAGCTTCCTACCTCAAGAAATTGTGTTAACAAAGTTTACAGAGTTTGACCCCTGGTGACCCCAGATGACCTTTGACCTTCTCTGAAAATAATAGCTAGGGTTCTTCCTCTTACCATAATGCATCTACATACTACGCATGAGATTCATCCAAGCTTCCTGTCTCAAGATAGTCTTAACAAGGTTTTCAGAGTTTGACCCCTGGTGACCCCAGATGACCTTTGACCTCCTCCAAAAATGATAGGGTTCTTCCTCTTACCATAACGCATCTACATACTAAGCATGAAATTCATCCAAGCTTCCTATCTCAAGATATTGTGTTAACAAGGTTTTCAGGGTTTGACCCCTGGTGACCCCAGGTGACCTTTGACCCCTACCACATACAATAAGGTTCTTCCCCTTAATATGGGGCATCTATGTACCACGTTTGAGAGCTGTCAGAGCTTCCCTTCTTGAGATATCATGTTAACAAGGTTTTCAGGGTTTGACCCCTGGTGACCCTAGATGACCTTTGAACCACACCAAAAATGATAGGGTTCTTCCTCTTACTGCAAGGTATCTACATACTAAGCATGAAATTCATCCAAGCTTCCTATCTCAAGATATTGTGTTAACAAGGTTTTCAGGGTTTGACCCCTGGTGACCCCAGGTGACCTTTGACCCCCACCACAAACAATAGGGTTCTTCCTCTCAATGTGGGGCATCTATGTACCAAGTTTGAGAACTGTCAGAGCTTCCCTTCTTGAGATATCGTGTTAACGGGGTTTTCAGGGTTTGACCCCCGTTGACCCCAGATGACCTTTGACCTCCACTAAAAATGATAGGGTTCTTCCTCTTACCATAACGCATCTACATACAAAGTATGAAATTTATCAAAGCTTCTTATCTCGAGATATTGTATTAACAAGGTTTTCAGAGTTTGACCCCGGCGACCCCCGGTGACCTTTGACCCCCACCAAAAACAATAGGGTTCTTCCTCTCAATATGGGGCATCTATGTACCAACTTTGAGAACTGTTGCAGTTTTCATTTTTGAGATATCGTGTTAACGAGCAAAGTGTCACAAACACACATACATACATACACACATACATACATACACACACACGCCATCATGAATGCATAGGTTTCTCTTAACATCGAAACCAAAAACTTGGAGAATGGCACCTCAAACCTGGAGAATTTCTTCTGTGGTACCTCTAAACATATCTTATACCAAAAAATCAAATAATGTAAGGGTTTAAATAGAACTGTTAATGGTACACTAACCATATTTTGTTTTATTACTTTGAAAAACTTCGGACTCAGTCATAAATCTGCAACCTTTCCACATCTTTCATAAAATAAAATCATTCACTCTGCTTGTAAGTACAATCAAGCTTGGTGGGTTTACCTTTCTGCAAAAAAAAAAGAATTTATCAACTTAAGGAAAGACTTAACAACAGATTGTTCCCAGAAATCTGCAACTGAAAATGGTGTTAAGTTTTGAAGTCACTGGCTAAATTCCTGTTAAGGGAAATTTTGTGTTTCTGGTTTTAACTATGCATTGGTTTGCAATCATGGTAAGTATATAGCAGGGATGTACAGTGAGTGCACGGTTAAAAAAGAAACTGAAAATTATAATTTTATGAAGTGAATGCTATCCTTGGGTGGGTCAAGAGAGAGGGGATTCCCCATCCCCTTTTGGAAAATTTTTGCTTTCCGGGGTGAGCTGAGGTGCAAAATGGTGCACTGCAAATCTCAAGTCCCAGTTCTTCTAAGAAGAACAAAAATATCACTGCAAGATGTGAAAAACTTCTGAACACCTTTCATGTAGAACTTCCAATAAAGTTAAACACCCAAAATCTTCCCTACATTAGTAGAAGGCAATGTATTTTTTGTTTTCCCATCAAATGACCCCAACATGACTACTAAATGACTTCTCATATATACTTCTTGAACACCCTAAGTTATTGGGCTATTACCAAACTTATAGAGTATCACAACAATGAACACCCCAAACTGTTACTACATCTGTAGAAACTAAGTTATTTTTTGTTTTTCCATAAAATGACCACTAGATGACCATTGACCTTAAATTTCTGATCACCCCTTATGGACCTAGTGCCAAAGTATATCACATCAATGAACACCAAAAGATATCCCTATGTCATGAGGACATAAGGCATTTTACTTGAGATAAAGTAACCCCAAATGACCCCTAGATGACCTTTGATTCCAAATCCCTGCCATCACTGATAACCACCTATCTTGTAATCACTGTGTATAAGTTTCATCAGAATTTGTCCAAGCATGTCTTCATGGGGATTGTCTGAAGTTTTGAGTACTTTCCCGTAACAGTATCACATATGGTCAACATATCCTAAACCTTTAAAACAATACAAAAAATAAGATAATTCATGATGCAATCTTAAGATCAAGCCTTCACTTGTGTAGCAGATTAATTTGAACGGTACAGGTACTCAATTTACCTGATGCTACAGTATAGATACACTGTTCAGGGTGCAGTGTATTTTTTTTTTTTTGGCATGTTTTTCTGTTCGCACTTCAACAAAATTCCATCCACTGTTTCCAGATTATTTTCCATATTTCCGGTCTGGAAAAATTATAACAGAAATACAAGAGAAAGACGGAGGATTAAGCCAATTCTTTTTAAAAATAAGGAAAACTTACATCCCTGAATTATAGCCAAATATTTGCAATAAATCAATATTTTTTAATGACCCTATATTAGTTTTTCACAGTGAGTTTTGGAGATTTGACCATGAGATGACTTAAAAAACCGTGAGATTCAAGGTGGAACCGTGAGAGTTGGCAGGTATGTGTCATGGTTCCCATTATTCAAATTCTTGTTTTACATCTGGTGACTCAAAGGATTTTTAAACCTCTATGAAAAAATAAAACATGCATCCAAAGTATCTTGCCCTTTGTATAAGATCATGCACAGTACCTATTCTTTTCAACCAGTCCAGAACAGGGCCATGCATGACAGACCTTTTAATATGTAGAGGTCTGAAGGCTAACAGCTTGGTTATGTTAAGTCTTGGTATCCCTTCAGGAGATGTGGCTCCTTTGAAAGCAGAACTCCTTCAGGGATATTAGTTGGTTTTCATTCTTCAGCTCTTCACCAAAGAGTCAAGGGGACTTTGGAAATAGTATCTACATTTATCCAATGGTCTGGGACCTGCCAATGTTACCCTTCTTGAGGTGTCACATTTATAACTTTGTTGTGTTTGACCTCTGGTGACCTCAGACAACTTTTGACACCCACCAAGAAGTTGTGTAAACTCAACAGTCTTCTTTTTTAATAAACATGTAACAGTCATATGCACTCCACAACAGGTATATCACAGTTACTCAACTTGAAATTTAAATTATGTAAAAAGTATCACAAAAACACATACAAGCAAACATACCTGGTTGCCATCACTGCTGTATCCAGTTCTCACTTCACATTCACATCTTCTATTAAACCTTTCAATTTTTCAAGTTTTTTTCTCAAACAAAATACCCATTGCATCTCACATTTTGTGATCATTTAACATTTTGTGCCCAACATGTAGGATGAAAACCCTTTCATAAATTAACAGTAAAGCTTTCAGAAGACCAGATGGTGAATAATTGGGACAAATATAAACTATATTTATATGACCAGTGTCTAAGATTCCATTTATACAGCAAGATGTAAATATCTGTGAGGGTTTTTTAAGAAGCACCAAAGTGCATATTTGAGAAATCCGTTCTGCTTAAAAGAGTTACCAGTAGCTTACTCAGGAATAAGATGACAAAAAAAGATTTTTTTTTTCTTAAATTACATCAATCCATGTGAACAATATTGAACAAAATGTTGAAAAATTTTGAAGCTGCTGACACAGAAAAATGTTGCTTATTTGTGGGAGTTTACCTTTACAGATACAAGGTTATACCACAAAATGAATACAAAGTACCTAAAAATTAAAAATACACTTGTGCAATAGTATACACAGATTCTTCCTAAAGAATATCAAGGTGAACACCCAGCTTGGCAGCGCAAATTATGGCAGGATCGGAACAATTCCTCACTATTTAAGAGGACAAGGGAAACTGATATGACAATGTTTATCTACAAAAGACTTGATTATGGTTTAATGATTTTCAATCTTACTTTCAGCTCATGCACCCAAATACAGTTAATGCAACCTTCATAATACTATCACTTAGAATGTGAATCCTCTTAAATCTTCTCCACATTTCTGGATGGAGTTGAAAAGAGCTGCTGTAGCTATTTGGTGAGATGTCAGGCAAAAGTTCTTTTCTGGAGGTATTTGGCTACACTTACCTGCATGTGTGTGAAAAAAAGAGAAAGTTTACCCTCTTAGACGTAATATGATGAAAAACTCATTTTAATGTAATCTTATTTTACAGACCTCATAAATATGCATTCCTTCAGACTAGACATTAATTATTTGCACATAAACTTTGATGTTTCTTTCTGTCACATCAAAATAAAGTATGAGAGCAACAAAACTGAACAAGTAGGCATCCATACAATTGAAAGACATCTCACATCCCTTGTCTTTATTTGAAACAAACTGCGGCAACATTATCATGAATTGTTCCTACAGTGGCTTTATGATTTAAAGCTTAATCCAGTATAAAAAGAAGCAAATAATGAAAAATTTTGAGCTTTCTAAGGTGCTGTCCATGGGGAAACCTTCCCTGACAGGTTCAAACATTGTAAATCTATCAAAAGTGCCCTGACATTGGTGCATCACATTGTAGATTTCTTTTCATATTAAAATTCAAGGAGTAGATTGTGTTAACATTAGATCAACATGGTCGACACAGATAGAAAAATGCTTTTTCTCATTATTAACCATTCAGTTTCACCAATTTACCCTAGCGAAAGCTTTATACCACCATAATATTTCACACTGTAAGCCTGATGAATGTTTCATTATTTGATAATGGCAGTCTGGAAAAAGAAACCATTCATGTGCTATAAAGCAGGCGATTTTTTTCAGTGACAACAGTTTTTTTTTAACCAACAATGCAAAAAATGCATTGTGGTTTTGCTGCTTAATGCATGCAAGTGTTATCCTAATTAAAGCCAAAATGTCCCATCTCTTGCAATCATTGGTTGAATGCATTCTTATTGTGTTTTAAAATACAGTTTTGTGTTCATCTTTGACCTTGGGAATTCTTGGAAAATTTTGCATTTTGACCTATGGTGACCTCAGATGACTTCTGATATCCAAAACAACCACAGGATTTTTCTATTTTGGATTCAGTGCATCTCCATGTGAAGAATGAAAAGTATCTACATTTCCTAACTTGAGAAAATGTGTCAACAAGCTTTACACAGTTTGACCCATGGTGACCCCAGATGATCTTTGACCACAACTAAAAGAATATGGTTCTTCCTCTTACCATGGGGCATCCACAAACTAAGCATGAAAATGTATCTAGGCTTCCTAACTTGAGATATCATGTTAATAAGGTTTACACAGTTTGACTGCCAGTGACCCAGATAATATTTGCCCCTCCACCAATAACAATTAGGTTCTTCCCCTCACTATAGGGCATCCACATACTAAGTATGAAATGTATCCATGCTTCCTAACTTGAGATTCATATTTATAACAAAGTTTTCAATTTGACTCCTGGCAACCCTAGATGACCTTTGACATAGACCAAACACAAAAGGGTTCTTCCTCTCACCATGGAGCATCCACATACTAAGTAGGAAATGTATTCATGATTTCTACCTTGAGATATGTCAACAAAGTTTTCAGAGTTTGACCTCCAGTGACCTTAAATGCCCTTTGACCTCACCAAAAACAATAATATTCTTTCTCTCAATATAGGGCATCTACCTACCAAGTATGTGAACTATCAGAATATCTTTCCTTGAGATATTGAGTTAACAAGGCAAGTGTTATTAACACACGCACGCACACATGCACATACACACACCACCATGAATGCACAGGTTTCTCTTTTTATCGAAACCAAAAATAAGATTACTTAGCCATATTTATATGAATTGCCTATCATTCTTGCACATAAATATCGCTGTGAAGGTGTATTTCTTCCATTGCAAATGTGATATTTCCCTTCAATACCAACCAACCTAAGTTCTATGACCTGTCTACTTTGACCTTAACACTTCTATTTGGTCAACCCAACCCTCCTATATCAGGCATATGGAAAGAATGGGCACAATGTTTAGATGACCTTGCTGTTATGAAATTTACTCCTGGAAAGAATTTAGAAAAGGAACAGTAGAATTTTGAATCTAATTGAGGGTATTTATTTTACAAATTACTCATTAGAAAGTTTCAGCATTGAGTTAGGTTTCTAGCACTAGTACCACTTTCACTGTGACTCTGGCTATGCTGCTACTGTTTGTGTTAAGCAGCCTCAGCAGAGCCTTTTACAGGCCTGAAAGTTTGTAGTTTGTAGAACTATGCGTATCAATAGCAGGTAAACTATGGTTTCACTTCAAAACCATACAGTGAGAGGGATAGTGTAACTTCATTACAAACTGCAACATACATTTTCACAAATATGGATAACTCTGACCCCAGTTGACAATAGAAACTGACCCTTAGCTCTCAATAATGTACTGCTAATAAAAATCTGCATCATCTGTGACGTCATATCTTATCTTTCAATGAATGTGACTACATATTGTCTAGCAGACGGTCCATAACCACAAAGCCAATTTTGAGGCTTAGTGATTCTTGTCACTGAAATGTAAGTCTAGTACTGTGTTTTCAAATTGACAGTGCTTTACAACTGTGTTTAAAGTTTTGGCACAGAATGTTTAAGATCCATAAGCATCTTACAGACTTTACCATGTTATTTTAGGTGGTCAAATATCAACTTCTCCCTTCTAACTATAAGGCACTTATACTGTACATGGCAGTTATAAGACACAAATTATCATGATTGTTAAATCAAAGTTTTCATGATCCCCAGTGATATCAAATAACTTCTGCCCTTCACCAAAAACAAAAGATTAATGCAATCATATCAATATGGGACACTCACATGCCAACTCACAAGCAGAGTATGTTTCATACAGGTTGCCTTTCTTGAGATGCCATGTAAACAAGGTTTTCACAGTGACATCAGATCATCTTTGATCAACTGCATGGTCAAGTTGGTTAGAGCATACGACTTGCAGTCGAAAGGTCTGGGGCTCAACTCTTGGCCGGGTCATACCGAAGACTTTACAAATAGAAATTTCTGCCATTGTGCTTTGTGCTCAGCATAAGCAATGGAGTAGGGAAAACAAGCCAGTGAGCCACAACTGGAAAAAAGGCTGTGGCCGGCGCGACTTAAACCAATTGGTTAAAAACTGAGCCGTAAAACCTCATCTAACTCTTGACCTATATCTCATATAATAGAGATCCTATACTTCACCCTGAGTGTCCACATGCCAAGAATGTGATTCACAGAATTCCCTTTTTGATATATCATGTACACCAGGTATTCACAACTTAACCTCTGGTGACCTCAAATGACCTCTGACATCCACCAAATATCAGATATTATGTGACCTGTATACATCACTTATATGTCATATATCAGGTACATACATGTTTTGCTTCTTGACAATTTACAATATTTTCACTATTTGACCTCTGGTGACCCTTAACCTCCACCAAAAACCAGTGGGTATGTCTACTCAATGTGCCTAATATGTGATTCCTCTAGTCCAAGTCCGTTACTCATCATGAGACAGTGTTTATGAGCTGCTTTCACCGTTTTACACCATTTAACCTCCAATGATCCAATTAAATGACCTTCTGACCTCCACTAAAAATGATAGAGATCATCTATATCAGTGGTTCTCAAACGTGGCCCTTAGGGCAGCATGCGGGCCCCGGGCCCTGTCAGTGCGGCCCCTGAATTGATTTTAAGATTTGAGAAAATCACACTCGACAAGAAAAAGGTATTAAGTAGGAAAAGGGGAATAATCCACGCTGACATGTCTGTTTAAATCATGTACTTGACTCCGTTCAAGTTTGCTCTCCTGAAGTGGTGCTAGGTTGCCTATGTAGCAGGCTCTATGGCATGTTCCTTGTTCAGTCATACCTAGCCAAGACTTATTTTGTGTGCGTGTTGTTGACAATCATGTTATGTACATGGTGGAATATATGTCTGCTGTTGTGCATTTCGGAGTGGTTGTATTTGTAGTGACAAAGCTTGTAGCAAAGTTACATCCCGGAAATTTAATTGTGAAGTGAGGAGACTGTACAATTGGAAGATGTATCGTGTTGAACGTTTGTTGATTGGTAACTGAAACTAAAATTCCTGCAAGTTATCTTTCCGTAGTTGTAGAAACTAAATCAAATGTAGTGGCATTCCCTAACAATGTGTTTGCGAAATTTTACATGGGCGCGCTCTTTCCATAGCTCTGTTTAATGAAATAGTATCATTTAATCAACTTAATAGATTTTCGACTTCTAGGAATGCGGTCCTCAATCTTGATCGGCAGACCCACTACATGCTGGCCACTAACGCAGGATAAGTGCAAAACTGTTGTTACTTCATCAGTTTTAGAGTACATTTTTCATCAGCAACAGTTTTAGTTTGGAAAACAATGCATGATAAACACCAAAATGACCATACTGGTGACTAATGCATGCTAGATGCAGAATTGTAGACGGGGTAGAACCAGGTGGGTGGGCAAGGGGCTGTAACTCCTATCGTCTGGGAAACTATTTTCCTCGAAGTCTTAATGGGTATGATAAAGGATGTAATCCCCCACGATGACCAGCCGATGCTAAGAATTTCTTAATTTTGCTCAGAGGAGGGCCGATTTCTCAATCATCAAAACCGCAAATTTCCAAAGTTTCTTCAATAGTAACCCAAAAGCTTTTGGCGGGCTTCGTCTGCCAAAATTTTGTGTTTGCCATCCTTTTCGCAACCCAGTCGATTTTGTCGGGGATTCTGGTTGCCAGCCGTTCTGTCCGGGGGAGCATGGCCACCCTGTCAAGCAAATGTTGGCGCCACTCCAATTGCAGAGACAATATTGTGGTTAAGAGTGCCATTTCCTGCAATCTGGGGCACTTTGGAAAGAAAAATTTTCTAACGTCAGCCCCAACAATGGTGGGGCTGGGGTCAGGTTGTTCCTGTTAGATGCTGCAAAAGTACAGATTACCACCTTAAGGAACCGCTTCCAATGAAAACGTCGTGCCTCTGATTCTATTTGCCGTAGATATTGCTTTGAGACCTCTTGGATTTCACTCTTTCCAGGTATTGTCCTCGTTTAGCCTGAGATCCTCCCCTGCGGCCCTCGACATCATCCCACCCTCTCCATTTGGCCCTCACTCTCAAAAGTTTACAACCACTGATCTACACTGTATGAGCCATCAACATGCCAAGTATGAGATTCTCTAAATTTTCCTGCTTGAGATATCATGTTCATGATTTTTAAACCTTTTAACCCCAAGTGATCCTAACTGACCTTTCACCTCCACCTAAAACAATGGATCACTTACTCAATATGAGTCATGCAAATGCCTAGTACGAGATTCACCTAACTTTCCCTGCTTGAAATCTCATATTCACAAAGTTTTCACCTTTTGACCTCTAATACAGTAACCCCAAATGACGTTTGACCTCCACTAAAGTCACAAACTCAATATCAGCTATCCACATGCCAAGTATGCAAGGCTTGCTTTAATGCTGACCCCCTAAAAGGGGGTGACTTTTTCTTGTGGTATGTGATGTTGCAAATGCAGGTAAGTATGTAGATAAGTGAAACACATAGGTTGACACATAGCATTACCCTTAAAACTGTATCCAAATAATTTATATACTGATCAAGAAGAAAAAAATGTAAATTGGGAAGATTATTAATTACTTTGCTACACTTGCCTAATCTTTATGTTGGACATAGGAGTCAACGTAGTTACATAACAAAGTTGCAGGTGGGTGACAGACTGTTGGTTAATAGTGACTTTAAAAATGGGTAAGCAAAGAAATCGTAGAGGGTAAGTAACAAAAAAAAAGGTGAGTCTTGCAAGTTTCCCTGCCTGAGATACCATGTTTACAAGGTTTTAACCTTTCAACATCTGGTGACCTAGAATGACCTATGACCTTGCCAAAAATGACAGGGATCATCTACTCAATATGAGTCATCCACATGCCATGTATGAGATCCATATAAGTTTCTCTGCTCGAAATAATGTTTAGAAAGTTTAGACCTTTTTAACTTTTGGTGACCCCAAATGACCTTTAACCTCCAACAAAACAGAAGGATCATCTACTTAATATGGGTCATCAACATGCCATGTATAAAACCCCTAGACGTTACCATTCATGAGACAGAATGTTTATTAGCAATTTCCATGGTTTTTTACCATTCGACCTCCCATGACACCAAATGACCCTTGACTTCCAAAAGCAACAAGCTTCTGGTTCATAATATGGGGCACCCACATCCTTAGTATGAGGTTCATCAAAGTTTCCCTTCTTGAGATATTATGCTTATGAGTTTTCGACATTTTGACCTCTGGTGACCTCTAATGACCTTTGACCTTCACCACAAACAAAAAAATCATCTTCTTATTAAGTGGTATCCCCATGCCAAGAAGGAGATCCCTCACGGTTACCGTCCTTGAGATATTGTGTTTACAAGCAGCCAGCATCACATACACACTCCACATCACCATCATACAGATTCCTCTGCCTACTGCAAGGAATCAAAATCCACATTTAATTTTCTGTTGTACTTGATAAGTACAAAATGTATGACACCATCATCGGTCACAAATGCACAAGTTATCATGATCAGGCACCTTCTAATCCAGTGTGAACTTGACCTAATAATAGAACAGTCGGTCGCACAATTCTTTTAGCATAAATCTGAATTGGGCCATGAGCCTCCATTGGGCTTAGAACTTGACCCTTGATGTCCATTCGACTTTAAAAATGGAACCTACTGCCATTGTGCTTGGTGCTCAGCATAAGCAATGGAGTAGGGAAAACAAGCCAGTGAGCCACAACTGGCAAAAAGGCCGGCCCGACTTAAACCAATTGGTTAGAAACTGAGCCGTAAAAACCTCATCTAACTCATCTAACTCCAAATTTGGGCTGTTTAAAAAATTGCCTCACCATCCTCTGCATGTAATAATCTTAAACAAGCTGACCAAAAATTTCTTGTAAGTCATTCTTTGAGAACCACTGTTCCTACATGCCACAACTATGAGTAAACTTACCTAAGTCTTCAGTGTATTTCAGCAAACTTACTGCAGGAGGAAACCTGACTACAGCTGAAGGTGATTCTGTTGAAAAACAGTTTAAGAAAAATTGTTAATCTTAAGAAAACATACTCAACAATAGAATCATGTAAACAAACATAAAGGAGACAAACTTGACTGGATCATACACTGTGCTTACAAGAGCTCCAAGTTATTTTAAGATCCTACTGCTATCATTACTATGGAGGTAGAATCTAAGACATCAATTTTTCACTGTCTGATTGTGTAAAATCTAGCATAAGGAACTGCCTTACACATACAAAATCAGGAGTGTTCCACCAGCTAGCACCAAACATGAAAATGTAGTTGCTCCTAATAGACTATTCTTCACACCTCATGATCAACATTAAAATTTCTTTACTTCAATTATTAAAACAAAGAGTGAATGTATTAGCAATGTTGAGGGTATGATCAGAAATGTCAAGTCTTGCACATTGTGTGTTAACCCTCTTACAGCCAGATTTGAAATGGTACATATCAGGCTAATGAGCCATTCACGGCCACTTATGTACTATAACGTAGCGCACCAAATTTACTTGAAATGACCTGGCAAGCTATGAACCAGAAGTTAGTGAATAGCTTCTACAGTTTATTTGTCTGGGTGGTGCAATTGGAACTTTTCATACCTTGATGATGATATACTGAGCAAACAAAATGGCAGCATCTAGAGCAAGTTAGACCTCTCAATGACCTTGTGGCCCAAAAAGAAAAGATCATGGCATTGATTCAGATGAAATGTCCCTGAACATATTGGACAGTGATTAGGGCTCTGTCAATAGTTAGGATGCTTTTACATGGCAAAATATGTGATCTCAAGGTCAATCAAGATCATGCATGCATCAGTACAGAGGCAAGTTCTGTGAATCAAGGCAACTGGCAGCTATTTTGAATTGGTTTGTATGGAACTGAAGTTCAAACAACCCTTACTGATAGAAAAATGTACTTTCTACATTTTTCAGGTTAAAAACTTATGTCACTTTTCAAACAGATGGCCAATAATGTCAAGGACTGTGTTAACCTAGCTGGTTATACTATGCACAATAGGAAAAACTGGGATGGCTGCAAAAGGTTAAAAAGAAAGGTTAAAGAAATAGTGCATTTACATTTGCATCAATATGGTACAAACCAACAGACCTTTTGTAAGTATTAAACAAGTTTCACCAGTTAACTCTCACAAATAGCTTTTCTTCCTTAAAATATTGTGCATTCCATGGTTTATGAATTCATGCTGCATCATTTTATAATTTGAAAGTTTGGTTGAATGAATTAAATTTTGAGCTACAAAGAAATTTATTTACCCAGCTGCCTTTCTTTTGACTGCCTTTCATCCTACATCTATAACTATTATTTTAAAGTATGAATCTTTTCTGTACCACAAATGCAGTATTTTTCTAAAATACATAGACTCAGTATTACACCTACCCGTTTGTTTACCTCATGCCACTTCTTCTAATGCAATGATCATGTTTAAGGAAGTAATATAGCATATGTGTATGTGTGAACTTGAAGGTATGCGATGCTTTAAGTCCAGCTTTGTCACCATTTGAGAAGGAACTGATGTCATATTATCCTATTTGATATTTAAATTTATTAAACTTCCAATACATAGGATGTTCTGACCCTGATAATCACCATCCTAGCATGAAGTGAGATCTACTCTTTCAAAAGCTCTGCATTTATCATCCAGTCAAGATCCAACACTAACCATTGCTACCACTACAAAGGAGACATTTGATACAATGACGCTTAGCAACTGTTAAGTCTGTGGATGACTCCAATTTGGATCAAAGGTAGTCATTGGGTTTGAATATATATGCACACTATAATCCATCTACCATCAGGCTTGCATGTCTCTTTCCACTGGGCCAATCTGACCATTGTCCAATTGTTTTCATTCATGAGAGTCTTCACCTGTCTATGTACCAACCCCCTTTGTAAGCACATCTTTTTCTACATGGCTAACTGAGACTCTCTTCATGACATCTATGCTACTGCTTCCTGGACTTCCTGCTTTAACAATGACCTCAACTCCGCTAGTAACAATACTACTGATGGGACTTAATGTGGCACTGACGTGTTTGTCCCATCAGCACTCAAACCTGGATGCACCAACTCTCCCAAAGTGCTTCAATCATGATAACCAGCAATAAGCTGAGCAGAAGAACCATGCTTTCAAAGTCTGGTAAAATCTGCAGACACCCCAGGTCCATACTGCCTATGTATCAGCATACAACTACTGCTCCAGAATTATCATGACCCTAAGATATCCTATGGTCACAAGGACCATGGTCAAATTTGTAACTCCAACCCCAACTCATTCTAGTCCTTGGCCAAATCTATTTCTTTCAATTTTTGATTTTCTTCCTTCCATGTCCTCCAGGATCTCAACGGTTCTGTGTCTGCTGACCCTCTCTCCAAGGCTAACACTTTTGCAAAGATGTTTGCATCCAATGCTGATGGCAAAACCCCTATGGAGTATCTTCAGGCTTCAATCACTATGTCTTCAGTCAAATTCTCTACTCGCAAAGTTGGTAGAGCTCTTCAAATTCCGAAAACTAAGAAATCCAGTGGACCTGGTTACATCCCAGCAATGTGCACAGAGCTTCCTCCTGCTCTCAGTAAACTTTACCAGCTTTCTTGTTCTTCAGATATCTTCCCCTCTTCATGAAAACTTGCTCATATCCCACCCATCCCCAAGAAAGGAGATAAGTCTCTTCCATCTAACTACTGTCCTACTACTCTAACATCCCAGCTCTGTAAGGT
Organism: Holothuria leucospilota; assembly: GCA_029531755.1. Classification (NCBI taxonomy): domain Eukaryota; kingdom Metazoa; phylum Echinodermata; class Holothuroidea; order Aspidochirotida; family Holothuriidae; genus Holothuria; species Holothuria leucospilota. The sequence goes on from CM055962.1 coordinate 44,397,612, forward strand.
AATGGGGTTCATCATCACGACCAGTTACTGTCCTATTACTAGCCGAAATGTTCGATGTCTGACCATCAGTATTGTTTCCACTAGATTAGGTCTACTGAGGTTCTCTAAGCTTATGTTATCCATGTCAGGTCATCCTCTCTTGATTAATTTGGGAAAACTATGTGATTGCTCTGGACATTTCCAAAGTCTTTGATCTTGCATGGTATCATGGCCTCTCAGCGAAACTTCCCATAGTTGGTTTCCACCCTACACTTATCAGGTGGATTTCTGACTCTCTCTGTAACTGCCCCATAGCTGTTCATGTTCATGGTTCATGTCTATCCCTTATTCCATCGATGCAGGAGTGCATCAAGGCTCAGTTATTTCTCCCAACCTCTTCTACTTTTCACTTATGACCTGCTTGATATACCTACTGTCCAGTATTTTCTTTTGCAGATGATACTAATAATTTCATCGCTCATCAAGCATCCCCCATCCTCCAACCATACCCACGCATCTCACTGTCAACAGGCTGCTACTTTTCTCAACCAAAGTCTCTCTGTTGTAACTCCTCACTGGGGTTCCCACAACCTTGAAGCTATTAATTTCAAGAAGACAGAGCAGCTAATTATCATCCAGAAACAAGATAGAACCCTCCCATCAGTCTCACTGCAGGGATAGAACTCAATTTCAAGTTTCTAAATCTATTGTCCAACTTGGGATTCACATAACTCCCAATCTGAGCTAGAACACTCATATTGCAGACCTGCCTCTCAGAAGCTTGGCTTTATTTTCTGTTCCCATGACTACTTTGCCTCTGGCCATTGTTACAATGTTACAATGTTACTAGGCTTAAATCAGCCCCCAAATGGAGTACTGCTCTCACTTATGGGAAGGTTCCCCCCCCCTCAACTCTGTTCTCGGTGCTCTTGATAAGGTTCAGTCCAAAGCCATCCAACTTATTGGGGATGACTCTCTCACCCACTCCCTCCAAACTCTTGCCCATTACACATGTACAGTTGCCCTTTCCATCTTCTACCATTACTACTTTGGACATTGTTCTGTGGAGCTGCAGCTTACCATGCTACCACTTGTTCCTTCTCACATAACCCACTCAGCAACTTTGAACCACAAACACACTCTTTGTACCACTTCCACTCCCACTGTCTCTCATTCTTCATCTTGCCTAATTAGAACATTTATCTGGAATACTCTTCCATCTTCATACTTTCCTCCTTTCTACAGTCTCCAAGTCTTTAAATGCAATATTAGTAAGCTTTCTTTAGCTACCCTAGTGTATTTTTCACTTTGCGATGCCTAGTTGCAGATTAAAGCATTGCATGGCATCCTCTAGTAAAAACAAAAACAAAAAAGACTCTACTGATCATATTATTGAAATCAAACTTGATAACTTACCAGGATGCTGATCTTTTAAAAGATTCCTGGAAGACTCTACAAAAAAAAAAAAAAACAATGAATAAACATACAAATTCAATATTTCACAATTACGTAGAACTTATTATGACCATTAATTTTTTTACTGAAGCTGTCCTGTTTTGCACACTGTGCATATCAAGTTATACTTAATACCTTTGCAAGGAATATCATAATACTTAGTAACATTATTCCACAATGTATCAAATGCCAGGTAGGTGTCAAATTACACAGTAAAATTATTCTTAGAAACTAAAACTGGTCACAGTAATGTCTCTATACTATAACCATCTGCATCACAATCTCTACCCATAATACTGACACTGTCTAATCATAATTCATTTTACAACTCATTTGACTGTACCTGATGACCAGATGTCCTCCAGGTGCCACCTTGTCAATATTGCATTCCCTTCAGGATGGTTCCAAAGTTTCAGAGACTCTATAAAAGCCTTCCTCTACAGAAAAGGTAAATGGTCATACAATTTTTAAGTCCATGTTTGCAACAAACTTGTCTCACTTTCAAAAGCCATATGCTTGAAGTATTCTTAATTGGTAATTGGTGATGGGTTACACTTGTTACATCCATTCAATATGAGACACTCAGTGAAAAATACCAATTCTTCTTTAAGTTTCCAGAGATAAATCTCTGGTGACCACAGATGACCTTTGACCTCCACTAAAAACAGTAATGTTCCTCTCTCACAAGAACACCAAATAAGGATGGTTATATCGATATTTTTAAAATGCATGATTTTTACAAGAAAACTTACTGTAGGTAACATCCATAAAACTTTTAATTTTCTGGATCGCTGGAACTTGTCATCATCAGGGAGATCATTAAGAAGTTTTGCAATAAATTTCTTTGACAACTCAAAGACACCATTGTGAAGGTATTGAAGAAACAAAGTGAACTCCAGACATCGAAACCCAAGGCTGACAAATTGTGACGGAAACTCTGACGATGAAAACCACAAATATAATATATTACAAAACACTCTCACTGAAGTGAAAAAATGGTTTCACTATAACTTAATATTTACAACCATTAAAACATAAACTTAAAAAGATACGTTATGATACAGGTTTTCACAGCAATAAATAAACACTTAAAACATTTAAAATTTGCCAAATCTTTCCTCTCACTGATTCTACTTCCTCTGTTGCTGCATTACCTTCTTCTTGGTAGCAGTTTCAATAAAAGAAACACAATAAAGACTAATAGAATTCCTCCCATTTGTTTTATTTGGCTAACTTTCCCGCCTGGAGACATAAGAGTCTTACCTTTTGGTACTTGTAGACACTGTGTTTCCATGGCAATATGCAAACGCTCCATTAGCATAAAAAGGTGCTGCTCTTGAACTGAGGCAGAAACAGTCCTACGTGAACAAACAATGAAACTACAGCATCATATTAGTGCAAGTAGTATCTTAAGTCATGAATGTATCTGTATCAATATCTGAAATGGTCACTAATGGTAATCATAAAAAGGGTTATGTGAAAGAAACAAATGATTTGAATTCTTGTGAAAAGTACCAAAAATACACATGACCATACAACAAAGGCTATTCAAGGTAAACAACAACAATTCAATTGTTCCCAGACTGTTCATCTTAAACAAGAGGTTTTCATTCTTATATTTTTCGTTTGCCGTAATGTACTGTTTGCGCTTGATAGCACTTGTAAAGCCAGGTCATACTACATTTAGCATATCATTCTATATCCTGGCCACTGGATAGGAAGACTTCATATGCGGAGAAAAGACTTCCCCCTTTGCTACATTTATGAAGGAAGTAGAGGTTGGCACTTCACTCAACTTTTCTGCTTATTGTGGCTTATAGATAGTTTTAATTGGCTACTTGATAGGAATAACCCACTAATTTAGACCACAATGATAGCGGATGTACTATTTTGCAGACTGCAGACTCGGATTTTGCAGAACAGATGTTACAAAATGCAGAACGTAGTAATAGATAAAACCAGAATGCAAAAATGCATTGAGGTTTCGATGATATATGTTCTATTCCAAATAATGCCATGATGTCCCATATCTTTCAGTCAATGGTCAAATGCTATCTTAACATGTTGGAAAAATACAGTTTTGTGTTCCTATTTAATTTTGGGAATTCTTAGAAAATTTGCAGTTTGACCTCTGGTGACCCCAGATGACGATCTTGGGAAATCTTGGAAAATTTTGCTCTTTGACCTCTGCTGAACCCATATAAAACTCTTGGGAATTCTTGGGAAATTTTGCTTTTTTACCTCTGGTGACCCCAGATGACCTTTGACCTTCACCAAAAACAACAGGGTCCATCTTTTCACCATAACACATCCACATAGAACTGTAAGTATGAAATCTACCCAAGCTTCTTACCTGGAGATACGGGTTAACAAGCTTTTCAGTGTTTGGCCCACGTTGACCCAAGATGACCTTTGATCTCCACCAAAAATGATTGCGTTCATATTCTCACCACAATGCATCCACATACTACATATAAAATCTATCCAAGATTTCTCCCTTGAGATATTGTGTTAACAAGGTTTTCAGTGTTTGACCCTTGGCCACCCTAGATGACCTTTGAACTCCACCAAAAACAGTGGGGTATATCTTCTCACTATAACACATCAATTTACCATGTATGAAATCTATCCAAGCTTCATACATGGAAATATTGTGTTAATTAACAAGATTTTCAGAGCTTAACCCCCAGTGACCCCAAATGACCTTTGACCTCCACTAAAAATGATGAGATTCTTCCTCTTACTATAAGGCATCTACATACAAAGTATCAAATTTATCCAAGCTTCCTACATCGAGATATTGTGTTAACAAGGTTTTGAGGGTTTGACCCCCAGTGACCCCAGATGACCTTTGAACCCCACCAAAAATGATAGGATTCTTCCTCTTACTATAAGGCATCTACATACAAAGTATGAAATTCATCCAATCTTCCTACCTCAAGATATTGTGATAACAAGGTTTTCGAGGTTTGACCCCCGGTGACCCCAGGTGACCTTTGACCCCCACCAAAAACAATAGGGTTCTTCCTCTTAATATGGGGCATCTATGTACCAAGTTAAGAACCATCAGAGCTTCCCTTCTTGAGGTATTGTGTTAACGAAGTTTTCAGGGTTTGACCCCTGGTGACCCCAGATGACCTTTCACCTCCACCAAAAATGATAGGGTTCTTCCTCTTACTATAAGGCATCTACATACAAAGTATGAAATTTATCCAAGCTTTCTACATCGAGACATCGTGTTAACAAGGTTTTCAGGGTTTGACCCCGGTGACCCCAGATGACCTTTAAACCCAACAAAAATGATAGGGTTCTTCCTCTTACCATAACGCATCTACATACAAAGTATGAAATTCATCCAAGCTTCCTACCTCAAGATATTGTGTTAACAAGGTTTTCAGAGTTTGACCCCCATTGGCCCCAGGTGACCTTTGACCCCTACCAAAAACAATAGGGTTCTTCCTCTCAATATAGGGCATCTATGTACCAAGTTTGAAAACTGTCAGAGCTTCCCTTCTTGAGATATCGTGTTAACGAGCAAAGTGTCACAAACACACACACACGCACACACCCACACATACACACGCCATCATGACTGCATAGGTTTCTCTTATCATCGAAACCAATAACTAAAATTTCGTCAAGGAACCCTTCTGAATTAGATACGGAAATAAAAGTGATCAGAATCTTAAAAAAAAATTAAACTTTATCGGCCAGTGTCTTTTATTGTCCAGACTTAAGCAATTTTCGAGTTGAACTTGATTTTTCTCTATGGTGGGTTCACAGTGAAATGCATTTCGCATTTTTGAATAAGCAAAAACATTCGATTAGTATGCGTAAATCGCGATGGGTTATGTTCTCCCAAGAGTCCCCTGGTAACTCTCTGCCCACTAGAGCCAAATACAGTAGCTAGTACAAAGTCTCCGCCACGATATGAACGATATTTTAGCAACGAAACTCATGTACGCTGATCCAATTTCTGCCTGTAGAGCCACCGTAAATACCCTAATCTGACCAGGCCGCCAGGCGCAACTGCATAGTCCTACTTACACATACTGCCGTGTTTAACAATAGACGTGGATTCATTCATTTTACATTGAAAGTGGGAGGAGGTGCCCAATTTTTCATCCAAAACTCAAAGTTATATGTTTTGGCTATTTAATACACTCAGCATGCCGATTTATTCTCTCAAAATGAAGTGATAAAGCCTAGAACGCTTCAAATTTCCAGACGAAAATCACCCGCGTAAAAATACCTCGCTGCTAAATCAACCAAGCTTTCTGCCACCTCCCCGGCTGGCTCCTCCCACCTGTGGCCTGCTCGAATTGGCGCTACTACCACACGCCTTTGCAACTCCATGCTACTGATTGCTGGTCATACCTTTCTCAAAGTGCAGAAAAAAATTTCGCACACATTCGGCATGAAAGAGAATCGCTTCTTCATGATTGGTCGTAATTTGAAGTTCCTACTCTTGATTGGGTCAATTTGAAAATGCCCCGCATGCGCTGAGCTGCAAATCGCATATATTTTTTCCATATATTAGACAGTCTCTATGCATTGTTTTGATATCATAACTTATTCTTATAGATTCAAGAAGTGATTTTGAGCATCAAAATCATTCAATTTATGTTTAGAGGTTTCAATGAGAATAAGCAAAACCTTGATATTTGAAAATGAAGGATTATGACCAATCAAACTTCAACTAAGAAGGAACAATTTGTCTCGATTTGACTTAGCGATGCATACATCTTCTACGTTGGGCACACGTACCTGAAGTGCAAGACTTTCGACAACCCAGACTTTCTAGTCTCAAAATTTGACTTATCGACACTTCGAGAATTCGATTGCAATGTTTTGTCCAGTACAGTCTGGTTGTAATTTTAATTATCAATCATAGAAGTCCCTTGCTTAAACATTCCAACACAAGTACATGTTTCCAGTATTTTAATATTTGTAAATTTATTAGGTCGAATTTTCCGAGATAATACCCGGTGCCTGGAATCTGGTCAACTTTATGCTTTATTGTGCGAAACACGTTCAGCTAGCCAGGTATGCAGCACTGCATATCAATGAAGTGCAATGGGATCGAGTAGGCCTATGCCAAGCAGTGATAAATAAATACAAGAGTAACGTGCACAATGTGGCGCAAGTTGCTGAATTTGGATTTAAACAGCTTGCTCGCAGTTCATTTGGCGGCCAAGACTCGCTTAGGCTTACTGTCCATGGTTAATTAGTGAGGTTTTACGCAAACTGATCGAAGGCTTTGCTCGTTCATAAATGCAACTTGCATTTCATGAGGAAGGCTCCTTAGAGAAAAATCTGGTTTAATTCGAAAATAGCTTAAGTCTGGACAAGAAAAGACACTCGCGATTAACTTTGTGTTTATTTTAAGATTCAGATCAATTTTTATTTTGGAATTTTACTCAAAAGAATAACTTGATGGAATTTTCATTATTTTATCTAGTAGTACATTCTGCGTCTTGTAACATCCATTCTGCAAAATCCGAGTCTGCAGTCTGCAGTCTGCAAAATAGTACATCCGCAATGATAGACCTGTATTCAATCAAAGAATGGTCACAAAAGCTTAACCTTTTGAGGGTTTTGTGTGACCGTCAAAGATGTGACATAGCAGTAAAAGATATCTCATACTTGAATAGGTACTTCCCACCATGGAAGTGAAGGTAAGTGTTGTTTTAATTACTGTAACTGTCATTGCCATCAAGCCACATACATACTGCATCCAGCCTACACCCTAGCTTTCCATCTGCATGCTGTGCTGTGTGAAGTGTAAATCAACAATTTTGCTGTCATATGTGGGACTACAAACTTTTTGCAGGCAAGCACTTACAATGATGTGTCCCATACACTTGGAATTATTTTCTCATCTAACCCTGATGATCTCACAAGAACTTTGATAAGTTGCTCTGTTTGCTGGACTTGGCAGCTACAGTATGCTGTAGCAATCTGCAGCAGCTTCTCAGAGCTGGCATATGTTACATGTTCTTGCAAATGTTTGTGGATCGCATCAATGTGCTGTTGGTATAAATAAGTAATACAATCAAAAGAAATGCTATATATGTACACTACTAAAGCTGTGAACAAAAAAGCTGGTAAGAGCATGGCATGGCTATTGTAGTTCAGTTATTGCTGAAAAATAAAAACAATTATTTTTTATAAAATTAATAAATTAACCTATACTGGGAAAAAGGAATTTCACTTCAACTCAAATAATCAATCACTTAAGAGTATCTACATGCAAGGTCATTGTGATGATGATGCATTCTAATTGACTTATGGTAAGCATTATCAGACAGATCATTAAACTACATTATGGGAAATTAAGTTTTGATTTCCACAGCAGTAATACCATTTAACATACTCCCTTAGTCTCTCAAGATGGATTCACTTTTACTTCATGCTTACTGTTAATATTCAAAACACTTTGGAAGCTCATGACAGGGTTGCCAAGTTGAGCTGCTTAAATTTCGTGAGACCATGGGCAGATGGATACAGCCCACCTCAGACTCAACATTGGTTTGTTTGAGGAGAAAAAATTTTCAACTTTTGATGGCATATACAGCAGGAAATGAACTCTCAAACTTGCAATTAGCTTTGCACTTTGTTGCCTATAAATGTTGATTTTGAGAGAACTGGAGGAATTTCTGTGACACTACAAGGTTGGTGTGACTCACAGAAATCTGTGGGACTTGGCAAGCCTGCTAGAGCTATTACTTGACATATTGCTACCTTACTAATTCATACTATTGCTCTATCTAATAGACTTATTCACGTTTACAAACAAATCCATCACGACTGGTTGGCAAAATAGCTGAAAGCACATGCTTGCACTGTGATCACAATGAAAAGCAGATTCTAATACATCTACTTTCTGCATGCAAACATGCCAGCATTTACACTCTCAAAATCTAACATACACACATATGTACTTGTGCAGGCTCCATACCAACTAGTGCTTACAATGACATAACTGTGAATGGTCTTATAGTATGAGTAACAGTTTAACTGTCTTAGTGAATAATTTCACAGACTCACTGCTTGTTGAATCCTATCAATAAGCCATTCTTCTTCAGTTTTTTCATTTTCTACTACAATTTGTGACTCTTGCACTGCTTGAGGGGAGACTGATGATGAAGTTTTCTTTTGCTTCTTACTGGATCTGTTGAGTTTCTTCCTGAAAGATTCTGTAGCCCTCTTAAAGGTTGAGTTAGGTGTCTGAGGAGCAGATACTGGTTCTGTAACATGAGTTTGTTCGACCTGCAGTCAAATACAATTGAATAAGGTAAGGTGCATGGGTGACAAGGTTTCTTCACAGCAATTTGTCTAATGTGTTTTATTTAAGGAACCTATATATTTTGGACACAACCTTTGGGAACTCTTTCAAGATTTCAGAATGGAAATTTTTCTGCTTGAATCCACAAATCCACTTATGTGCATTATGATGCTCAACAGACAAAATATTACTACTTCTAATAACAGGGACCTTCATATTCACAAAGAGACAAGCTACATAGTGCACACCAAACTTTACCTGATTGAATGAGATGAAACTCAACCTCACCTTTATTATTTTTTCCCAATCAGCTGGTAGTTGCATATTTATGTAGATAAGCAATTAAAAATGTTTGCTCCATAGGTGTGATATGCCATGTACTTTCGTGTTTTATCCATTTTTGCAGCTGATCACCAACGAGCAAGTTAACAAGCTCCACGACCAGGTTTTCCAAGCCCCGCCCCAAAATTTCAGTGTAAAAAAGATGATATTTTGCAGAACTGATGAGGAATGTGTGTTAAGGTTCAAATTGTTGAATAATGCAACAGAAGGCGTGACTCGTTATCATAATGCAAAAATTATTATTCAGGGTCTTTTATTTTTACGGAGAAATTGTTAAAGTTACACAATCCTTTGTACTTTGTGAAAAAACAAAGGCTAAAACTAGAGCAGCAGCGCTGCTGTCGCTCAACCCTTTAAAGAGACCACCCATTTGGGTTTGGTCTGCCAATAGTAAACCTCACCTCCCTTCTAAAGGTGCAGTCTAAGACAAAGTAACATTCGTCAACCTCCACTGTGACTAGTACTGCGCCTCCACTCAAAACTGGAGGCTCAGTGAACTTGGACACTTTCCAAAACCATTAGCACAAAACATATGTTGACTCATTCTCAAAATAACAATCTTGGGGGACCATATGGCCACTATGATTTTGCCTCCTAGTTTTGAAAAAGGTGTTTTTTAACCTTGGCAAGGTATTCTATAGCCATGCTGTGCTGAGAAGTTTGCTTGCTGTACACCACAAATTGAGCCAAATTATGTCTTGCAATGAGGGATCATGCCACTCCAACTAAATTACAGCTGGTCTCAGACCGAATCAGTCTTACAGTTCATTAATACTGTTTGTTACTGCAGGTGTAGGCCTACTGTGTATTGGTGTAGGCTATTGTTAGGATTATGCCACAATGATATCATATCATTGTGCGCCACACCAGTACGGCAAAGTTAATTGAATTTTACAATCACGCCATATGCCAAAAAGTCTGACGTACACTTTCATATACCACAAATCTGTGTGAAAACTGTTGAACTTTCCAATATGGGTATGAGCCTTAGCCTAGGTTAGTTAGGCCTAGATGAGATTTAATGACACACCAACACGAATGTGTTGTAGGCCTAGGAGCAATTACAGAATACCCCGCCACGCGAAAACACCCCCAAAATCAATTGGCTACTTCGTTAAATTCCATACTTAGTTATTTTGAGGACTCATAAATATAATATACCTGATGCACAAGGTGTAGGCCTATGTGGACTTGCAAAAATAAGTCCAAAGCTATTCCCCCAAGTGGCTACGCCGGCTACACCATGAAGATATGGGCCTAGGCCTAGGCCTATATTTACAAATACTTTTAATACATTTTGTTAAAAAACCTAAGTCCAAATGTTTCTCCTGGAGTGGCTACGCCGGCTCCACCGACTACATCGTAAAAGACATCCTACTGATCGAATACACATTAACATATTATACGGTTAAAAAACGTTTCAAAAAAATGTAAGTGCAAAGCTTTCCCCTGATGTGGCTATAACGGCTACGTCGTGAAGCATGTGTGACGGTGTAGCCGGCTACACTTATTTCATGGCGGGGTATTCTATAATTGTACCTAGGCCTATACTAGTGTCAACTACTGTAGATAAAAGGCCTAAAGTTTAAAAATGGTTCAAGTTCGGTTTCAAATACAGTTCAAGTATGGTGCAAGTCCTTCCCTTTAGTCGCTCTTACGACAGGCGGGAAATGCCATGGGTATATTCTACAAACCAAGCCTACAGGGGGCTAGGGTACCTAGCCTAAGCCTAAGCTAGTTCTCACATACACTTTGTTCCCTAACGTTAGTATGGGAAGCACCAAAACAGCCAAAAATACTTAGACTATGGACTAAGTTAGACTAGCCCAGACCTAAGTCACAGAACGTCGGTGACCGATCCGCTCCTTCTAGTCACTCTTTAAAGTGACTAGAAGGTGTAAAGAGTGTAAAGTTCAGGAATGTAATGCTGGACCCTGTTGAAGGGCGAGCCTAGGCCTACCGTTAGGCCTGGTTAGTTCAAATTGAAACTTTTAGTAAGTAGGACTTCACTAATGTTACTTGCTGAACGTTGTGCAAATGTTCATATCGGCAAACTAGGCTTTAGTTGGATGGTGTTGTTTTAGTGAAAATAACTTGTGATACACAGTCTGCACTGCAGTAACTTGTTTACTACAGCTGTGAGACAGTAGTACGGGTTGCACTGTCGCGAAGTAACGTGTAAATTTATGCAAACATAATATGTCACTGCATGTCAGTGCTTCCACACTCCAAATTCATTTTTCCTGAAATGGATTCTAAAACTAATGCCTCACAGCAAGATACTGAAGCCATCGCCGACGAGATTTGCGCAGAGAAGTACCATTTGGAAGTGGAAGGTGCCGATTTGCTCAAGCTACAATTATTACTATCAAATTCTTTCATGCACTATTTTCTTCCATTTTTCTCTGTCATATTTTCATCAAACTTAGTAAAATCGGGACGTCCAACTTTTTCTGAGGTTTTTAAGTTCGAAAATCGGGACTGTCCTACCAAAATCAGGACAGTTGGCAGGTCTGTATCAAGCTTTTGTCATTTCAATGCCATAGATGAGCATACTCCCTCCAGATAATGCCACAAGCATGTAATATAGGCACTATCGAAAAAGTGAGAGTTCTGAGAGGAATGTCTTGCTCCAAAAAGGCGGGGTGAAATACCAGAAATTGACAAGAAAATGGCCAAATTTACCATGACCCACACCACCCATCGCTACCTCACGAACAAACTATAATGCCCCACCATGATGTGACCTCTACAGAAAATATCAGATAGATCAAGCCACATCTGAGGAAGGAGTAGGCTTTTGAAAAGTGAGACAGCCATTTGCCCTCTACAGTACAACATAAGCTCGACCCGCACTTTGCGGGTTGAGCTAATTAGGCATCATTTTCAAAGGCCCCAAAGTGCCACCACATTTGCCATGCACTTGACTTCATTACAGGAGACAAAAATCAGAAATTGGGTACAAACAAGTAGTTTTGACCCTGTGCTTTCCATTAGTACCAAATATGTGACTTTAAATAAACTTACAATGTTATAATGTGCCTCACAAAATAAAGCTGCTGTTAGATTTCTTCATTGTGTGTACTTTCGTATATATGTATGGGACGTTACTGCAGAAATTTTGCTGTACATATTGTCACTATATAGTGGAATGTGATTTAAGTGCTTTACGTAGAAAATTGTAGTCTGAACACTTCATTGACAGTAGGCTTAGGGTCAAATTTAAAAAAAAATCAATGGCATGACCTGAGAGTGTTACCATTACTTCTCAGGATGTCACTTACTTCCACCAACTGTTGCCTGAATATAACTCTCTGAATGTTGCCAAGGCTTACTGCATAGCCTTATTTTTCTTACAGCATGGCCATGTTCATGTACACTGTACATGACAGGCTGTATACTGTGAAGGTATGGTAATGGGTACAGTTACAGTCACCCTGGCTGAAATGTAAATATGATTTTCTCTCTTTAGGTTAAAATGACTCAGAACTTAACCGAACATCCATATGACCAGTAACTGAGGATGGGTTGGTACATTTGCTAGCAAACTAGCATGAATGGCTTTTACCAATCAGACAACAGAAAATGCTTAGCAGACTTTCGCATGTTTGACTCGATCACATGAAGTGTTACCCTGTAAATTTATGCCTTATAATCAAAATCTTTGTTTGTACTAGTATGGAAATGAGATAGGGTAATCAGTGTTGATGTAGCACGTGATGAATGCTCTTATAATTTTAGGACCAGTTTCCTTACTTGAAGAGAACATCACTGTAGTACTGGCCCTGGCTGGGGATTACTGGAGGCCAAATTAGCAGGCAACTAAAACTCTAGATAATTGTCCAACACTAGGCATATATGACTTGTGATGTTAAGGAGAGTCTGAACTCTGATGAAATTGCCACCTTGACACACAACTGCAATTATGTGCTTTTCTGCTACATGACAATTATATGGTTTTCAGTCAGTGAATTAGCTGGGCCTAAGTGAGGAAAGACACTCACTCTTTTGGTTCCCTCCCATGAGAACATTTCATCAGTCTGAATAAAACACATGATCAAATTTATCTGACTTTTGTCATCTTTATTCTGCACAGGCAGATTTAGCAGTAGGGCAATAATCTGGCTGACTTCATGTGCACTAGGTAAAGTAAGCTCCATCTTTTCATTTGCCTCAATTTATAAGAATGACTGCTGCATACTGCACATGTGATTACTATGCACTCATCAACCACCTTAGTGTACACACTGATTTCTGGGCATACCTACACACATGGACAGCATGATCTATTCACAAACTCCATGCAAATGTTCAAGACACTTGATTAGCTACTTTTCAAAAACCAGTTTGCAATCAGCCACACACTACATGACTATTGACATGTCAGACAAGCCCATCAATGGGCCCCACTGATAAGGCTTGCAACTCCAAGTGAACAATTATGTGACACTACCTAATTATTCAACCAGACGGGCACAGCAGAAAATTTTTTAGCCACACATGTCGTCAAGGTGGCCGAAAATGGCACTTAAGGCAAGGAAAGTTAATTATTTTTTTGGAAGATTTCATGTTACAGGAATTAACTTACAAAATTTTTGATTCTTTTAAGTAAAGCACCTTATGAGTAACAGACTAATAGCAATAGCCTGAAGAAAGCCAAGGTTATTTTCACGAACATGAAACATCAGGTGTTTAACTTGATAAGTACAGTTGCCTAATTTGTGTAACACTTTTGCAGCAGGTTAGTTCAAAATCAGAAAGCCAAAATGCATAGAGTTTCCTTGCCAATGAAATGTGAGTCTAGCACTGTATTTTCAAATGAACAGTGTTTCATAAATTACTGTCTTTACAATGCTCAGAATGTCTAGGATCCATGGGCACAGATGAAACACACTAATACCATATTAATAACCTTCTGACCTCCAATGACCCCAAAAGACCTTTCACCTTCACTTAATATGTGTCATCCACATGTCAAGTATGGGATTCATCAAAATTTTTAATGGTAGAGATATACTGTTTATAGTTTTTACAAAGTTCTAACCTTCTGACCGCTGGTGACCCCAAATGACCTTTGACCTCCAGTGCAGGCAAGAGCTCACTGACTCAATATGGCCCATTCACTTGTCAAGTATGAGATTCATTAAAGTTTCCCTAATTGAGATAACATGTATACAAGGCTTTAACTTTGTGATCTATGGTGACCCCAAATTATCTTTAGCCTCCACCAAAAACAAGAGGGATCATTTACTTTATATGGGCCATTCACATGTCAAGTATGAGATCCATAGAAGTTTCCTTGCTTGAGCTATTGTGCTTACAAAGTTTTCACCTTTTGACCTGGGATGACCCAAAATGACCTTCAATCTCCACCAAAAATGATGAGGATCATTCAATCAATATGGGCCATCTCCATGCTAAGTATGATATTCATCAAAGTTGCCCTGCTTGAAATATCATGCTGGTGACCTCAAATGACCTTTGACCTCCACAGAAAACAACATCTATCATGTACTTAATGTGGGCCGCCTACATGTCAAGTATGAGATCCCTTGGTTTCCCTGCATGAAATATACTGTTTAAAATTTTTAACCTTTTGACCTCTGATGACCCAAAATGACCATTGACCTCCCCTAAAAAAAATCAGGATCATTTACTCAATATGGGCCAATCACATGCCAAGTATGAGATAAGAGATTCATCAGTTTCCCTGTTTAACCCCCTCTTGGTCGCGACGTCGAATTCGACGTCAAATTAGAGACCTTTTTTAAAAAATTATAACTTTGTCATTTTACACTCCTGAGCCTTCATTCAACCACCAAAGTAAAGCTAACAAAAAGATATGTCCAATTCTACTATTTTTGGGGTGGGTTGCTATTGACAAGTTTGTCTATCGCAAAACTCGGGAATTTTCTGTTATAATTTCAAAAAAATTATTTTCAGCAATAAAACATGGGCCAACACCCCCATCCCTTTTCTGAAGTATCCCAGGGCATCAAAAACACGCTGAGAAAAGCCCCAGTATGAGGGGTACAGGATTTAGAGTATATCCTACAATTTAGGTCAAAAACTGGTTCAAAATTGTCGAAAATTACCCCAAAAATCGGCCCGACAAAAATAATCATAGCTCCGCAACGGCAAGTCCCATTTTTTTCATTCAAACACAAAAATGGGCTTTAGTTAAGATACCACGTTTACAAGGTTTTGACCTTTTGACCTCTGGTAACCCAAAATGACCTTTGCCCTCTACCCAAAACAATATGGATCATCTTTCCAATATGGGGCATCCACGTGCCATGCATAAAATTCCTTGAAGATGAGACAGAGTGTTTACAAACAATTTCCAGGGTCTTACCCATTTGACCTCTGGTGACTCCAAACGACCTTTGACCTTCACCAAAAGCAATACGTAACATCTACTCAACATGGGACCACACGTGCCAAATATGAAAGTTCTCACACTTTCCTACTTGAAATATTGTGGCACACACACCCACACATACACACGATCACCACCACATAGATTCCTGCTGCCTTTGGCAAGGAATCATTGAACACACTTTCTTCTTAAACCAGAAGCATTGTACTATACACCTTTTGTGGTTTCTGCAGCTTTGGTTCATGCCCCCTCCCAAACAACTCCTTGCCTTAACTATGTACCCAAACTTGTCACGTGTATTTTCTTGATAGCTGAGGGAAATTCAAAGTTTACCCCTAACTCGGCACTGAGTTAACATTTTTACCCTTCCACTTTGAAGTAGAAGCAGTCTCAATCCCATCTTTAATGGAATACACACAAGATATTAGCAGTTTAAGTTGTCACATCTTCAAGACAAAGTGAACTTGCAGCGAGCATGTGATGTCATAACCTCACATTAATGAGCACTCTTTTGTATTTCTTTAAAGTTTATAACCAATTTTCTCCTCCATAATCCCATGTTATCAGAATGTGAATGTATGAGAGGCATGGAAATTTTAAAAACTCCAAATTCCCCACGAAGAGCTTCTATCCCCATTAACTTCAAGTGTAACACAACAGACTGAAAAAACAAAGGAAATAAAGCATTTCTCATCAATGTGAGGAAGTGATATAACCCCTGCTTGCCTCAAGCACAGTTAGGGTCACAAATGAAGTAACTTCATTTGCTGACATCTCGAGTATTACATGTCCAATTTGAATGCAAGTTTCACCAAATTGCATAGATTTAGTTCCTCTTTCACATATGAAAATTACCAGTACTTTCTTTTTGCCAAAGTCTAGGAGACCTTTTCTTACCTTTGGCATGTTCTCCTGTTTTATTTTGTTGACTGTGGCTTTAAGAGGTAGAGTAGTATATCTCTGGCTGTCTCTCACATCCACATCTTTATACATTTCTAGGTGACTCTTCAGTCTCCTAAACAGATAAGTGTCTCCTAAACTATGTGACAGTTTACGGGTATTCTGATTTGTCTGCAGCAAATGAAAGAAGATTTTTAATATTTTCATTCCTGGTTTTCAAACAGGCAATTCTTGGAAAACAAGGTTTCATAGTGAACACAACAAAGCTTTGCTTGACATGCATGACTGCAGTATGTTACACACACTATGAAACTACTACACATGCTTATTAAGTTTGCCAAGCTGGCAGGCAGTGCTAACACTTTTATCACATCTATTTGCACTGGATGTCTGTGATTATGGTGCATGTTACTGTACATAAAAACAAATATATTTGCTACTATGTTTAGGCTACTGATTAAATCCAGTGCACTGGACTCAAAATCCCACAAGGTCAATTCAATTTGAACCATGATGGATTTATATGGACACCAAGCTTTTATTTGACAGTGTGCACAATATTTTCAAGTATTGTACTTGGAGTAGGAGTCAAAACTGAGACCTGAGGTTAACGACTATAGATTAAACTGCTAGCATGAGGTATGATCTTAACTTGGTCATAGTCAAGGGGTCTTATGCCCATCAAGTTGACCAAAAACTGGAGATACACCCCTGTGCACCTGTTATAGAGTGTTTAAAGGGCTTCTGTATAGCTTTCCTTGAATTACTTCAATGACTACCAGAAAGGTATTTTTCAATAGGAATGCAAGAAATCCTTTCAAGTTAACAAATGTGTTGTAAGAATAGCTTAAGTTTATAGACCTATCACAAAAAATACCAACAGAAGAAACTTGTGGTAGTGGTTCATGTTTGTTGATTTTCTTTACTATACAGTTACAGCTGATGACTATTCCTTAATGACATTCTAACACCTGCTTATGTGCTTAAAACCCATGTATCTAGTAAGATCAGATCCTTGTCAAACAGGTTGCAGTAATAAATCAAACATTACCTCTGTTGTTATGTCTACTTTGTACTTGCAGCTGCGGGCTGTAAAGGTTGCTATCCTCTCACCCTCCTGAGTCTAAGAATTTGAAAAAAGAATAATACATAGCAAAATTCAGACCATTGAAACACCATTATCATGACCGTGAAATTTTTCCATGATAAATGCATTTTCTGCAAGACTTCAGTTAAAGCAAGATACTTAACACAGTTCTCCAGAAATTGGAGACACTTCTTTATCAACCAGTCAACACCTAACAGTAATATCACTTACGTTAGTAGCTACATCTCTAATGTGTGCCTCATGTGTACATATTTTCATGTTTAATGTTTGTTCATTTAATCTCATTTTTAGACCTTAGGTCAGCACCATTAATGCTGGTATGCTTTCTTTAATGTTGATTAAATAAAACCTAATTCATTGTAGTAGAAAGACATGATGTAAAACAAAACTACAGATACACTGAAGGACAAGTGTGGTGAATAAAGGTCCTAATGACCCTGAATTACAATGCTGCACTCATTATGCAAAGGTCATGAGAAATAACTCCATAGCTTATCATTTATGAAACAGTAGAGTCAGTCAGCAAAACACCACTGCCCAATGATAACAATACATCAGAGTGAAAGTAACGTTTAGCACCTGTTGTGCTTGTAGTTTAAGGTCAGGTGGTATCATGGAAAACAATAACATTATACTGCAGCAAAATACCAGTAATACCACAAATATCAGCATACAACATTTTTTTTTGGGGGGGGGGTAGTAAAAGGACTTTGCTGTTTGCTCATGTTTCATGTGCAGTCAATGTGGAAAATGAGCCTTAGTGTGTTTATCGGTAACAGAAAGGAGATAAAACACCCTTTTCTACTAGTCATTAGAACTATTTCTGTCCTTGAATTTTTCAATCACCATCACATCACACAGTTTATGATATTCAGGACCACATTATCTGTGCAGGCCCACAGCCTAGGTGTGAAAGAAAGGCATCACCCTCAAGAGTCCCTCACCCTCTTCAAAGTTTTGAGGGAGAAGAACATCCTGCTCTAAAGTAGGCCTATCTCTCCTCCAGAAAATGTCTTCACCCTACCTCTGAAAAACACCTTGGCTTTACATGTCAGGCTACAGGCCTGAACCACTGTAATTTTTCTGTGGTAATAAAACCTGTTAGTAAAAGAAATTAAGGCAGAAACAAAGATAAAAAGTCCTATGCCAGCTGTTAAATTCCCCTTTTGCAATCAGGCCTTCCTTTTTCCTTTGTAACTTATTTTTTAGTTTGATTGCTTGTACTATCCTGTAGCCACATGTTTGACAGCTGTGACACTTTAATCTCAGTGCATAGTCAAGTAGTAGGCTATTTAGCAGCTAGTCATACTACCAAGTTGGCTATAGGCCTAGATATGTATACTCCACACATGCACAGTCATTCACATTAACGGTAATATTCCAAACTATGAAAATATTGGTATTGCACACAGTAATACTGTTATAGGCCTATAATGTGCAATTACAATTACACACACGGCTAGCCCAGGTTAATACAGGTTTTGCACATTATCAAATCCATGCAGTCATTCATATAATGGGTACTTGTGACTATGAATATACTTGTACATATCAGTATTCTGCAATTCTATTCACTTGGTTATTCTATAGAGTATGGGCCTACGTATAAATACAGCGTCCCTACTTAGTCTTGGTACTGACTGTAATATCAATTTCTGTCCGTTGCATATTCAGTCTTCCAGTATATGTACAGTTGTTGACAATAATGGTCACACAAATAACTATGAATATATCTACACATGTACACAATGGTATTCCTAAATTCTGGAATACCTACTGATATATGTGTTTTCAAATTACAAGATTCCAGTATTTTTGATAATGACAAAATTTTGATATATATTACAGCCTACAGGCTTGTCAATTCTGTTGGGATAAATATGTTCAAATACCAGTACATCAGTAGTCCCACTGGACCCTATCATAGTGCATTTTAGAGATATTTTTCACTCTAGCGGTACAGTGTGCAATGGACTGCTATGGTTGGGAACATAAAGACATATTCCTTGACTGTCTCCATCAAGTAATGCTGCTGGAGATACAATCAAAATGCTGATGTAACTTCCTACCTGCAAAAGCTGCTGTTGGTTCAGTTCAGATGTAAAAGGAAAGCACTGCAGAATATCACGGTCATCTACTTGCTTCCTGATAGCAGCATAAGTTGAGGCAATAATAAATTCCACAAAATACTCTGTAAGGCCTGGATCTGTTGGGTCTTGGGTTAAATGGGACATGATCTAGAAAATACAACAAACCACTAAACTGATATGACAGCACTCACATTGAAAAAGCAGTTCCAATTTTTACATAAAACTAAAACTCACTATATTACATAACAAACCAAGGACCATGCTTTCAATTGACAATGTCGGGGAAACCAGCTCCATGGCTGAAAATGAATTCTACACTGTTTTATGCATAAAATATCAAATAACTCTCCCTAAAATAACACTTTTTCTGTTATAAAATTAACAGTACAGCTTCCTAACCAGCTTAGCATAGCTTTATCAAACAAAACTTTGATACTTTCAAGTAAATTAGAGCTTTGACCTACTCGCAATTCTCTGTGTACACCCCAGAGCTGGCCTATAAATGGAAAGCGAAACAAAGCCTTTATACTTGTAAGCAATTTGCATTTTATTGCTTCCAACATCAGGGCTTGAAATACGGGGGCCTGTGGGCCCGATGCTCCCAGAAATTCGCTCGGGCCCGTAGCTTCTACAGGGAAAGGGGCCCAGTTGGCTCCTAAGTATTTCAAGTCTAATTGTACAGTCTGCATATGAACCTCTGCATCCACAAGTCAACGATGTTATATCTTGCACAGCCGGTGTATTTCCTATACTAACGGTCACTAAAAACCTGCAAAACACATAGTTTTTCTGAAATCAGTTCACATCACTCGTAAACAGTCCGTTTTGTCACAACACGGAAGATCACTCACGCAGACATACACCGATGTCAGTCATGAGTAATGCAGGCAGAGCCTCACAAGATCAACTGACGACAATCTCCTTTTACAACCTCCGTACCTACAGCATGGCATTTGCACCGCTTAATTTACACTCTACTGTAATGCATAGACCTGCACCAACTGGAAACACTACGAGTATGCCATCACTTGCTATGCAATGCATGCAAGAGACTGTGAAATGATAGAAGTACATTCTTCAATGACCAACATAAAAAGGGAAGGGTCGAATTGAACTTTTGGTACACTTGCGCAAATCTTTTTTAGGCACAGCACACCATATATAACACCCAATTTCGAAGCCTTTCGATTTTTGGAAGAATGAGAACAAACCCCATTTTCTGGACTTTGGATATTACAAAACTTGGCGAACGTGGTGACGTATTTGTGCAGCTAAAGCCATGCAGTAAAAATCTATCACATGTAATGCAGTAACGAACAGTTCTAGTGGTTTCGGGTCTCTGTACTGTTACGTACACACTGTAGGCCTAGATCATTGACTGCACATACGAATGGTGTCAGGTTTATCCAATCAGATTACAATAAACAACCAGAATGCAAAAATGCATTGAGGTTTCGATGATATACTATATGTTCTATTCCAAATAAAGCCATGATGTCCCATATCTTTCAGTCAATGGTCAAATGCTATCTTAACATGTTGGAACAAGAGCCCAATGGGCACTGTGGTTCCTTGCTGAATGTAATGAAACTGAGCCAACTACTGAATGAACCAGTATTTCTGTTGATTCACAAAATCTGCTCTGTAGACAATGCACATCTTGTGTTAACACATTCAAGCATAAATAAATTGTTCTGAAGAAATACAGCCTACAGGCACTTCAGGGGATACCAACACAGACAGTATACAGTTACAATTTGTTTTATTCAATTAAGCAATCACAATTCATGCACGCTCAATGGTATCTGATCCAAATGATCAGTAACTTGGTTCTCTTTATAAAACTAACAACCCATAGTAGCATTTAATTAATCAATTCTAATTTCCAATTCCTGCAAGCTCACAGTCCTAATCTAAGGACAAATGTTGTCTGTCTAGTGAACTTTCACAACAGTCCTCTGCTTTGTGGGCAGAGAATCTTCTGCAATATTAAAAAGTAGTACTTGATGCACGTTTTCATAATGGCAGGATTATGGATTAAAATCATAATACTATAATTTCAATTAAAATTGAGATACTTGGCATCTCTGAAAGATGTCCCACATCTTTCAGTCAATGATACAGTTTTGTGCTTATATTTTTTGACTTTAGGAATTCTTGGGAATTTGCTTTTTGGCATCTGGTGATTTCAACTCTGACATCCAACAAATCTCATATGGGTTTTCTGCTAGATTTAATGCAACACCTCAAAGCAAAAATCTATTCAAGCCTCCTACACTGAGATATTGAGTTGAAACGGTTTGCAGAGTTTGACCTCCAGTGACCCCAGATGACCTTTGGTCTCCACCAAAATTTTTTCCCCACCATAAGGCATCCACTAAGTATGAAATTTATCCAAGCTTCCTACCTTGAGATATTGTGCTAACAACAAGGTTATCAGTTTTTGACCCTTGGTGACCCCAGATGACCTTTGACCTCCACCCAAAACTGTATGGCACAGCTTCTCACTATAGCGGATCTATATACCAAGTATGAAATCTATCCAAGATTTTTTCCTTGAGATATTGCATTAACAAGGTTTTCAGTATTTGACTCTCAGTAACCCCAAATGACCTTTGACCTCCACCAAAAATGACAGGATTCATCTTCTCACCATAAGTCATCCATATACCAAGTATGAAATCTATCCAAGCTTCCTACCTTGAGATATTGTTTTAACAACAAGTTTTCAGTGTTTGACTGCTGGTGACCCCAGATGACCTTTGACCTCCACCAAAAGCTACAGCATTCATCTTCTCTCCATAATGCATCTACATACCAAGTATGAAATTTATCCAAGCTTCCTACCTTGAGATATCGTGCAAACAAGGTTTTCGGTCTTTGACCCCTGGTGACCCCACATGACCTTTGACCTCCACCAAAAACAATAGGGCACACCTTCTCACTATGACGGATCCATATACCAAGTTTCAGTTTAGTCCAACTTTCCCTTGTTGAGTTACAGCGTACCGAAGCAAGTGTCACACACACACACACACACGCACACACACACATACACACACACACGCCAAGCTGACTACATAGGTTCCTTTTGCTAACGCAAGGAACCAACAAAAATACAGTTTTGTATTCCTATTTAGTCTTGGGAATTCTTGGGAAATTTGCATTTTGACCTCTGGTGACCCCAGATGACGATCTTGGGAATTCTTGGGAATTTTGCTCTTTGACCTCTGGTGAACCCATGTGATATTCTTGGGAATTCTTGGGAAATTTTGCTCTTTGACCTCTGGTGACCCCAAATGACCTTTGACCTCCACCAAAAACAATAGAGTCCATCTTTTCACCATAACACATCCACATACTAAGTATAAAATCTATCCAAGCTTTCTCCCTTGAGATATTGTGTTAACAAGGTTTTAAGTGTTTGACCCCTGGTGACCCTAGATCACCTTTGAACTCCACCGAAAACAATGGGGTACAGCTTCTCACTATAACACATCAATTTACCATGTATGAAATCTATTCAAGCTTCCTACCTGGAGATATCATCTTGAAAAGGTTTTCAGACACTGATCTCTGGTGACCCAAGATGACCTCTGACCTCCACCAAAAACAAGAGGATTCATCTTCTCACTATAATGCATCTACATACTAAGTATGGAATCTATCCAAACTTCCTACCTGGAGATATTGTGTTAACAAGATTTTCAGAGTTTAATCCCCAGTGACCCCAAATGAACTTTGACCTCCACCAAAAATGATAAGATTCTTCCTCTTACTATAACGCATCTACATACAAAGTATGAAACTTATTCAAGCTTCCTAGTTTGAGATATAGTGTTAACCAGGTTTTCAGGGTTTCACCCCCGGTGACCCCAGATGACCTTTGAACCCCGCCAAAAATAATAGGCTTCTTTCTCCAACTATAAGGCATCTACATACAAAGTATGAAATTTATCCAAGCTTCCTACCTGGAGATATCAGGTTAACAAGGTTTTCAGGGTTTGACCCCAGGTGACCTCAAATGACCGTTGACTTCCACCAAAAATGAGAGGCTTCTTCCTCTTACCATAATGCATCTACATACAAAGTAAGAAATTCATCCAAGCTTTGTAACTCAAGTTATTGTGTTAACAAGATTTTCAGGGTTTGACCCCCGGTGACCCCAGATGACCTTTCACCTCCACCAAAAATGATACGGTTCTTCCTCTTACCATAACACATCTATATACAAAGTATGAAATTCATCCAGGCTTCCTACCTCGAGATATTGTGCTAACAAGGTTTTCAAAGTTTGAACCCCGGTGACCCCAGGTGATCTTCAATCCCCACCAAAAACAATAGGGTTCTTCCTCTTAGTATGGGGCATCTATGTACCAAGTTTGAGAACTGTCAGAGCTTCCCTTCTTGAGATATCATGTTAACGAAGTTTTCAGGGTTTGACCCCTGGTGACCCCAGATGACCTTTCACCTCCACCAAAAATTATAGGGTTCTTCCTCATACCATAATGCATCTACATACAAAGTATGAAATTCATCTAAGCTTTCTACCTCAAGATATTGTGTTAACAAGGTTTTCAGAGTTTGACCTCCGGTGACCCCAGGTGACCTTTGACCCCAACCAAAAACAATAGGGTTCTTCTTCTCAATATGGGGCATCTATGTACCAAGTTTGAGAACTGTCAGAGTTTCCCTTCTTGAGATATCGTGTTAACGAATTTTTCAGGGTTTGACCCCCGGTGACCCCAGATGACCTTTCACCTCCACCAAAAATGATAGGGTTCTTCCTCATACCATAACGCATCTACATACAAAATATGAAATTCATCCAAGCTTCCTACCTCAAGATATTGTGTTAACAAGGTTTTCAGAGTTTGACCCCCGGTGACCCCAGGTGACCTTTGACCCCAACCAAAAACAATAGGGTTCTTCTTCTCAATATGGGGCATCTATGTACCAAGTTTGAGAACTGTCAGAGTTTCCCTTCTTGAGATATCGTGTTAACGAATTTTTCAGGGTTTGACCCCCGGTGACCCCAGATGACCTTTCACCTCCACCAAAAATGATAGGGTTCTTCCTCATACCATAACGCATCTACATACAAAATATGAAATTCATCCAAGCTTCCTACCTCAAGATATTGTGTTAACAAGGTTTTCAGAGTTTGACCCCCGGTGACCCCAGGTGACCTTTGACCCCAACCAAAAACAGTAGGGTTCTTCCTCTTAATATGGGGCATCCATGTACCAAGTTTGAGAACTGTCACAGTTTCCCTTCTTGAGATATCGTGTTAACGAAGATTTCAGGGTTTGACCCCTGGTGACCCCAGATGACCTTTCACCTCGACCAAAAATGATAGGGTTCTTCCTCATACCATAACGCATCTACATACAAAATATGAAATTCATCCAACCTTCCTACCTCAAGATATTGTGTTAACAAGGTTTTCAGAGTTTGACCCCCGGTGACCCCAGGTGACCTTTGACCCCCACCAAAAACAATAGGGTTCTTCTTCTCAATATGGGGCATCTATGTACCAAGTTTGAGAACTGTCAGAGTTTCCCTTCTTGAGATATCGTGTTAACGAGCAAAGTGTCACAAACACACATACACACACACCCACACACATACACAAACACACGCACATACACACATACATACACACACACGCCATCATGAATGCATAGGTTTCTCTTATCATCGAAACCAATAATATGAGTGACTGAGGGGATTTGCAAAACCTGCTGTACTACAGCTGGGCCCTCGGGCAAATATTTAGCATTCGTGAGTTAGCGGAATTTGAACAGTGCCCTTCATTTACCAGGGTAATAACTTCCGGAGTTACGAGAAAATTTTGAAAATGTACACTAAATGCAACATGTACAGTTGTTAAGTACTGGTCTAAGAGGGTGTGGACAGATTGGTTTCAGCCTCAGCTTGCCTTAATTATACCCATACTACACGTTTCCAAGCATGTAAAATGCACCCGTACATTTTACCAGTCCTTTTTTATTTGTAAGTTTTGGGCCCCTTGATTTCTCATTGCTGGCCCCCAAAGGTTGAAGGCATATTTCGACCCCTGATTACATATCCATACTTAGAATAAAAGATTTATTTATATCTTACCTCTTTACTCAACTGGCTATCTCTGGCTTGCAAGATTGCAAAATGAAGGAATGGTTTAGAAAGGCACCACTGCAGAGTGTTACAAACTTTATCTTTCTTTAAAGAATACTGGAATGCCTTGAGGTTTCTCACATCATAAAGGCACACCCCTAGGGAATCAAAATACAATGGACAAGTTAAAATTAATGATGCACTGATATTCTGATTAATTACTAAATGTTTGCCCTAATACTTAAGTATCATTTCTTGTTAAGTGTAGATAAATTGGCAAGTAGTAAGTGAAGGACAGCAAAACAAGACACACCACTTTTACCTCCAAAGTGACAAACTGCACTTTTATGAACCACACAGACAGAAAAAACATTACCCTCTGCCACTGTTCCCCCACAACTTGCTGGTGTGGGTATTCACGAGTGCCTATACTTACCCCTTGCTACATCTAATATGCATTAATTCCTGAGTGGAGTGAGGCATTCGGAGATCGTTTTAGCACCGCGCCCCATTGTGACCGGAAGTCAGTCTTCTGACCCACTGACCAGTCCTCACTGGACTGAGCCCCACTAAGTATATGAGCGCGGGTAAGAATATGTCTGCGATGTGAATCTTTGCAGTTACACAAACCATTTGCTACTTCACTAGGTCACCTTCATTACTTCATGCACACTTGCATGTAATCACCCTTTGCCTTGTTGGGTAGTCAACTCTACTAACTGCAAAGCAGGAGCATTGAGAGAAAACCTACAGCCGCACACATCCTTGCACTTTATGCAACACCCAAGCAAACCAACTGCCACATGTAACATAATTCAGTACAACTCCGTTTATCCAAACCTATCAAGACTGAAGGTACTTTCAATCATGGAAAATTCTGAAATACAAGGATTTAAAGTTTCGGCTTCAAGGATCATACATCCAGTCCCTAAGAATGTGTGCCAAAATTTTCCCAAATAATTTTGATATGGCTAGCAAAATTACAGGAAAAATGCCCCAAATATTTAGCTGTAATTTTTTGTGACAGATGATGTGACAAATAGTTTTGTAGACTTCTAAACCCCAGAGATTTTATTCCTAAACTTTGAGCCTTCAGTTGCCTGAATGACCAATGCTTTGAACACACTAAATGTGTGCATATGTTGAAGGGAAGCTAATTATCTTAAGAGGTATCCAGAGTACAAATTTGGCATAAATTTAAAAAAAAACATTGGAGACAAATCTGCAGCCTTCTGAAACAGCCAATCACAATATTTGCATAAGATATGCTGCCATTATATTTAGGTACGAAGCCCACTATGACACTTTCTTTTTCAGAGTAACTGAAAGTAGGTCTTATGTTATCCTTACGTTCAATGTATATGGGATACTGAACCCTTAGTGACTCGTTTCTCCTAGTAAGAATTTCCAAACAAACGCGCTTTATTATTCTTCTGAGTTTGATAAAGAGTAACAAATTGTTTTTATGCTTACAGGTGTACTGTTTTATACACTGTGACATCTTACCATGACTGTGTAAGATATATGAGCAAATTCGGTGTATTTCTGCTTAAATTTCTATTGATTTTTACCTTGGCATGCACTTAGAACTTGGTGGATACTAACTTAACTGTACTGAATATTAGTCTTGTAAAATTGCATGGCCGGTTCCAATAAACAGGATTCTGGTTAAATGCAGTTCGCATAAACAAGGGTTTTACTGTATACTGGTGCATTGGATGTGTAACTACCAAGTGTCAAAATTTGTATATAAACACATTCTGCTCACTCAGACTAGATATGTAACTTTCTTCTTTTCACAAAACTAGAAATACACATAATTATCTTTCCTTACAATTGCAGACTTGAGCATTTCCAAAAATCAGGAAATTGAATATCAACAACCACCAAAGTTATGATTCTGAATAAGGAGTCTTTCCAAAAGCTTTTCCTATTGTGGCATTGTTAAACTGAATTTATTAATCCCCTATACTGTATGATTTGACTTGTGCCTACATATTTCTGACTGCAAGAAATCACCAAGATATATGTTGAGTACATTTTGCTAGCATTTTATTTCAAGCTTTTTGTAAGGAAATGTTTGATGATTTAAAAGTTACTTATGTTTTTATCTGGATTTATTTCTTAACAATGTAATCTACTAAAACATGCCAGTCTTGCAATGCAATAACTTACCTGGCTGATCCTGAATTCTGACCTGAACACAGTGCTTACGTGCCCATCCTATGGTACGATATCAATGCAGTACTCAGTATAGTACACTTCATGACTGCATACATATTGATGGTATTAAATATGTATCTTAATAAATGGAAATTCAGTACATTTCATAAAAGAACACACTGTCCCAATCTGCATTTTTTGTAACCCTATAAAGAAAATAGTTAAAATTTCCTTCCCCTTTTTTCCATAAAGAAACTTCATTGCCCTATTATCCTATTTTACATGATAATTGCAGCTTTATCAATCAACATTATGGCATGATGTTAGTTTTGGTCACTTGAGGAAGGGAACTCTGGTAGTAAGAAAGGCATTTTTTATAAGGGGAAACAATGCCTCAAAATAAACCAGAATATAAGTCTCCATTAAGGTCTCTATTAGCTGTTGTTACACTTACCATCATTGTGGGTTGAGCGTTCACAAGATATATATCCTAAGTTTTCTTCTGAAATGTTCTCTTGAAACTTTGGGAGTGCAATATGATAACAGGGAGTAAATTCAGCTGTAACATTGATGAGATGTTGAACAAGACCAGGATAGTATACAAATATATAACCATCTAGACATCCAAAGGGGAAAACAAAACAGGTATATCAAATGTAGTTGTCACAAACAACCAACATGTATGTCAGAAAACAAATACACACAAAATCACACACACACACACACTCACACACCCACACACCAACACTTAAGATACAAGGTTGCTATAGTCATGACGACCTCGACGATGACAATGACGTTAATATTCAGTAGATTTTCTATCAACTATACGAGTAAATACTAAGTGGCCTAAATCCCCTTAGAATAGTTGGTTTGCATGCCTTTCTGTGATATTAGGTTCACTTCACTCAGCATTTTCCTTAAGCTCAGGTGACAATGAGCCTAATTAATATTAGAATAAGCATTCTGCTCTAGTGAGTGTGTGTCACTTTAATCACAGATATGACAGGTACCAGTCTGCCTGACAGCAGCATGCCATGCTTAAGAATTTGAGGAGGATTCAACATTTGCTCACTCCCAAAACGAGCATTATACGCATTCACCATATAACTACAATGTCCAAAGTACAGCAATACTGTTGCATGCTACATACATCAGCACTACAACCATCTCAATTCCACAATAATAAGTGAATATAATACAAGTATAATAACTACAATACTAATTATGTCCTATAGCACTTTACACCAGCCATAAATCTTAAAGCACTTAACAAGATTTTCTGAGGGACTTTACAATTAAGCTGTCACTGATGCATTCATGGTTTTTAACTCTCACAATACATTATTATTCCTGTTTCAATCTCTTACTCTCTGTGCAACAAGCGAGAAGGCAACAGGTTCCATCTTCAGTCTCTGGTATGACGTGCAATAGGCGGCAGAAGAGGGGGGGACACATCCCCCCTTAAATTTTTCAGTGGGGGGACGAACTCTAAAAAATACATTGTCAGGGAACAACATCAAGTATCATGAAAGAACAAGGTCTCCGAGACGCTGGCTTTGAGAAAATGAGGAAACAAATACCCAGAGCTCAACGCCGCTGCCTTCTGTCACACCTTGCAGTATCGGAAGAAATGGTCAGTAACTATACTTTTCAAGAATGCATCAGAGCCCTATGTGAAGCTCCAAAAAATGTAAGAGCACTCCTACCAAACGTGTTTACTGTAATTACGCTACTGTTGGTCCGAATGGTTTAATCTGCTGAATGTGAAACACTGAAACTGGTCATTCAGCACACTTCAAAGACTGAAAACATGGTTATGTTCTACCATGACACAAGTGCGACTTAAGGCAGTAGCACTTGCTCATGTTCATCAGTCCACTCTAGATCAACTAGATACTCTTGGGTTGTGCGCTAAGTTCGTCAACAAAAAGGAAACACCAGTAAGCATTTTTGGCAAATACAAGCAATGACTGTAATCCTTATGCCTTTCTACTGACTCCAAAATGACTTTAAGCAATAATATGGTCCTGGGTAGGAGAGTTAGGTTCAAGTAAGTTGAGAGTAAATACTTTCCAAGTTTTATCAGTTTGAACCCTGAACTGTCTATACCTGGAGAGGGCTGTCAACTCTCATGAATTCAGCGTGAGAGTCACACATTTCAGCACAATCCCACGCTTTCACGATAATGCATTAGTTTCTCACACAATGTCACAATATGGTGTAAAAATTATTATTATTATTATTTAAAACACTTATAAAGCGCCAAAAGTACCAAAAAGTATTCGATGGCGCTGTACAAATGACACTAAAATAATAAAACTACTTAAGTAAACTTAAGTAAAATACAAACAATAAAAATACGTTTTCAAATTCTTCTTAAACACTAAAAGGGATTCACTCCGGCGAATTTTATCAGGAAGACTATTCCACAATTTCGGGGCCACATAACTGAACGCTCTCTCACCCAGCTTCGTATTGATTCTAGGGACAGCAAGGGCACCACGACTAACAGACCTAGTATTATAAGTAGAAGAGGTGATCGATAAAAGATTAGAAATGTAGTCCGGGCCAATACCTTGGAGAGCATTAAAAACAAGGGTAAGAACTTTAACTTGCACGCGATAGGCAACAGGCAGCCAATGAACCTCTTTGAGAAGAGGAGTGACATGGGTACGAGACGAAACTTGGAACAATGCTCGAACAGCACAGTTTTGAACACGTTGTAGCCTGCAAATAAGATAGTTAGGTAATCCAGTATAAAGACTATTAGCGTAATCAAGATGACTGATAACTAAAGCATGAATCAAAGTGTGGCAAGACTGGAAGCTCAGATATTTACGAAGTTTGCGGATTTTATAAAGCTGCCCAAAGGCAATTTGACATCTCTGATTGATCTGAACATCAAGTTGTAAATTTTTATCCAGAGTGACTCCAAGGTATTTAACCTGATCTAAGCAGTTGACCGAAGTATCACCTACAAGAATATTATCAAAACTGAGTTTAGAAAGATGATGACGAGTGCCGAAAACAATAACTTCTGTCTTCGCCTCATTCATTTTCAGTCTGTTCTCAGCCATCCAAACCCTGACGTCGGCAAGACAAGCCTCCATTTCTTTGCAAGCGTTAGACTGAGAAACATCCCCCCAACTAAAGGATAAATAAAGGGCATGATCGTCGGCATAGCCCATACAACTGGGCAGGTACCTGTGAATAATGTCGGCAATAGTACTAGCATAAACAGTATACAATACTGGGCCGGTACATGAACCCTGCGGAACACCAGACTGAAGATGACAAGAATTAGAAAATGAATCCTTAATCAAAACTTTAAAATACCTCTCATGTAAAAATGATTGGAACCAATTAAGAGGAGTTCCCCGCAGCCCGAACTTATTCTTAAGAACATCTAAAAGAATACGATGATCAACCGTATCAAACGCTGCACTTAAATCAAAAATTCCACTCATAACACAAATGATGTGTCAGGTGTTGGTAAAACGCCAGCTATCACGCTACCTGAGTTCCTTCTCCAACTGATATCATAGTCTGCAGTAAGCTGACAGTGTAGTACATTGCTAATAAATAATAACATAACCATAGTCCCTGGAACAAATTATTCCCTCATTTATAATGATTTTCATTGGGTTTTGTTCCACCTCCATTATCAAGATACATTTATAGTCCATTTTAGGCTGTCAGCAATACATACCAAGTTTTCGTAGGTCTATTTATAATGTGAACAAAATGTTTCATTAAAAATTTCCAGGAATATGAAACACCTGAAAACTGGCAATTCTGGGCATGCAGTAATGAGGCATAGGAAGTGCCAATTCCTGCAGTCTAGGGGTATCTTTTGGCAAAAAGTCCACCTGGCGGGACGCTCCGTGCAGACCGATGGCCACGCTCCGCGTCAAATAGCCTCCCAGCGAATCTCACCCTCACCAGTCTCCCAGCGAATCTCACGCTCACCAAGTCACTAAAGTTGACAGCCCTGTATATTACCATATAAGGAAAGTTGGGCTTGTCTTTCACTGATTCCGTTTCTCATTAGAATAAATAAAAATAATCCCACCATGGTATTAATCTTTTATGGTTACCCTTCCTAGGGCTCAGTGGTGTAGCGGAGGTGGGTGAGGCAAGAGGCAAACGGAAATAATGTAACATAAATTCTCGAAAACCAGTTCAGTTCCAAAGAACACTAATTTAACATCAGATCGCATGTATAAGGACACTAAATACACCCCTCCCATACACCCCTCTTAGGAGGACGACCACATAATTTCCCTCATTTTTTAAATACTTAATCAGATTTTGGTTCACTCATCCCCCCACCACTGTGACTTGCCCAACATTTCATTCACAGCCTCCCAGCTCAAAGATGGCTGCTCCATGTCTAGGCCAAACAGTCTGTAATCAGTTTCAAAACATCATAAAGATATAAGTACGATGATTATGCCTAGCTTTCAAGTAACAAATCCAACAGAATCTATAAAAGGAAAAACAAACCTTGTGGTCCAAAGAAAAGTCTTAGTCCTTTAGCTCTTTGCCTGGGGACTTGATGAATTGTTCCTGAGATCAGAGTGGCCTTATGTACACACAAGATGGAATATTGTACATCAACATGAGTAACGGAATTACATTCATTGTTGGCTCCTAATAATTTGATTGTCTCTTGAGGTAAAGTATAAGGTTCAGTTGGAGAGGAAGGTTCAGATGCAGAAGTTCCTGAGTAAGTGTTTTGTTCCATGCATGACCTGAGGACAGGTGATGAGGTGGTCTTCTTTAAATGTCTCTGTCTAGTCTGTGAAACATGTTGGTAACAGATGCAAAACACACCCTGGGAATGTGTTATTACCTGCATGTTAAGCGAGTTACCTAGAAAGATGAACAAGACAAGGGATCAAAATATAGATCTATTGTGACAACCATCCAAATCACCAACAATGCACCAAAGAATTGCAGCTGAAGGTATGTGGACATGACAGGTTGCTAGAATCCATTCAACCCTTTACAAAAACTCACCCTACACAAAGCACTTTTCTCAGGTGCCTCATTCAGTCCAACCTGTAAATTACAGAATTCTGTCAACAAATAAGCCATGGTTAATACCTTGTGGTACTTTATATCTAGTAGAACTTACAGAGACAAATAACCTTTCAAATCCATCCAACTGGCAGCTGCATGGGGCTTTGAAACAAGTCATTGACCCAATACACCCACCTGCACCATGAACAGTATAAACCCCAAACTTTTTAACATTCTGGCCAAATCCTTTCATGAGAGTCACTTCTCTAATGAAATACAACTGTATGACACATAACGTGCTGATTTACCTGTGGTATGCAATATTTGTATTGTAAGTTATCAAGAAGGAGATACTTGTAATGGAAATAAGATATGAAAGATCCAGCTGATGTTTTCCTAGTACAGTTTAGGAGATGACAGCAAGGTGACCTATACACAGCTGAGAAAGAGCACAAAGCATATTTACAGTTTGCCTGCTTCATTTTGTGAGGGAAAAAATGACCTTTTACTTCTTACATTAATCATTCACCCCTCAGACTATACATGGCAACGGCATAACAAAAAATGTGATCAACATCATGCTGTAGGCAACATATATTTTAACTGTCAAGTAAGGTTTTGCCCACCTTGCCTTACCTTCCTTATGTTTATTTCTTAAATTATGAACAACTTCACTATTCATAAAGATGAATATCAATCAAGTGATATCATCAACATGTCACTACTACCTAATGGTACATGCAAATATGTGGCTAATTTTTTATTTTTGCTGAAGCCTTGTTGACTTGAAAGTATTTCAAAAGCAGACAAGAAAAGCAGTAGGGTACAACATCAGCCTGACATCAATATGCTACTGAGCCATCTGATCTCATTGTTTTTGTCTGCGTAGTTACAACAAGCCATCACATACACCAACATATATACACATGCCAACTTCACTGGTGCATTTTTGGTTGTTAACAAAGACCTCAAGTTTATATGACACTAGATAAAAGTCCAAGCAAGGCAACTGAACTCTACAACACCTTAGACACTGCTTCTTCATACAACAGCAAGTTTAACAAGTGGGTCATTTCATGCCCATAAAACTTACCTGAAACAGTCTGTGAGATAGTGTCATGATCATAGCAGCATCTGTGATGAATAAAAATTAATTTACAATACTGTAAGTTTTAAGAGATGAATATTACTTGGCAAACAGACTCATTAAAACCATTCCAAATGGTCCTGATGGAGAAAGGGGTAGAGTTTCAACTTATCCATGCACAACCAGTCTAGTCCTGAACCAGAAAAAGGAATATGATTACTTGAACGATGCACAACTATAAGGTGTTTCCTTACTTTAATAAGAAAAGTCAAAATGCTGAGTCAATATGGGTCAAACCATGCATAGAAAAAGCATTTCCTTTATTTTACTGTAAGTATACATTACAGAAAGAGTTTTGTAAGAATGACAATTTTGGAGCACTACCAGTGACCAAAATCTCCAACTGCATACTACATTCAAAGGTTGCCTACATATTAAGCCACATACATCTAAAGTGTCCCACATCTTACCAAAATACAGAACACAACATTCTAAACAGAAGGCAAAAATGCATTGAGGTTTCAAAGATATATGTTCTATTCAAAATAATGCCATTATGTCCCATATCTTTCAGTCACTCATCAAATGCTATCTTAAGGTGTTAGGAAAATACAGTTTTGCGTTCCTATTTAATCTTGGGAATTCTTGGGAAATTTTGCATTTTGACCTCTGGTGACCCCAGATGACCTTTGACCTCCACCAAAAATGATAGGTTTCATCCTCTAACCACAGCGCATTAACATACAAAGTATGAAATCTATCCATGCTTTATACATTGAGATATATTAACAAGGTTTTCAGTGTTTGACCCTGTGACCATAGATGACCTCTGACCTCCACCAAAAATCAATAAAGTTCTTCCTCTCAACATGGGGCATCTATGCATTAAGTTTGAGAACTGTCAGAGTTTCCTTTCTTGAGATATCATCCCCCCAAAAAGAAGAGGTTTCTTTGTCTTACCATAACGCATCCACATACTACGTATAAAAGCTATCTAAGCTTTGCACCTTGAGATATCGTGTTAACAAGGTTTTCAGTGTTTGACCCTC
Source organism: Holothuria leucospilota (assembly GCA_029531755.1). Lineage (NCBI taxonomy): Eukaryota > Metazoa > Echinodermata > Holothuroidea > Aspidochirotida > Holothuriidae > Holothuria > Holothuria leucospilota. The sequence continues at coordinate 44,432,597 of CM055962.1, forward strand.
CGTGACCTTTGACCTCCACCAAAAACAATGTTTATCATCTCACTGTAATGCACCCACATACCAAGTATGAAATCTACCAAAGCTTCCTACCTTGAGATATTGTGTTAAAAAAGTTTTCACTGTTCAACCCCCGGTAACCCTAGATGACCTTTGAACTCCACCAAAAACAATTGGGTTCATCTTCTCACTATAACACATCAACTTACCAAGTATGAAAGCTTCCTAACTGGAGATAGAGTTAACAATGTTTTCAGACTTTGACCCCCGGTGACCCCAAATGACCTTTGACCTTCACTAAAAACATTAGGGTTGATCTGCTCACGATAATGCATCCACACAGTAAGTATGAAATCTATCAAAGCTTCCTGCCTTGAGATATCGTGTTTACAAGGTTTTTCAGGGTTGGACCCCCAGTGACCCCAGATGACGTTTGAGCTCCACCTAAAACAATAGGTACATCTTCCCACTATAACACATCAACAAACCAAGTATGAAATCTACCCAAGCTTCTTAACTTGAAATATCGTGTTAACAAGGTTTTCAGTGTTTGACCCCTGGTGATACCAGATGACCTTTGACCCCCACCAAAAACAATAGGCTTTGTCTTCTAACCATAAAACACCCACATACTAAGTACGAAATATACACAAGCTTCCTTTCTAGAGATATCATGTTAACAAGGTTTTCAGTGTTTGACCCCAGATGACCTTTGACGTCCACCAAAAACAATAGGGTTCTTCCTCTCAACATGGGGCATCTATGTATCAAGTTTGAGAACTATCATAGTTTCCCTTCTTGAGATATCGTGTTAACGAGCAATGTGTCACAAAAACACACACACCCAAGCCATCATGAATGCATAGGTTTCTCTCATCATCGAAACCAACAATTCTTTCAATCATGCTATGATGTACATTCAATCTGAGCATTTGTGTATCTTAGTTGCTTAGTTACAGCAGTCTACGTAATGTAACACTCACACCAACCTCTGGGTATGATCATGAGGGGTGATTGCAAAATAGCAGTAAAGCAGTTGTGGGGCCCTACACAGCCAATTTCCAGGATAATCCCTTTATAGCCCAAGCATGGTTGCGGTATATCACTGATTTTAGGCTTGGTTATGATTACAGAATTGTTGTGATGTCTCAGAATTTTACCAATCTAAGACCTCAGTCACAGATATCTATCCATGTCACAGTATTTCACTCATGTCAAACATGAAAAATTTTTCACCCTTTATAATGGAGGCCTTTCAAAATAGTCACAAAATAATTCACACACATCTAATATCTCTTTCACAGAACAACTAGATGCAAACCATAAGTGGTCTACCCTCACAGGATGAAGCCGTATCTCAGAAACCAAGACAAGTCATGGTAGGAGACTGCAAGACTCAGGAAGATGGGTGGGTGGAGGACATAACAGCCACAGAGCAGTTATAGAGAGAACCATTCCAAACTGGTTAGGGACACTGGAAACCACATTAGATACACCCCTACTTGACAATGGCATGATCAAGAGCAACCAAGGTGTTGTTACAATCTGAGGCTGAAACAGATTTGGAATCTTCAGTGGTTGCCAACTTTGAATTTAAATCAATGAAATTTGTAGATTCAGGAAAAAGAGTGTGCAAAATATCAAAGTTGCCAGTATAAAGGTGAGCTTTTGTAGCAGGAGAATGTAACTGCAAAAGAAGAAACAACAACACCTTAGTTGCAGTAGTTTATGAACAAAATTGAATGCACTGAATGTTTCAGTGCATTAGGAAGCAACTGCAAAAGTTGCATTAAGATAGCATTTTGACTCTGAGAAACTTCAATGGCTGAGTGTAGAAAATTTCATGATGTTTGGACACCAAAGCAAATTTTGACAGCACAAGAGACAAGCTGTTCTACACACAGGAACGACAGATTCAAAAAAGTGAAAGCACTACAGGGTAACTTTGTACATGAGGGATGGCTGAGAACAATACAAGAAAACTGTAGTGTAATGGGACTGCACATGAGTGTGACCATCCAGAACATGCTTGCGTATAACAGCACTAATGAGAAACAGTCAGCAAAACAGGCCCACACCACACAGAAGCTGGAACCTTTCTTGACCTGCTTGAACATAACCCAGACCAGAATGACATGACAGAATAAACAGAGTTACCAAAGCAAACCTTCTCCCTAGATGTAAAAAGGTGAGTGTATTGTGGTTCAGGCAATATAACTCCACAGTAAGAGACTTTTCCACATTGAATTAGTCTTTTCTTACACTATCAAAATGAGTGGCTGGATTTTCAGGAATGATGGCTGTCACATAGCATGACCATTGGCTTCAAAACAGAAGAAAACATGTCACCCAAACCAAAGTCATGTACATATAGCTGCTCTTACAAGAATGCTACAGACATGTGGACTATCAAAGAATAGTTTTTACATATGGCCTCTGACTACCATCCCCCTACCCCCACCATGTGGTGGAATTGTGCCCTCAAGGGCACAACTACCATCATTTTTCTCTGTGCCTAACCCAACTGCTGAGGAAGCTAATTCCAGGATCAAACAGACAGACATGCAGAAGGACTATTACAACCAACTACAGAACCCAGTAATCACCACATAATTTTGTTTTGATGGGGAAAGTGTCTTACTTCTATTTTACAAATTGGATAATGCAAAAGAATTGGAAAATTTTGATAGTGGTCATTAACTTTGAATTTAATCCACTATTAACAGGATGGATGGGAAAGATGTCAGCCACATGTGGAACAGTCTTTTTGCATCCAATCATGGTCTTTTCACACTTGCCTCATCCAATGAGAACACAGATAAATCAGCCAGTCTGAGCACAGAATCCTCAATTCTACTGTCCAATCAAAACACAAACAAATCAGCCAATCAGAACACAGAATCCACCAATCAGGGTTGCAGCATAACTATATAACTTCACTGCACTTGCTTCCTGGCCCAGAAGACCAAATTCAATATGTGCACTTAAAACCCGCACCTCAAATTTTCCTTCAGGAACTCAGCAGACTCTATACTGCTTCCTTCCAAATTGGCTATATTCCGAAATTATGGAAACAAGCCGTCACAATTTTACTTCCTAAACCTGGCAAACCGCACCATGAGCCAAAAAATTACCGGCCTATTAGCCTTCTTCCAGTGCTAGGTAAATGCCTGGAAAAAATTATCGCCAAAAGGCTCTCTGCTTACTTAGAGCAACGAAAACTTCTCCCGCCTTCTCAAGCAGGCTTCAGACGGAAGAGGAATACAACAGACCAACTTTTTAGACTTATACAAAGTACTTCTTCTCTCAGACGAAAAGGACAACACACCATGGCTACTTTTTTCAATGCCGAAAAAGCATTCGACAGAATGTGGCATGACGGACTACTTCTCAAAATGAGAAAATTCAATATACCAACGACTTTTACTAGATGGATTGCGAACTTTTTACAGGACAGGCAGGCTCGGTACAGAGTCGGGGACACACTTTCCAGACCACTACACATCACCACAGGGACACCACAGGGCAGCACCATTAGCCCTATACTTTTCATCATGTACCTAGCGGACATTCCACAACCTCAACCAAAACGACTGACTTACTTATCTCAATTTGCGGATGACATCGCAATTTGGGCTACCTCCAGCCAAGCTGACAAGGCAGAAGAAAAACTCCAACAGTACATTGACCAACTGGAAACTTGGTGCAACGACTGGCGTATAGTACTCAACCCGGACAAATCACAAGTGCTTTACATCAGAACTACCAGTAAACTGCGTTGTGAACCTCATGTGACTTACAACAACAAACTTATACCTGTAAAAAACAAAGTAAAGTACTTAGGACTTACCATTGACAACAGATTAGATTTTACTCGACACCACAACGACACAGCTTTGAGAATGCGCAAGCAAGTCTCGTCACTTTACAGAATTGCCGGTACAAAGGACAACCCACTTGCCACTCCTGACATGACTTTGAAAATTTACAAAACCATGACTCGACCTATTGTTGAATATGCTGCACCATCTCTCATACAAACGAAGGACTCACTCATGGAGAACTACGAACGCACTCAACGACGGGCATGTAGAACTGCACACCACTTAGACAGACAGCACCAATCACGGGAAGTACCAGACATAGCGGGACTCCCAACCATTAAACAGAGGTTTCAGGATTTACACAGAAAATTTCTTGCTAATTGCAAGCACAAGGACCGACAAACTCGAAAATTCATTAGAAAAGAACTCAAACTTCGACCATTTTACCTACGACAAACTCCACTAGAAGGACTTACAAAGGAAATTTGGAAGAATCTAAAGTAGAGGGCGCACCACCGAAAAGAAGACCAGCCACCGAAGAAGACATCAACCAGGGAGAAGAAAGGCAAACTCTGAAGAAGGGTCCCTGCCGAAGCATCCACACCCTGGACAAGGGTCACTGTGCCAATGATACCAACGGGTAAACCCTGAAGAAGGGTCCCTGCCGAAGCAGCGATACCAACAATTAAAACCATTACCACCGAGAATGGCCCTACAAGTCTCCGGTAGCCTTCACTTCGCCGTGCTGGGTAGGGCGTCAGCTGGTTTGGGGGTGTCTTGGTTGTTTTTGGGGAGACTGAGCTGGTGGCTTGAAGCCTCTCTGTCCGGTCTTTCTCCGCCCTTGCCGGTTCGGCATGTTGCGGTTGTTTGGTGTCTTTGCTCTCTCTGGTCTCGGGAATTGGTATGTCAGTGACTCATTTTCTCCGGCCTTCGGGCCTTCTGAAGCACCTCCGGGTGGAACAGAGTAAACGAGTCATATACATACTTCCTTGCATCAGTCCTGAAGAAGTCAGAGCCACTTCTGACGAAAGCGTGACTGTTTCAAGACCTTTGACGGTGTGCTCGTTGAAATCATCTTACTAGCATGGATTCCCCTCGTGAAAGCCTTTCTACTAACTTTGTATTAGGATAGAGAAAAAGCACTTCCATTTTTTTCTTTTTTTTTTTTTTTTTTGGCATTTTTGCTGAGTAAAACATTCACCGTGGACATTTGGAACAGAAACATATTTCTTCAATAGCTTTTCTTTTGTGTTCCGTACAGTGTCTTTTTGCAAAGAGAGTTTCATTATTTAGGTAACTCAATTCCCTTCATTTGTTTTGTAATTCACGTCCAATAATGGTTTTACAATACTCAACACAGTAATCTGTGTATACATTGTAATTAACAATGAAATACAAATTTATGAATATGTCTCATTATACTTGCATGGATAGCCATTATGTGAGGTCACATGATGTAAGCCATGCAGAGAGGAGTGTAACAGGCTGACCATGAATGGCACTGCTGCAGAGAAATAGTGGAGCAGTTGTGGAGTTGGTCAGAGCCAGGCTTCCAGGCAGGTATCTTGCTCAGAGCAAGTTCCTTTTTCCAAACTGACTCTGAAGCTGCATTGTTTTTAATTTTCTCTCACCATATTTTCAAGCCTGGTCTTTTTTTTATTGGAAATTTTCTCTTACAATTATACTTTTCATTGCAGAAATACACCATTTAGCACTTACTTTGGTCCATTTGGCTAATTTCTACACCTGACTTTTACTGTTTCCTATTAAATTCAATTCCAATTACAAACAATTGCCAGAGGCTGAGAATTCCACCCTGCAGGACCTTTCCCTAGCATTCTTTTCACCCCAAGATCACTGGGGTATATACACCTTTACATTTTATCTTAACATTATACAAACATTATAATTTAAATGCTTCCATCTGTTCATGTATTTTTAAACTTCTCTTGATAATTTTCCCCTTACACTGGATTGAATAAATGGAGATACACACATGCAAATGTAACATTACCTTTCAATATGATGATGAGTTTTTATTGGGAATGGTAATTCCATCTCCATCTGTACAAAAGATAAGAAAGAATAAACTAGTTATTTGAGGAATGTTTGGTCCTTGTCTAAATAAACAAACATTATAACCCTCACATTAACCTTACAAGAAGGGTCTATAAAGCTCAAATCAAGTTTTGATATGTTAGCTGGGTACTTTATATTCTAAGCATTTTGGTGAAATTTGCAATGGAATCCAACATGTGGTTCTCAAGATATTAGAAGTTAAAGTTGTCACATTTTCAACACAGAGTGAACTTCAAGCAAGCACATTTGACATCCTACCCTCACATTAATGAGCAGTCTTTTGTTTCTCTTTAAAACTTAAAAGCCACTTTTCTCCTCCACAATCACATGTTATCAGAATGGGATTGCATGAGAGGCATACCAATTTTACAAACTGCACATCCTACATGGAGAGGTCCTATCCCTATTAACTTCAAGGTCAGCATAACAGACCAAAAGACAAAGGAAACAAAGTATTTCTCATCAAAGTGAGGAAGTGATATAACCCCTGCTTGCCTCAAGCTCACTTTGCGTTACAGTTGTAGTAACTTCATTTACTGATATCTCAAGTATTACAAGTCTGATTTGAATGGAAGTTTCACCAAATTGCATAGATTTAGTTCCTCTTTTGCATATGAAAATTATTTTTTTTTTGCTTCAACCCTTCCTTTAAACCTTACATATACTCCATAAAATACCTTTTATACCAACAGGGTTGCATGCCCAGATAGGTTTACTGCCAAGAAGACCTTGCACCAATGATTAATGATTGGTGGAGAGGAGCATCTCCCATTTTTCCATGATGTTCCTACGAAAATAAAGTTTTGTAACTGGAATAGATGTCTTTCGCCATAGCATGTGACCTTTGAACTCATAAGCATGTAAAGGTGCCTATGAATGAAAAGTCCAAGTTTGGGAGCATGCACTTTTCAGCTGAACAATTTTAAAGGCTCTCTATGCTCACCCCAGACAGTACCAGTTCTCCCTACTATCTTTACTTCATGCCCCTCCTCCAATTTAAACCAAGCCTCCTGTCTATAGTGTAGCTTTAAGTCTAGGACAGAGCATGGAGCTACTAGCACAGAGCCACAGTAGCCTGCACAGAGTTTAAATTGCTCAAGGCAAATATTGTCAAGCACAATGTGTGTGAGCTTAATTGGGAACACTGCAACAGACTGTACAAGTCATTGTTGACCAACCAAAGTGAAGCTGTATTGTTTGAATGAATGTCAATCAAAGTGCAGCTATCAACTGTGTTTAGAACTCTGGGGATATTCCTTAATATGTCTGAGCAGAGAGCTGCTAGCAACTCCCTTCTTTGGGGGATGCCATATCCCCTTTAAATTTTAAACTGTACCTTCATAGCCCCTTAGCTTATGCTAAGAATGTGTTTTGCATGGGACTAGGCCTATAACAATATTCCTCATTCCTCATTTTGAAGGCTTACCTACAATCTTGGACGAAAGTGTTGGAACACCTCCCACTGTTGTACCATGTCCAATATGATGTCTTGCATGATTTACAAAACCCCATCCCCCAGTACAATGTTGTGTCCAAATGAAGCGGTGCATCTCAAATTGACATTATTACCTCCAAAACTGTGCAGGGGAGCAGGGTGCAGGGGTGTTCCAACGAGTTTTGTCCAAGATTGTAGGTGTCCAGGCGGATTTTTAAAATTGCCTTAAATGTCCCGATTTTTATTTTTTTGTTACAAAACTGGTAGGATGTGACCAACTTAACAGTTAAATTTGCTAATTAAGAAAGCATTTGGTCAAAATATCAACAGTTGACCAAGTTAGTCACTGACCATGATCATAACATAATCTTTTCTTACTAAGTTAGTCACTCTTTAATACCAATGGAGTATATAGTGTAGGAAAGTAAAACACTAGGTTCAAGGGCTCAATCAAATAGGCCTTTATACTTGTAACATGAGTATCAGCGGCTAAATATAATACTTAGCACTGTCGACAGTATGATAGGCCTACTTGTAGGTTACGTGTTGCTGCCAAAGTTTGTGCAAAATATTTAAACTAGTACAGCACGAAGGGTCATGTGATTATGGAGGAGCACAGCATTACAAGAATGCAGGGGAATTCCGTTCACCTTCCTCTACTTTTGTCAGCATATTTCATGAAGAATTAAAGGCATTGTCTGGTGGCATTTTGTAGGGGTCTTATATGAAAGATAAAAAATTTTCATTCATGTCATTCAAACCCCATATCAAAACTCCATCCCTAACTCAAGATATCTCTTCCTTAAGATTGGTTACTTTTAATAAGAAATACCTCCAAGTTTCCTCAAGGTCACAAAACGTGATCCAAAGTGGGCAGATTGTCTCAGATTCCTTTTGTTATTCTTTATAATTGGCTACCTTGTTTGTCCTTGAAATTTGATACCGTTGGAATGTTTAGATGTTTTTCCGTGTAGATATAGTGAAAAACTGTTCCATACTTATGGTACAGCAAATAAAGTTATGGAATATTCAATATAGTGATATCAACATTATAAAGAAATACATAAGCTACATCAAATCCATTTGCCCAGATGACATCACAGATTTCCCATCATGCACTGGGGAAACTGAAAATGTAGTATTTCTTCAAAAATTTGTATCTTCCGAATGCAAAATGCTATTGAGATGGGGTTTTCACTGCCTAACACAGAAAATTTTTCTGCTTTTTTTGAAAGCATCAAATTTGGTCACCAGACCATGCTTTTAAAGCTTTAAGGGACTACCCAGCAGCACACTCGCCTTTTAATTTGCAAACACATTTTATTAAGGAATCCAAAGCAATCTTGTTGAGAGGTCTGCATGAAATTTTTTTCATGGAAATAATTTTAATGCAAATTTCTTCTCGCTTCACGCACATTAGTCACTGTCCGCACTCCATATCTCATGACAATTAGGCTATTAGGGCAATACTACAAGGCATTATTCTGGCTAAAACTTTTTTCGAAAAATAAGCCATTAATCTCCAATTTCTGTAGGGAAAATGCATCAAGAGGGTGGATCAAACAGAAATCTGATACCATAAGTGGTCACCTATGGTTAAACTTAAGTAGCAGGATGTGAAAGGTTGAAAGTATGCATTTGTCATTATATATTTCTTTCAAAACATTTTTAAGGCTCACTTCTTGTGCATATCAGTAGATGGTAAATTTTAATACATTTACACCTCAGGAAAGGCATTCTCAGACATGTTTGTAAGTCCATGACCCATTGGTAATTCCAAGGAGGAGTAACACCTCCCTGGTTATTCCTCCCCCTTGCTCACTCCCTGTTAGGCCTTACATGCTGATCGTCTGAATTCTAATTTCACAGATCATCCAGGTCTTTGCCTGATGGTCCTCCACCAGAATATTACTTCTGAAGAGCCAGGCACAGGGTCACTGGATCCCACGCCTGCCAGAGAGTGCTCCCCGTGAAGCAAAAAAATATCACACTTCGGTTCATTTGTGGAGACTTTATACCAAGCAGAGCCTTTTTAACCAAAAGGTATAAATTTCTAAAATATGATATCACATTGTAAAAAATGTTCAGATTGAACTTAAGGCCTGGGGAAATGCCATTTCCTGCAATCTACCAGGTATTTTGGTGAAAATTTTTCCTTATACAAAGGTGCACCAACTGATGTTTTTGCTCTGCTAGCTTGTGTCATGGTGGCGCATTTTGACAAATTCCCCCTTTCAATTAAAATACCTTTTTTAAAAGCCCCTGCCTCCCATGTCTCTGTGTAGAACAATGGATTTTGCCACTTGGGGGACCAAAAAATTTCTGCCCGCTTCGCACGCATGTGCACACTTGACTGGCTGTGTGCCCCTCAGTCACACGCTCGTAGCAGTCCAGTTTGCATGTAGACACCCTCCAAATCATATTTTCTCCCAAGCAGATTATGGTTTCATCCCCTTGTAGATCATACCCAGGTGGGCAATTGGTGATGTCCTCCTTTACACAAACAGAATATGGTAACCCTAGCCATTTTGATAGAAATATCTTTGCAGAGAAAACACTTGCAATGCATGTAGCTGGAGTAATTTTTTTAATCTTTAATAATTTTGAGTATTAGACACATACGGTACAGGTCATTCTCTTTAATGAATGTGTATTTTTACTCAACAGAATTGAATCTTTAATTTTGCTGTAAATTAGAAGGCACTCGTATGAAGCAGGTTGAAGAGTAATGTTAGGCTATGTTCAACTTACACACATTATGCAGGCCTATACCTGGAACTGATGATACAGTGTTGTACATTGCAAGTGGCTTCAGTCACAGCTCTGATGGGTTTATATGTGGGTCTTTCTGGTTCCCAAACACTTGCTCGGGTTCATTAGTGTACTTGGCAGCAATTATTCAGGAGATGCAGTTTTAAGAAAAGGAAAATTACAAAAACTAAAAAAGAAACTTTCATTTCAGTACACCGTCAACCCAATTAGCTGTGAATTATGCCGAAAGGTTTCTTCGGTATTACATGTGCAGAAGTACATAAGGCATACATACAGCCTTGCTGTTTGGGCAAGTCTGCATGACCTTTGGCCGCACTTGATGAAGATTATCTGCTACTTTAGGTTAGTGAAATGACTGCAACTTACGGAACTCTCTTTCCATGTAATTTCTGACTTCATATGATCACGCACCAAGCTTGATACGATACTTTTACAATTTCTTCTCTATCTGACACTTTAAAACTAGCTTGATTTTCTTGTTATCATTTGGAATAGGGTGTTTTTGGAAAATAGAGTTTGTGGGTCATACAGACTTTCCAATATCAAATAAAATAAAAGTTGCACTTGCATAATCATATCAGTAGTCTCTTTGACAGCCTCTTAAACTACTGTATCTTTCAAAGATAATTACTGAAATCTTCAGAGTGACATTTCTAATTAGAGTCAGACACTCAATACCATTAAACACATCTGTCAAGAGAAGATTTGGTTTTATTTTCTCTTGCTCATTTCTGTAACAAAAGAAAATCGGCTAGCGGGATCACAACAACAAATCATTGCAAGTACGCACATGTGGCCTACATTAACATTATACTAAGTACAGAACACAGAACATAGCTAGACCTCTCATGAAGTATGTATGCATTGCCATTGTTCTTTTGGAAAACTGGTTTTCAGTTAAAATCTGATTTTTGCAGCCGCAAAAACAAACTTATTTTCGGTTTTGGACTAACTGTCCCAGTCTCCCCTTCCATTAAGCACTTAAAAGAGATGAAATGAGCCTAAACTGGTTTAACTTTTGTTTTAGACCTGACTTAAGTACTAGGATTCCCATGTAGCTACCTTTCAGCAATATTTTGTCTTCTTTCTACCGTGCAAAGCAAAAGTACTAGGAGGATGGCGCCAAAGTTCAACAGACAGACCAAATACTACAGGGAATTAACTTTGGACCATTTCACCATTTTCCACTTTTAACATAACCAGAGTGTCCACTTTAAACTGATTCAAAAATGCATTTTACTTACTACAGGTGTGGCTGGAACAGCTCCTCCTGGTGTAAATTCCAGACATCTGAAAATATTTTTAGTTTTACTATTTTTGGTTCTGGGCACTACTAGATAAAGACGTTGGTTCAGCTTGTCCCATTGGGCCCACATAAAACTACCACAAACCTGCTCTGCTACTGGAAGATTACTGAGAACCTGTGGTGAATAAAAAATGCATCAATGTTGGAGTTTTCACATGTTGCCTGGGATGACCTCAAATGACCTGCAACTTTCAAAATACACTATGAGTGAGACAACTTATTTTTGATATTGATATCAAAAGAGATTTGTGTGATCAAGATGGTGTGTGTTAGTGGCTCTTATAACAATCACAATAAAACTAACTCGACACTTAGGGCGAAACCTGACTACATCTCTCGCCTTAAGGCGACAAAAAAAATAATGAAATACATAAGCACATGTTTTTACCCAAAGTCTTCAAGATATAATCAACATTATTTCAATGACCCACCATCCGTAATTGTTAACAAGCCATCACTTAACAGATAATTCTGTTCACTGTACATAGCTAACCATTGTATTTGTCTTCTTAGAGTTCTCGCCACTGTGCAGCATAACATTGTACATGGCTTCTTTGTTGAGCTTTAATCCGGTAAAGAGCCTCTTTGATGGGCAGAGAGCACAGAGACCTATAATCTAACGATTTGTTTACTTAAGTGTGTAAAAATATCCTCTAAGTCTAACTGGCATTTACTATTACAACCTCTCCAATTTCTTTGTATCAACTAATTTTGTACTGCATACTCATGTCATTCACCTCTGAAGATTCTGCATGAACGGATTAAAGCGCTGAGGATTTAATACATTTTATGATACCATTTTTGTGGTGTTTTGTGAAGTCATTTCAACTTTTCTTTCTATAACTATAACTATAACTATAACTATAACTATAACTATAACTATAACTATATATATATATATATATATATATGTGTGTGTGTATATATATGTGTATATATATATATATACATATATATATATATATATTTTGCTAATTTGGGATTTAGGCAAAAAACCGTATGGAAAAACGCGACTGTTGGGAGAACTTGACCCTTAGGCGAAAGAATCGTTTCGCCTTAACGTTTTACACACTGTTTTATATAGGAATGCGTAACTCTATACGCAAGTCCGATTTACCACATAATGTTAATGCAATTACTTAGTTCCACACCAACTTACGTGCATGTATCCGTTAACACTAAGGACTTACGGGCCATTGAAATAACGTGCATATATATCTCAGAACCAAAAGGGGAAATATAATCTCATGTATTTTATTGTTTTTTTCTTCGCCGATTGTATTGGCAGTATACCGATTTTGCCTAAGAGGTCGATCTAGTGTTATATATATATATATATATATATATATATATATATATATATATATATATATATATATATATATATATATATATATATATATATATATATATATATATATATATATATATATATATATATATATATATATATATATATATATATTATATATCTATATATATATATATATATCTATATATATCTATATATATATATATATCTATATATATATATATATATATATATCTATATATATCTATATATATATATATATATCATAAGAGTAAAGAAAATGGTGAAAGTCAACTACAAGCTAAAAAGATGGATAAAAAGCACCGGGCTTGGAAGCTTTCGGTTTTTAATCAACCTTCTTCAGCCAAACTGATAAAAAGCAAGCATACAAACTGTTAAAAGAGGCGGCAAACGTACGACTTGAGCAAGGAAAAGCTTAAAAAATGCCTGAGCGTTACTGTGATAAAAGGGAAGAATCTCAAAGCGAATAAAGGCTGATAACTTTCCAAAGAGCTTAAAAAAACATAAAATGGTAGAACACTAAATAACACAAAAGTAATAAAAGCTGACTGGTAGAAATAAAAGAGGCAAGACAATCCTGAAACAGGTTTAAAAAGGATTACAAGTTGGGCTGAAAGGAGAGGGCGGGCAAGGGATTAGTTTAAGTACCTGACCCTCTTGTGTGAATTAAATTCCTTTCTTTTATTAAGACCGAAGGGATGGACAGTACACAGCTGAGCCATCCAATAAGCTTCTCTTTTAGTTAAAATTATGTCCACATTGTTGGTGCTATGAATTTTTTCGATAATAATGAAACGAATATTGTTGAGCATATGTGGATTAGAATTAAAATGCACAGCTAATTCACATCTTCCTTTGTTGTGGATAAGATCAGACTTATGGTTACGAAATCTAACCTTGAATTGAGTAGCAGTAGAGCCCACGTACTGTACTTTACATTTTAAACAAGTTGCTAGATAAATGACATTGTGAGTAGTACAAGAAAGATCATCAACGATTTGGTATCTTCTACCTGTACTCATGCTAGTGAAATGTTTACTGTCATCTAAAAAGTTTAAACAAAGGTCACATCGAGTCCTTCCACATTTGTGGCAACCCATGCTTACACTAACAACCTCGTCCTTATTCAAACGCTTAGGAAACTTGAGATGTTCTTTTAAAGACTTACATTTGCAAAAGGCAGGAAAAATGGAACCTTCTGAAAATAATTCTTTCATAGTAGGAGAATTGTAAAGCAAGTGAAGATATATATATATTTCTATAATTTGGGATTTAGGCAAAAAACTGTATGAAAAAACGTGACTATTGGGAGAACTCGACCATTAGGCGAAAAAATCATTTCGCCTTAATGTTTTACACACTGTTTTATATAGGAATGCGTAACTCTATACGCAAGTCCGATTTACCACATGTTTATGCAATTACTTAACTGCACACCAACTTATGTGCATGTATCCGTTGACCCGAAGGACTTACGGGCCATTGAAATAACGTGCATATATATCTCAGAACCAAAAGGGGAAATATAATCTTATGTATTTTATTGTTTTTTTCTTCCCCAGTTGTACTGGCGGTATACCGATTTTGCCTAACAGGTCGATCTAGCGTTATACATATATATGTATATATATTTCTATAATTTGGTATTTAGGCAAAAAACCATATGGAAAAACGCGACTGTTGGGATAACTCGACCCTTAGGCAAAAAAAAACGTTTCGCCTTCATGTTTTACACACTGTTTTATATAGGAATGTGTAACTCTATACGCAAGTCCGATTTACCACATAATGTTTATGCAATTACTTAACTGCACACCAACTTACGTGCATGTATCCGTTAACACTATATATATATATATAACAATATATATATATATATAACAATATATATATATATATATATACAGTATATACAGTATAAACAGTATATATATATATATACAGTATATACAGTATATACAGTATAAACAGTATATATATATATATACAGTATATACAGTATATACAGTATATACAGTATATACAGTATATATATATATATACAGTATAATATATATATATATATATAGGTCGAAAGTTGTATTAACCGTTCAATCATGATGAAATTGAAAATATAATATATATATATATATTATTAAAATCTAGGACACATATTCCTATACATGCATACAGACTGTTTCATACACAAGGTGTGCAATCATCAGTGCTATATAGGAGACTATATATATATAAATATATATATATATATATATATATATATATATATATATATATATATATATATATATATATATATATATATATATATATATAATTATTCAGTCAAGTCAAAACAATACAGTAACATACAATCAACAAAATAAACCAAATACATAATCCTGAATGACAAACATGGTTTATCTTACTGTTAATGAAGCAGCAAGATTTTTTGTTTCTCCACACAATCTTAAAATATTCACAAAAGCTTTGTAGCTAGGTTTTAATTCTTTCCATTTACAGGTGTACACATAATATTTTGTATGGTGGATAACAAGATTATACTTTAAAATTCCAGCATCAACAATCCTTAAAATAATATCTGTTCTAGTTAAATTTAAGACATTCCCAAGAAGACTTACCTGAACTTCCCCCCAAAAAGGAGCTACATTAGTACAATCCAAAAAAAGGTGCTGAATGTCTTTGGTCTCCTCCGTACCAATGGTACAGAGATCCGAACTTACAATGCCCATTTGAGTTCGTAATTTATTGACTGCTAGATATCTATCTATGAAGCATCTTAAACTAGAAATACCGGAGTCTGGGAGACGATATTAAATGCATTAATACAGAATGACTTGGTAGGCCATGAGTGCAACCCAGTTGGTAATAGATGAACACTGACTCACCATACCACTACCAGTTCTTATCAAGTTTATCTTGTACAGGCCAATGGCTGAAACAGAAGGAAATTAAAAATATTGCATCAAATTACTTTCTACTTAAAGGAGAAATGAACTCAAGCTTTTCTGAATCTAGAGTAAAATATGTAGGTATACTCCCTCCAATGGAAGCAAGCAGAAGGCTTGAATATATTTGTACAACCTTAAGAAAAGTTAATTTTAATATACAGTAAAGCTATGGATCACAGCATTGTTCTTTGAATTCTGACGGTTCCCAAATTTTTGGTGGTGTAAGCAAGCCACATATATATGCCATTTCAAGAGAAAAATGTTGGTAAGTCATGCAGTCACCATTTCACATATGACAATGCAAATGTATTATTCATGACGAAAACACTGCTTGTCATTGGCAATCTTTCAAAAGGACCCAGGTTAAAAAGTATGGACAAAGGTTCAAAATTCTCACTAAAACAGGAGATAAAGGAGATGTTTAACACAGAAAGTATTGCCGACTTTCAGGAGTAATTTTAATCAATAATGACTACCAATGTTTGACATCATCAGAGAACATTTTTAGACTTTTATCTATTCTCACAGCTCAGATAATATCACGACCATGCAATATTTACACTTCTAAATGCACTGTATTAAGCAGAGCCACCAAGTGTTTAAGTATTCCCCAGTTTATACAGTGGACCCACTTCAGTGTCACCATGGTTGGGATGAGGTGAAAAATCCTAACTTTCAGCTTCCTAGGCAGGTTGCAGGAATGAAGTCTGGTAAAATTTTCCAATAAATGTTATATCACAGTTCTTGTAAGGAATGAGCTTTGTGGGACATAGAGTTCTGATGTGTACAAACTTCCATAACCATTTACACTGGAAAAGTTTTTGTGAAGTTCTCCCCTGTAAAATCCAGAATACTACATTATTAACAACAAATTCAGAAGATAATTTGTAGAACTATTCCATCTACAGAAATTGGAGGCTGACAACAGGAAGTTAATTGTTTCTACAAGCAAACCATTTCCTACAGATACTATACAAGTATAGCTAAGCTCAATGTGGACACCACAGACAATTTCTTCTTGTATGTTTCACCTTTGTGAAAAGGAGCAATACCCCAGGGCTGCAATGAGTCACTCAATTTTGCAGTCGAGTCGAGTCATTTACTACTTTTAATGTGACTCGAGTAGAGTCAGTGACTCGAGTCATTGTATTATATTGTATTATTTCTCTGAGGAAAATTATGATACAATTGTGCGAGTCATTTCCCTTTTGAAACTTAGTGACTCGAGTCATGACCCCTTACGACACTCCAATACCCTGAAATAATACCCATAGACCTTATGCATTGAAGCCAGTGTGACATCAGTTTGGAGGAAAACAATGAAGCACATGTGTACGAACATCGGAGATTTCACACACACATGTAGTAGACTTACACATGTATATGACTGCTTTACAAATTAGCTGTCTCCATTTGTTGGTGTAACATGCAATGATACGCACTTTTCCTCCAAATGAGGGATCACTTTCTGCTCTGTGACATCATAATTATGCATAAGGTCTATTGAGAAAAATCTAGTTCGGTAGGTGTTCAGTAATGGTCCATTCAGCTTGATACTGTTGTGCAATGATTTTCTGCTACTCAGGTAGAGAGGACTTAAAAATACCTAAGCTACACGCAGCACCATATTAATGATATTTCCTTATCAAATTTGACTCCATAGGCGTGAGGGCTCATCAAACTTGTTTTGAACAAGTGTACTTCATTTGGAATTCAAAACTTGTAGATTACAATTACACATAAGCTGTGGATGATGTACCATGTTATTTACTGTACACTATGAGAGTTTTTCAAATAGACACCACAGTATAGCACGAGTAGGGCATTCAAGAGCAAAGTGTCAAGGAACTGCACAAGAATTACCACCCCACAAACTCATGAATATGCAAAAATGGTTACGATGTTGCAGTGGAATATTTGATGGAAATATGAAGGAATATAAATGACAAAGTAACTAGCTACCAAAAGAGCAGTTCACAGATGAAAAGGCTCTGAATTCAGAGACCTAAAATACACTTCCAGACATGTTACAAACTTAATGAGAATGAGGATGGACAGCCACTCATTAGAACAAAGGCCTTGCTTTATTCAGGGAATAATGCACATTAGATTTAGTAATGGGTAAGCATGTCTGCAAAGTGAATGCACTAATACACTGGAAATTTCAAACCATACTAATATGATTTCTTTACACTTTAATGAATACAGAAAATTGCACTTGATTTTGTTAATTTTTCACCAAAATGGCACATGAAAATTACAGTGTATAGGTACCAACCTTCATCTCAATTTACGTTAATGTCCATATTCATACATTGCAAATTTCCACAGTAGAAGCCACAATATCAAGAACACTGGAACAGGTGACTAAAATTGTCCACAAAACCTGCTCCAAAACCATAAATACTTGGGAGTTGTAATTTAATCAAATCAAAATCACTTACATTTTCGGTGCAGAAAGGCAAGGAGCCGTGACTCTTTAGTGACGGTGTCTCCATCACCAAAGTTCCTCAGGGGCCAAAGAAATTGAACTCGAATCAAGCTTGTATGTTCTAAGTTTAGGCTATATATACAAGTACGTACTCTGTTGTGAATTTCTGCTAAATAAGCACTGTAGTAACCTGAAAGGTGAAGAGAAAAGGGTAATGAACAAAACACAATGCAAATGAAATAATCAATAAAATTGTACATCTTTAACACAATTTCTATTTCTTAAATGGACTACCATTGAAAACAGTACCCGCACTTTACAGAAACTTCCTGAAAAGCTTTGTTTGTCCTGTTGGGAATTTCCCAGTTGTCATGTAGGGAATTTCCCAGTTGTCATATAGGGAATTTCTTGTTCATGTTTCCACTGATGAAGGAAACAAATGCCAAGAGCAATGGTCTGTTAATGTGGTTACTAAATTTTATTAAAGACTACAGTATCTTTAAAATTCCTTTCAACTCATCATACATGGGCTTAAAGACATCTCATTACTGCTTTCCAATAAGAAACTTTGGTAACACTAATCTAACACTTACAAATATTCCAGCATGAAGAGTTTTGTAAACTACCCTGTGTGGATCATTCTGGGAGTGTTTCTAATTCGTCAATCCATATGCCCTCTGTGTTGATATCTGTACTATCAGAGGATTTCTTCATCACCAAGTTTCCCAAGGGTGACCTTTTGAGACCCCAAATGACCTTTATATGCAAAATGCAATATGGGTAATCAACTTCATGTCACATTCACACATAAAGTTTGAAAGCATTCATGCTTTTTTCTGGAAATATGTTTTAAAAGTTTTCTGAGTTTGACCTCTTATGACTCAAGATGATCATGCTTCCTGTCATACACACTCATTCATACATACACACATACACACACATGCCATCATGACAGAAGATTCCTATTTTCATCAAAAAAAAAATACTTCATATATTTATAAAATCCACCAAAATACTCTTCAAGACACTTCACAAACTGAAATACCATATAGTGGATTGTGGTTAAAAAGTCTCTCTGTATTCTGAGATTTAATTTTGCCCTTTTAGTACTTACAATATTCACTTCCACCCCTTGTCTCTTTGGTGAAAGTAGTATAGGCAATTAAACACCTGTCTGGACTTAGTGAACACTGGATGATATTTATCTGGGTTTCAAATACGAACAATTTCTGAAAAAGAGCACAAAAATTTCATAGTGTTCTCCTCAAGGTTAACTTAATCAACTTACATTCAAAGGATCACTGCAGTGAGTGGACACAGTCCTCCCCTTACCTTGATAGGAAGGGGTACACAACAACCTCCCTCAATACTTGGATAAAGGATATCACCTTATGGGACTTGGCCATCACTCCATCAGATTTTTTGTTATTCTATTTTCCAGAAAGCTTTGTATGTGCATCTTCTACCAAATACATGACAAACTGCCACATGCAAACAACTGCAAAAGTACATTTTATGTACAGTACTACAATTACAAACACATTACATCATTGCAAACAGTTCATTCCCTTCGCCCCACTCCCCAACTGCAATGGACGGTATCAAGAAGAATGTTCCAGTCTTTACAGCACGTAGTATGAAACTGACTAGGAATGGTCTAATTCATCCTCCTCTTAGGTCGTGCATTATGGGTAACTACTTTCATTACCTTTAGATGCACTTTTCTTTTTAACTATTAACAGTAGTCATTAAACTTTACTCACCATGCCAGTGCTCATTATATCTGCATATGACATCAAAACACAATCAACCTGGGTTGGCTTAGAAGCATTTTTAGATTTGTCGTAATCACAGTTCAAGGATGCACACTCAGTGAATTCACATTCCCATTTCTTAAATACAAGGTACATAATATCACTAGTTCGTCAAACTAAAGCAAACGTCACCTCTTCTGAAAAATTCAACTTCATCAGGACTTACCAAAAACTGTTTACTACTTGGATGGTAGGAGCCAACGAAGGTAACAAGCTTCTTAGGAGTGGAGAAGGGTAGATAGTCATTCCAGGTGAGGATCAGATCATGACTTTGTTCTTGACCAACAACCTTGAGGTCCAGCTCTGTACCTAAAATAATCAAAAGTAATCATGATACCATAAGTGTAAACTGAGAATGTAAACTGGTTCTAGAGAAAGAGCAAGACAAAGTAATGTTATGTTCCATGTAAAGGTACAATGCCACCTACTGTATATCATCACATTTCTGCTTTTCACTCACTGATAGCTCAGAGTTTCTTCCAGACAGAACATGGGAAAACAGATGTTCAAATAACTAGCGCTAAGGCTGAGAGGCCCTGAAAGCAAAACTCTTAGTTTAGCAATTGCAATTCATTTGGAAGTTATATTCCCAGCTACGTAGGTCAAAGTAAGGTAGGTTTTCATCTAGCAATCTACACTTTATCCAATATGAAGAGACCATCTAAGTCTGGAGAAGGGAAAATCCCACTAGACCCAAGGTTAACTAGACTGAAGGTTTGCTAGACCAAAGATCCACTGACAGAAAATCTTAATAGTGCTAGGGTTAGGATTGTGACAGAAATAAAACAAAGTTTAGCAGTAGGATATGGACTAGCATAGCTAGGGTACTGGAAGTCAAAGGGTGGGGATAGGATTATGGTCAGCATTACAATTACTAGGGTTACAGTTTGAATCTTCTTTCAAGTGAAACATCAATTTAGTAAACCTTTAAGCAAGTGGACCCTGCTCCTGGAAAAAACAAAGTGTAGGCAACATCACTACCAACTGGGCAGAATGTGACAATAACAATTTTACTACAAAGGTAACAGAAATTATTTTGAACTTTCTTTATGGACTTCAAAATGCAAGAAATCACCTTCCAAAATTTCTGTAAAAGGCCACTCTCTGTACCTATATCCTGAACAGTTTATGGCAGTTACTGGGAAATACTGCAGTTTGGTGATACAGAAAATTGTCCTAACTTAGAAATGCAGAATGATATGTAATTTAAAAGAGTAAGCTGAGTAACATTGTTTTCAAGAAAGCTGGTTCTCACAGAAAAATACTTCTCAGAAGCTCATGATTAATTTACTCACCCAAATTTTCAGATGATGCAATATTGGCAACTCATGCAATATGTAATATTTTATGGAAGAAAACTTAATATTGTCACATTTTGCTGGTGAGACTGAAGGAATGTTAAAAGCTTTTTTGTGTCTGTGCCACATTGATGCACTTTGAATGCAATATTTCAATTCAACCAAATGTCACAAATTACACTATTTATCCTCAAAATGACAGCAAATCACTGAACTCCACCAAACCAAGCTAAACCTGTCTAGATCAGTGATCCTAAAATTTTTCTGCTAAGGGAACAGCTTTCTAACCCATGAAAAATTTTGCAGACTAACCCATATCCAGAACATTTCAAAGTCAAATATTAGGACTTCATGTACAGTAGCACTAATACAAAGTGAACCCATCTCTAGCTCAGGCATTCTACTTCATTTCCAATGCCATTCATACAATTTATTGTGTAGATGGACTCCACATGTATGAATTACATAGCATAAATATTTCCTAAATTTTCAGTTCCTGGTTTGGTGAAGGTGTCTACATGGTGCTTTAAGATTTGTTATTTGCACTTGAAACCATTCATCATAGGACCCTCCTAAATCACCTTGAAGTTAATCTTGGTGTGAAACGTACTGTACTCCAGTTGGATACACTCGTATCTTACTAATAGGAGCAGCATGTTTTGTTAATGGGGTTTCATCACAACCATCTTCTTTGCCATATGGAGTTCCTCAAGGATCTGTGCTTGGACCAAAGTTTTTCACCATTTACTCTGTCACCATTGCTGTAATCTGCAGGAATCACAACCTTCATGTTCAGAACTTCAGATGTATGCAGATAATACTCAGGTGTTACTGAATTTCGACATATTAGAACCTGATGCTCATGATGACACAAGAAGCCACAATGAAACTTGCATCAGTCATCTTCCCTTATGAAGGTAAACCACCTATAGTTGAATGATGATTAGGACTGAGCTTCTTATAGTCACTCCTCAATATCAGGAAAGAATCCATGTTTCATCAATCTGCCAGACTGCATGTCATCATCTTTGGAGACTGCTCTCCCATCCAATGTCTCTATGTTCCAAAAGTCTACATTCATGAAGGTCAGTGTTAGGATAAGGGTTAGGTAAGAGTAAGAGTGTTACGAGTACAAGTTTCGGAACATCGGTGAAAAACATCATCATGCATTTGTATGACTATGATAATGGACAAGTTTGTATGACCGTGTGGACTGCTTTCTCAACAAATATGAACTACAGTATGTCCAACATGTATTGATGTTTGAACTTTTAGCTGCATGTTCTATTTTCCCAACATGTTCAACTTCAAACATTTGACAATGTTCATGGACAAAGCACTACTGTCGATTGGATATTAGGAAGTACTTTTTTAGTCAACGTGTTATTACTGCATGGAATATCCTGCCACAGGAAGCTATTACTGCTACAAAAGTCAATGGATTCAAAGTAAAATTGATTTTATTCTACAGAAAAGAAGGGGGCTCTACATAAACCAGAAAGGGCTGTCTGCCCCAGTGTTTACCACCCTTCTGCAGTTACTGCTGGTGGGCTCTGGTGAGTTCTAAGCAATAAGCCTAGTTGCTCCCTACTTTTGACCAAATGTGAGCAGCTACTCCCGTGTGATGTCAAGAGAAAGCCTGAACCTTGCATACATAGGGTTATTACGTAGCCTCACAGGCTACGTCCCTGGAATCGTCCTACAGATTTTCTGTGATTTGTCACGCATGAAGATACAAATGCATACACTTCGGGGAAAAATAACTCCTTTTAGCACACAGTCTTCATAAAGCGGATTAATACACGACAACTGCAACCGTTTTCCGACATTTTACTTTCCCGTGATTTGTAATATCACAGAGACGTTCTACAATATTCTTGATCGAAAACCATCAAGGACCAAGACAAGGTGTTGTCAGCAATCGAAGCATAGATTGCGACTTTGTGCAATAAAACTTAGCCACACTTTCGACAGGATGAAATTTTGTTATGAATATTACGAAGATGATTACCATTAACGCTTACAATCTAGCTCTTTTTTGGATGCTACATGCGCCGAGTAAAACGATTGAAGCTCAGCAACATGGCTGTCATTTTCTGTTACGGTCTCCAGCTCGCATGGGAAGTACCACTTATCTACTTTAGGTGTTCAGCTCATTCACCCAGTGCTTCCACAGGTCTACTACAGTGTAGTGCACCACAGACATGTAAAGTTGATTAGGCGAATCAACGGACGTACACGACTGCAGTTGTTCCGAACTAGTTTATTGTAAGATGAGAGACTCTACCATCGAGGTGACAACAACAGAAGATGGCAGATTCCCCAAAACTCCCTGGTTTGTGAATCTATGAGCCCCTATACTTACCTCCTATCTACAATTGTAACCCTCACTTACCCGTATTAAGGTCCTGGCAAGTTTGATCACACAGTAGAGGAGGCCGGCCTCCGCTAGAGGGCGGCCTCCCCCGTCCTCTTCCGCTTGCTGAGTCAGACAGACCCGATCTTTGGAGAACCCCTGTGACAACATTAAACACGTGACACATGGTTAGGTTAGTTAGGCCAAAAAATACTCCACACCACAATAACATGGACCACTGACACAAGTAAAAACAATAAGGTCAGAGACCGTTCTCACCTTGTTATTCGTCAATCAGGCGGTCCCGCCAGGAGGCCCTCTCTCGGTGTCAGGAACAGGTACCATGTCAGACTTGGGGTACACGGACGATGACGTCAAATAGATCAGGTGTAGAGTGAAGAACCTGTACACCGAGGTTAGTGGATGAGTGTGGAGTGTAGACAACAATACACGGTCACAAGGGCCAGCGATCGGATCCATCGGTCAACAGCGGGGTTGGGAGGCGGGAATGCAGATAGGAGGTAAGTATCGGGGCTCGTAGATTCACAAACCAGGGAGTTTTGGGGAATCTACGTCGCCCCTCTCTTACCTCCTATCTACAATTGTAACCAGACTAGCACCATGGCACCGGCGGGAGGTTCTGTGATCGGGTGCTGGAACTTGTGAGAACTGCTCTAGCAAAGTCACCCTCGGAAGAAATGACGTTGGTTAAATAGGAGGCACAAAGGATGAAGGCATTTTCCAGGCCGCTGCTTCCATGATTTGTTGAAGAGGGATACCCTGAAACCAAGCGGCGGATGAGGCATGTGCCCTAACATCATGAGCCCTGACCTGTTCGTCCTGGTTAGCGTGAGGTGAAATCATCTGCACGATCCACTTGGAGATAGTGTCCCTGGAGGCTGGAGTGTAGGGGGCCTTGGTAGCAGGAACAGATTATCGGCTGTCCGTACGGTAGAGGTCTTTTGGAGGTACCATTTGAGGCATCTAACCGGACAGACGAACCGGTCCTCCTTGACTGAAGAGGTTGAGGCAATCAACGGTAGAAAAACAGGCCTTGGAGTGAAAGTTTCCGACTGGTTTTTGGACAAAAAGTCCGGGTCCGGGAGGAGGTAGACCCCCTGGGGGGAAACCTGATGAATCCCTTCTTCGTTGAGAGGGCGTGGATCTCGCTCCTACGACGGGCCGAGGCCGCTGCGACTAGGAACAAAGTCTTCTTAGTAAGGACATCCAACGGAGCGTCCTGAATGGGTTCGAAAGGAGGTCTCGACAGAGTCTCAAGAACCTTGTTGATTGTCCAAGACGGGGCCAACTTCCTAGTGCGGGGCCTTCTGTTGAACATCCCCTTCAGTAAGCTTGAGATTGTTGGATTTGTGCCAACTCGGGAACCGTCGGAGAAGCCGGAGTGAATCGAAGCTATCGTCGACCTGTAGTTTCTGATCGTAGACACCTGTTTCCCCTCATCAAAGAGGGAGACAAATAAGGGGCAGACTTCGTTTACCGTTGCTTCCAGGGGATTGCAAGCGTTAGCATCCGCCCATGATGAGAACTTCTCCAATCTGGTGTCGTAAGTTTTAGAGGTGGATTGCCTTCTAGCTCCGGCTGCAAGGCTAGCAGTTCTTTCAGAAATTCCCTCCTCCTGCAGGCGTTTGGTGATAACTTCCAAGCTGTCAATTTTATGTTGGTCAGTCTCTGGTGCCGGACCCTTCCGCTGTCCTGAGTTAGAATGTGGCTGTCCGTCGGAAAAGCGAATGGCAGGTCCACTAGAAGTTCCAGGATGAGCGGGAACCACGCCTGGTTCGGCCAAAAGGGGGCGATTAACAACATCTCTCCCGGCGACTGAGACAGCTTCAACAGGGTTGTGTGAACCATGCTCCATGGCGGAAACGCATAGGATGACAGGCCGGTCCATCCGAAGGAGAGAGCGTCTACCTTCTAAGCTAGAGGGTGGTGAAACCGGGAGCAAAAAGTGGGAAGCTTGGCATTCCTGTGAGTGGCGAACAGATCCACGAACGGACGTCCGAACAGGTCGAAGACTAGGTTGGCCCATGGTTGCGATAGCTCCCACTCATTCTCGTTCCGTAAACCCCTGGATAGGGCGTCTGCCTGGAGGTTCAGCCTCCCTGCCAGGTGGGTCGCTCTGAGGTTGATGTCGCTCCTCTGACAGAGCAGAAGTAGATCCCAGGTGTCTCGGCAGAGGCGTAGGGACTTCGTGCCCCTCTGGTGGTTCACGTATGCTACTGCTGTCGAATTGTCGGATAAGATCGTGACGTCGAAGCCCTTGAGGTCTGAGATCCACCCCGAAACAGCATTCCTTATCACCCACAGCTCCAATACATTGATGTGCAGGAGTTTCTCGGAGTCGGACCACTGGCCGGCTAGAGACTTCAGGCCCCAGGTGGCTCCCCAGCCGGTGAGAGAGGCGTCTGTGGAGATCGACGTTTGTGGCCTGTGAAGTCGGAACGGTCTCCCTTTGAGGACATTTTCGCAATGAGTCCACCACCTTACGAACGGTATCACCTCCTCTGTGACCAGAATCGGTGTAGTGAGCAGGTCCGTGTCCAGTTTGAATTTATTGGACAGCGTGTGGAACTGAACCGGCCTCATGTAGAGTCTGCAGAAGGGTAGCACTTCTACGAGGCTGGCCATCAACCCCAGCAGTCTTAACCATGTCCGGGCTTGGTGGGATCTTCTGGAGAGGATCAGAGTGGCCACCTCGACCAAGGCTTGGATTCTCTCTGGAGTCGGAAAGGCTTGGCCTAGCGAGAAATCCAGGATCGCTCCTAAGTAGGTAACTCTCTGGGAGGGGGTCAGTGACGACTTTGCGGTGTTGATTATCCAACCTAAGGCTTGAAGTGTTTCGACCACAGCCTGTTGTTCCGAGTGAGCTAGAATAAGCCAATCGTCCAAGTAAGCAAAGACGAGGACCCTGTGTTTCCTTAGGAAGGCTAGAACCGTCCTGGTTATGCGTGTGAATAATCTTGGAGCCATGGAGAGCCCGAAGGGCATCGCGTTGAACGCGTAGTCTCTTCCCCTGTAACGGAAGGCTAAGAATCTTTGGTGTGATGCGTGAATCGGTACGTGCAGGTAAGCATCTTTTAAGTCCATCGACGTGGCCCACATTCCCCTGGACAGCGAGGGTATGATCGATGCCAGGGTTTCCATGCGGAATCTTTTCGGTTTGATGAACGCCTTGTTGAGAGGCTTTAGGTTTAGAATGGGACGCCATGTGTTGGGTTTCTTGGGCGTTAAAAAGAAACTGGATTGGTAAAGCTCGTGAGCGCTTTCTGGTGAAACCTGATGAATAGCTCCTTTCGAGAGTAAGTCTTGGATCTCCTTCTCGAGGGCCAGGCGTTTGTCTAGATGGGCTGGAACTGGAGTAACTCGGAGTAGGCCCCCCACCGGAGGCGGACTTGTGAACTCTATCAGGTAGCCATGTGATATTACGTTCTGGACCCAAGAGTCCGGTTGGATTCTTCCCCAGCTGTCTTGGAACAGCATTAGTCTCCCCCCCCACCGCCGGAGGCTGGACGGCAGGGTGGGCACCCTTAGGGTCTCGTGAACCCTCGACCCCTGGACGTTGTAGAAGCCGGACGCCGGGCTGTACCTCTCGAGGGGTTGTAGGCTCCCCTCTGGGGACGTCTAGTCTGTCTCGTAGAGGAATAAGAGGGTCTCCTGGAGGATGTCCCCGATGACTGACGAGACTGGGTAGTAGAACCCGCTCTCCAACGGGAGGATTGATACTGAGGGCGGGAAGAGCTAAGGTTGGCCTTCTGGAGATCTTTCTTCCGCTTGGCCTCTGTTTGCAAATGAGCATCAAATTGGCCGCCGAAAACATCTTCACCCGACACTGGTAATCCCATGAAACGGCGCTTAATGTCCCTTCCTGGAAGCCTCATGGAGTCCAGGATTAACTCCCTTTGGTCTAAGACAGACCTCACGGAAACTCTTGCGAACTGATCAAAAACTCGTCTCGCAATGGGTCCGATCAAGCTAGTGAGAGTCGCCAGATCCCTTTTCGGGATTTCGGAGGACGATTGACGGGAAGCTTTCGAGAGAACCTCCGCAATGAGTAAGAGGGCAGAAGAATACTTCAAACCAACCCGCGAGGCTGAGTCCAGTTGGTGTAGAGTTCTAAGAGAGCATCTAGCAGTGAGAGATCTCAGTCTTCCCGACGAATCTGCCGACCCGACAGAACGTAGGTAATCTTCGGCAGCCTGGGGAACAGAGGGAGCTCTGAACAGATCCCGCCAGTCTTTCTCGTCAACACGGAAGGCAGCATTCTGATTCCTAGGAAATGTGGTCCATTTCTTTACCGCCGCAGCTGCTCTAAACCGGTCTTCACATTCTGCGTCTACCGGTAAGGATTCTTTGACGGAGGTGGA
Source organism: Holothuria leucospilota (assembly GCA_029531755.1). Classification (NCBI taxonomy): domain Eukaryota; kingdom Metazoa; phylum Echinodermata; class Holothuroidea; order Aspidochirotida; family Holothuriidae; genus Holothuria; species Holothuria leucospilota. Next base: position 44,460,572 of record CM055962.1, read on the forward strand.
TGGTCTGTTTAGAGTAAGTCTAGACTTGGAAGACACTTCCAGCTGGGCTGAAGCTGGGTAACCCAGCTGAGCACGCAAAATTCCTACCACCTTATCAAAAATGTCCGGAGGTATGTCGGTGCCAAACAAGGGTTCATCCTCCGAACCTGATGCATTGGAATCCAACTCCGAACCCCCAACTTCCATAGGGGGAAAAAGTTCCAATGGGGAATCCTCCCCTTGATCAGAAACTAAGGGGTCTTCCATAGGAGTACTTGAAGGTTGAACCTCAGGTTGAGACAACATCCCTGAAGACTGGCCCACGGAGGGGGCTCGGGCAGGACCACCCTGTGAGAGATTGGTCAGCAGGTTCAGTATCTGAGACAAGGCTTGGGAATTCTCCGACGGACTATGACGTTGGTGCTCACGGCGCCTGGGCGATCGTGATGGTGAGCGTGATGATGAGGAGTCGGAGGAAGACGAGTGTCTGCGACGACGTTTCTTATGACCCTTGTGGGACTTCCTTGATTTAGAACGACCTCTACCTTCCGAGGCCTGTCCTTGATCCTCAAAATCAGGGCCTTCTTGCGGGGCTCTTGTACTGGGTAAGCCAGAATCTGAGGCAATGAGAATTTCCTTACCACCAGTTACCAGTGGTGGACGTAAGCTAGGAATCCCCTCAGGGTTTGTCGAAACCTGTCTACCGGAAAGGCCCGAAGGCCCAGGCGTGGAGGGATCCACCAGGATCGCCGTGACATAATGCCCCTCCGATCGAGAAGGATTGTCCTCCAGATAGTTGCTCGGAATCAGCATCGGGGCCGACGAGGCCAGAGAAACTGGAGTCATCTGGGTAGCCAGTACCGTCGGGGCCGTGGACGTCGAGGCTATCACGGCCGTAGAAGAAGTCGAGGTAGAAGGGGCCGTGACCAAGATTAATGACGGAGGCACCGAAATAACCGCCGAAGTTGCACCTTGGCCTGGAGAGTGGTTAGGGGAGGGTCGGCTTGTTACATCCGTATCAACGGAGGCCGTATTGCTCAGCACCAATGCCATAGTTTGCAATATACCCTCTTGGTTCGCTTGGGAACCATTCATCCCGGCTTTTTTTGCCAATTGTTCATTCCGTTTCTTGGCTTTTGCCCTTTCCTTTTCAGCCTTCCACTTGGCTAACCACTTCCACTGATCAGTCCAATCACAGCAAATATAACATCTAGCGGACTGAGAACACGAACAGCAGGAAGGACAAAGGTCGTGTTCATCCCATTCCATAGCCATCACCTTCTTACAAGTACGGCCTTTAGCTCTCATGATCTGAAAGGATAATAGATAAAAGAGGTTAGCCAACACGCCCGGTCCTCAGCCGAGGACTGGGGAACAATAGGAGAGAGAGAGAAAAAGCATGCATACATACAAGCATGAATGGCTTTAATAAATGAGCAACCAAGGCAGAGCTTCCACGCTCCACTGAGCACGAAAGGATAACCCCAGCCAGTCCACAGGACTCGCCCGCATAGCGGGCGACTCAATACAATGGCTACAGTATAGCTTAAAACGCAACATAGGCGAGCAGGCAAAGAGGCGGCCATAACGAAAACACCTAGAACAAAATGGCCGACACATGAGTAACAACACGGGAGTCCCGAAGGGCATCTCCCGGAGCAAAAAACAACTAACAACTTTGCAAAAGAAAAACTGGCAAAAAAGACAAATGGCATAAAAAGCACAACATGCAAACAACAAGGCATGAGAAGCTCGAGAATAAGAGCAAACTACACGAAGGGGAGACCAAAAGGGCAGCTCCCCATCAAGAACTCATTAATTAACTTTCTAAAAACGAAGGAATCGCTCCCGATGAAAGAATAAGAGGGGGGGAAGTAGACTCCCGCGTCCACAAAGCCCCGAAACCACCCGCCCTCATAACACTAGGCTACATCATGGAACTGGTCCCTGTGGAAAGCCTATGGCGAAAACAGGTTGCTAAAACGTGACTAAGGGCGGTAACCTAAAAAGGCCCGAAAATGATCCCAAATAAAGATTATACTCATCAAAACCCACTGCAGAACACTTCTGAACCAATTCTGAAGGAATCCACACGGAAGCAAGCTCCAAACTCCGATAGAAATCCAGAAAAACTTTGAAAAATGCACAGGATCACAAAATACGTGTCTAAACTCTGACGAGGCAAGTGAGAAGAGGACGGGGGAGGCTGGCCTCCTCTACTGTGTGATCAAACTTGCCAGGACCTTAATACGGGTAAGTGAGGGTTACAATTGTAGATAGGAGGTAAGAGAGGGGCGACGTAGATACTTGAGTATTTAGGGCCTAAATTTTAACAGTGGCTTTCAGAGTACATGACAGAACATAGTCTAGATGAGGGGAATAGTTGATATAAAAACAAATCAGGACATGAATGCCACGCCTAGTTTCATATTTCACCTAAATTCATCACATCAGGTTAACTGTAGGTACTACAGCATAGGCTTGTACGTAGTTGATCGCCATCATAGTAAGTAGGTAAGTTGAGAATTGAATAGTATACGTTGCACTATGGAGTACCAAGGGCAACTGAACAAGCAAGCCTGTGCATTGCCAGAGAGTTGCTCTGGCTGGTGCTACTGTATTATGCCTACATAAAGTAGTATACATGTGCCGTGACTGCAGTTTTCTTTGTAAAGACGATTTTGGAAGAATGCAGGCCGGGGTCCTAGTTGATAAATAATTGTTACTGGTATACTGTACAGTGCATGTTTCTCTGTAACACAGATCTCGCATGACCTTTGGTCGATTTACTGAATAGCATGGGCAAGGTGTTCTGAAGAGTCAGTTTTAGGCTGACCGCATCATTGACCACTTTTAACTGAGTTTTCATTTTAGCCTATAACAATCGGATAGCCAGAACTCATTCGGATGTACTAATTTGCAGACTGCAGACTGCAGACTTGGATTTTGCAGAATGGATGTTACAAGATGTAGAATACATGTACTACTAGATAAAATAATGAAAATTCCATCAAGTTATTCTTCTGAGTAAAATACCTAAATAAAAATTGATCAGAATCTTAAAATAAACACAAAGTTAATCGGCGAGTGTCTTTTCTTGTCCAGACTTAAGCTATTTTCGAATTAAACCGGATTTTTCTCTAAGGTGCCTTCCTCATAAAATGCATTTTGCATTTATGAACGAGCAAAGCCTTTGATCAGTTTGCGTAAAACCCTCACTAATTAACCATAGCCTATACAGTAAGCCTGAGCCTGTCTTGGCCGCCACATGCACTGCGAACGAGGTTTTTAAATCCAAATTCAGCAACTTGCGCCATGTTGTGCATGTTACTCTTGTATTTAGGCCCCTATTGATCACTGCTTGACATACTCGATCCCATTGCACTTCATCATTGATATGCCCTGGTTAGCTGAATATGTTTCGCACAATGAAGCATACAGTTAACCAGATGCAATACACCGGGTACTATCTCGGAAAATTCGGAAAGTTACAAATATTAAAATATTGGAAACATGTACTTGTGTTGGAATGTTTCAGCAAGGGACTCCTGTGATTGATAATTAAAATCAAAACCAGACTGTACTGGACAAAACATTGCAATCGAATTCTCGAAGCTTCGATGAGCCAAATTTTGAGACTAGAAAGTCTGGGTTGTCGAAAGTCTTGCACTTCAGGTATGTGTGCCCAACGTAGACGACGCATGCATCGCTAAGTCAAATTGAGACAAATTGTTCCTTCTTAGTTGAATTTTGGTTGGTCATAATCCTTGATTTTCGAATCTCAAGGTTTTTCGTATTCTCATTGTCACCCCTCAACATAAATTGAAGGATTTTGATGCTCAAAATCACTTCTTGAAAAGTATGTGTGGGAATCTATAAGAATAAATTACGATACCAAAACTAGAGCACCAATGGTGCTGAAGCTCATACCTTCAACCAATTAAGGGTCCCTGGCTTCTAGTCTTTGTTAGTGCAAGCATCATAAGACTTTAAATGACGTCAAATGGCTTATGACCCCAAATCTCACATACCCTGATGGCACCTTCCTGAATGTCACAAAAAAATTTGTCATGCTATCTTTGCTTTGTACGTTGTTTCACGAATACAATTTAAGAAAGCAAAAGCCCCTAGGGCCCATCTTTGGCCTTGGACCCCAAATTTCAAGTATCATTATGACAAACCATCAACATTGTACAAGAGAATCTGTAGTTAAAGATGCACTTTTGCACACTTCATAAAAGAGCCATAGGGTCCACATGGGCTCTTGGACCAAAATTCCACAAAACCAGAAACAGATCACTAGCCAAGCATCATTATAACAGACCGTCAACTCTGTTTAACATTAACTGGAGGAAAAGTTAATCACTTGCAATACTAAACAAAATGGACCCTATGGTCCATCTTGTGCCTTGGACCCCAACTTGTTAAACACCCTGAAGGTACCACTACCCGAATATGATAATGACAAACCATCAACATTGTACAAGAAAATCTGCAGGAGTAAGCAATTTGCAAAATGTCATAAAAAGGGCCATAGGGCCCATATGGGACCTTAGACCCAAACTTCCAGAACACCATAAACAGATCACTAGCCAAGCATCATTATGACAGGTCTTCAACTCTGTTTAACATTAACTGGAGGAGGAATTGACCATTTTGCAATATTTCCTACACTGGACCCTAAGGTACATTGGGCCTTGGACCCAAAATTTCTGTACACCCTAAAATAGAACCATTAACAGAGGATCACTGTGACAAACACACCCACGTGCTCTGACAATGAACACAATGGAAATACTCAATGGAAATACCATTTAAAGCAGCTCCCTTTAAACTAACCTAAACAACTGCACAGGATTGACCTCTTCTACACAGACAGTTTTAAAGAGGGTGCAGTACGTAGAAAAATAGGTATAAAGTGATTTTGTGAGACTGGTAAAATAGAGGGGTGGCACAAAATTGGTTAGAAAGGTATCAAAAGTATTCTTCATCCCAAACTGGAGAAGTAATTTGTAAGGACCATTAACAGAGCTTCATTATGACAAATCATCAACACTGTACAACACAATTTGTAGGAGAAAAAGTATTTTGTAAAATTTCATAAAATGAGCCATTGGGGCCGGCCCACATGGGACCTTAGACCAAAATTCAAGAACACCATAATGAGATCACTTACCAAGCATTATAATGAGAGGCTGTTACCTCTCTTTAAACATTAAATAGAGAAGAAGTTAATTACTTTGCAATATTTCACAAAATGGACCCAACGGTCCATCTTGGGCCTTGGACCCAAAATTCCTGAACACCCCGAAGGGACCAATAACAGAGAAACATTATGGCAAACCATCAACATTGTACAAGAGAATCTGTAGGAGGAGAAGTATTTTGTAGAATTTCATAAAATGGGCCCTAGGGTCCACATTGGACCTTGGACCAAAAATTCCTGAATACCACAAATGGCCCACCACCCAAGGAACATTGTGCCCAAGTTTCAAACAATTCCATGAAAGCATGTGGGAGGAGAAGCATTTTGAACAAGTGTGGACAGATAGATTAGACAGACAGATTAGACAGACAGACAGACAGACAGACAGACAAACAGACAGACAGACAGATAGAGTGACGCCACATATCACAATAGCTCACACCAGCATGCTGGTATGAGCTAACAATGCATAGAGACTGTCTAAAATATGAAAAAAATATTCGATTTGCAGCTCAGCGCATGCTGGGCATTTTCAAATTGACCCAATCAAATGTGGGGATTTCAAATTATGACCAATCATGAAGAAGCGATTCTCTGTCACGTCCGAATGTATGCGAAATTTTTTTCTGCACTTTAAAAAAGGTATGACTAGCAATCAGTAGCACTGAGTTGCGAAGGCGTGTCGTAGTAGCACCAATTCCTGCAGGCCGCAGGCGGGTAGAGCCGGCCGGGGAGGTGGCAGAAAGCTTGGCTGATTTAGCTCCGAGGTATTTTTACGCGGGTGATTTTCGTCTGGAAATTCGAAGCGCACGAGGCTATAGCACTTCATTTTGAGAGAATAAATCAGCATGCTGAGTGTATAAAATAGCCAAAAAATATGACTTTGAGTTTTGGACGGAAAATTGGGGACCGTACTCCCACTCAATGTAAAATGAATGAATTCACGGCAGTATGTATACAGTAAGTAGGCCAGGATACTATGCAGTTGCGCCTGGTCAGATTAGGGTATTTGCGGTGGCTCTACAGGCAGAAATGAAGGATCAGCGTACATGCATCTTCGTTGCTAAAATGTTGTTCATATCGTGGCTGAGACTTTGTACTAGCTACTGTATTTGACTCTAATGGGCAGAGAGTTACCACGGGACTCTTGGGAGAACATAACCCGTCGCGATTTACGTATACTAATCGAATGTTTTTGCTTATTCAAAAGTGCGAAATGCATTTCACTGTGAACCCACCATAGAGAAAAATCAGGTTCATCTCGAAAATTGCTAAAGTCTGGACAATAAAAGACACTCGCCGATAAAGTTTAAGTTTCTTTTTAAGATTCTGATCACTTTTATTTCTGTATCTAATTCAGAAGGGTTCCTCGACGGAATTTTAGTAATTTTTATCTATTACTACGTTCTGCATTTTGTAACATCTATTCTGCAAATTCCGGGTCTGCAGTCTGCAGTCTGCAGTCTGCAAATTAGTACATCCGGAACTCATTTGCTTTTCACATGCTACTAGAAGGTTTTATTTCAAACTCATCATGAGGCTACATAGAATTTGCCATGTGCAAATTCAATTTCTAGTTATGCCAAAGCCTAATAACTTTCAGAGAAAGATCCAGGTGTTGTCATTACAAGTGATCTGAAGCCTTCTAGGCAGTTTGCAGCTGCTGCTATGAGGGCAAACAGGATGCTTGGATTGATCATGAGGAATATCAGTAATTTTAGTAAGATCTTGTGTTGAATTTGAGAGAGCAGTTGGTTAGGCCACATTTTGATTATGCTGTGCAGGTTTGGAATCCCTGTTTTGAAAATGACAAGTTTCTTTTTGAAAAAGTTCAGAAGAGGACCACTTGGCTTATTTCCGAAGTGCATTATCTCCGTTATCATGATCACAGGCCTTCTCAGCATTATATACAATATACTACACAGTATACATACTAACAAGGTAGGACACTTCTCCAGATGAAACATGAAAATTGGCCTATTTTACAGTCTTACTCTAACTGTAAACCTCAAAAGACTTTGCCATTCATGCCATCTGTTGAAGCAGAACATCCAACACCTCTTCCCATACAACTTTGGGCATGAGATTACTTCAGGGTTCCCACACTTTTTGGTGAATGAAATTCCAGACCTTTTCAAGACCTTTTCCAGACCTTTCCTTAGTTTTTCCAGACCCAAATTATTACCTGTGGTCCATACTATGGGTGACAAATATACACACCCACAATGAGGCATAGGCCTGGGTATATGCTAGGCCTAAATTTATTTACCCGGTACTAAATTTGGTCTTATATCTAGCTATCAAAATAACCCCAACCACTTAAAATGACGTTTTAACTGTGAGTGACAATCTGTTGTGTTACCTCCACTCCTTGTTCTGGTGTCCTCAGCAAGCCACAATGTGGATTTCATAGAAAGGGCCTTAGGCCCCACATGGGATGGTGGACCCACACATCCAGAAAAAAAAGGTCATTAATCAAGCATCATTATGACAGGCGGTCGACTGTTTAACTCTGACTGAAGGAATTAAGGTCAACCATTTTGCAATATTTCACATAATGGATGCCAGGGCACATCTTGGACCTTGGGCCCAAAATGTCTGTACAACCTGAAGATACCACTAACTGAGTATCACTATGACAAACCATCAACATTGTACAAGAGAATCTGTTGTTGAAGAAGCCCTTTGCAGCTTTTCATAAAATGGGGTCATAGGGCCCACATGGGATCTGGACCAAAATTCTAGAATACCACACAGATCTACTATAACATTACGGTATAACGTCCCATCAACTCTTTTTTAACATTAAAAGGTGGAAAAGTTAATCACTTTGCAATATTTCACAAAATGGACCCTACGTCCCATCTTTGGCCTTAGGCCGCAAATTTCTGAACACCCTGCAGGTACGGTACCGCTTACGGAGTATAATTATGACAAACTATCAACACTGTACGAGAGAATATCTGCAAGGGAAGCATTGTGTAGAATTTCATAAAATGGGCCATAGGGCCTGCATGGGACCTTAGACCAAAATTTTCTGAACATCTGAAATGGCCCACCTCCCAAGGGACATTATGTGCAAGTTTCGAGATCCATTGAAAGATGTGTGAATAACAGCCACTTTTGCAAATGTCAACAGACAGACCGATATAGAAATCAATATATACAGGTCTGTGATCACAATAGCTCACACCAGCTTTGCAGGTATAGGACAAAAATTCAAACCATTCACCCCATAAACCTAACTATCACATGCTAGAAAGAAGTGAGGTTATCAATAATTATTGTATTATCTTTTAAAATCGATGATGATAAGTAATTTCTAAGTTTCTTTAACCACGGAAATGTTGTCCAAAATCTGTGCCTACGATCCCTCCGAATCCTTTAAAATTTCAATTCAAGATACTATGCTAGTACACAATACTGTGTAGATTTATTAGTCTCAGGGTAGCCAACTCAAACGTAAAAGTGAATGCCAGCCAGAATTATCCAGGTGGCATTCATTTCATAAAATATTTTCAAGGCATGTGTAAAATACTTAAACTAAGCCCTGTTTAATGGTTTCGAAAAATTTTCTTGCATAATTTTCCCGTACGATACTTGTTTCTTCAGTTACTTGCTTTCGCTGCTATCTTATCCTAAGAAGTTTACATGTGGAGATATATCAAGCCTAGGCTAGTCTCTTGTTTCAAAGTAACACTGAGTGACAGGCGTTAGTTTTGGTTAATGTATGGCTTGGAACGTGCAGCAGAGCTAGCGCATGATCGTGATATATGCAAAGTGAAATTAACGTTGGGAATTTATGGCATAATCTCTAATTTTATAGAACCAGTTCAGCCTTCATTCACTTACTTCCTTGACCCACTGCAATAATATAAGGCAAGAAAAATAGTGAACAACATAATGAATAAATTTTCCAGACCTGGTAGGCAAATGCAAGGACTCTCCAGGCCTGGAATACCCCCCCATGTTGGCACTAAGGCGCAGGATTGCGGGAATCCCGCTTTTGTCTTTCAAATCCCGCACATAATTAAATCTAATGCGGGAAAATCCCGCACACCTTCTCCGCTCCCGCACATAAATAATCATAAGCGGGCAGCTGATGTTCTGAATCCAGCCAAAATTCCAGCGCACTTCTCCGCAGCTGTGATTGTACAGAGAAATTGCAATGATAATACGCACAATAAATTGCAATATAGAATCGTTCCCAAGCAAGCGGATCGCAACTCCCAAGCTGAACACTGATTATGGTAGCAACAAATATCATCGTAATCTAGCCATTCACAGTGCTGCTCTTATATGCTGGCTGCTGGTTGTATAAATAAGAGCGAATCTGATTGGATTGAAATTCAATCACAGTCCCAGGGTTGCAAACGCAACGTTGCATCGTGTACAGTACGTTTGGTTACACACCTGTAGAGCTGTAGTGCACTGTGGAGTCTTACATGTGTAATTGTATTGAATATGTACAGTATGTACTTTCTTCATTTTACGTCGTACATTGCTCTCATTAATTTCTGATCGTATGTGTATCTCCAATGAAGTTCACTCATATTTTCCACTTCAACTTCAAGTTCACGGATTTATACTCACTCATTCTTCAGAAGGAAAATCCCCAGTGACGAACTGGAGCTGTATCGGAGGAGGCTTTGAACTTGGAGAGGAGCACTAACGTTATTGACACGCATTAACTGCCGTTAACAGCAAGTAGTACCTCTTGCGTGGGGAGTAGTTTTGCGATGGCGACGGAAATCCCGCTCAAGAAGAATTTATGGGAGGGATAAGGTCCCGCCTTGATTTTGAAAATCCCGCACAAAAAAATTTTTAGAGAGGGAATTCCCGCACAGTTTCAATTCCTTAGTGCGAACACTGATACCCCCTTTTGATTTTCCCGACCTTTTCCCGACTTTTCCCGAATTCCTGACCGTGTGGGAACCCTGTTACTTCTAAATGGAAGAAAATCATAAAAATATGATTTTTTCAGGTAGATACTGCCCAGTCGCACTTGAACACAGGAACAAATACAGATGATATTAGCGTGCACAGTTATCCGTGCAATCTTTCTCCAAAAAACACGAAAGCACACAATGTAAGAACAAGCCAAGCTAAAGAACCAAAGTTTGCAATGCAGACTAATGCAAATTATCCACATTTGCTAAATCCTTTGAAACATGTGTTGTGATTGGCAAAGACTAATGACTACCATGCCCTCTTTTCAAATTTGCAAGATCGGATTCAAATGTTGAGGACACTTATGAGGTTGGCCTATGAGGCTATGGGGTCTATGGCAGTGTGTGTGTGCATTGTGCCATCGCAGTTTGGACTTAATTCCTGTGGAACTTGGGTTGACGATTTCCTGCAAAATGACCATGGATACCAATGAACCCATTCTTGTTACTCAGAGTAAAGCGTAAAAATAGGCCAAGTTTTGTGTTTTGTCTGGAGAAGTATCCAACCTTGTTAGTATGTGTAGTGTACAGTATAATATGTATAATGCTGAGAATACAGGCCCTGTGCTTATGATAGGTGCAAATGTCTAGGACTTACTACAGTAGGGCTGCCACAATGTTCATTTTCCATTTATCGATATCAATAATATTTCCACGACGATATTGCAATATCGAGTACCTAACACTTAGTTTTTACATCTGCCATGACCATGCTAATAATCACACTATCCATATCAAGGATGTACATGTAGGCTATAGTACATTGAACAGACCCAACAGAATTTAATTGTAAGCTCAAAGTTTCATCGAAAATCCATTTATTCAAGCCCCTTTGCAAAAGTAATATTAAAAACTGAAACCGATAAATCTGTCTGCACATGAATAGCATCAACAATCAAAGAAACAGCTTAGCCACCTACGTAACTAACTAGGGCTGCCAATTTTCGTTCAATCTCCTTTACATTTAAACGGTCGAAAAGAAACATTTGTTTACCGTTTAAATAGTGTCCATACTTGGAATGAACAGTGTAGTGCATTACTGACTCTATTGACCATGCAATGATATTCACAATATGCACAAGCTTCTTAAAACCTGTACCTAAAGATCTAGTGATCATTTCACCTCCTTGTTTAATTCATCCAAATTTACCAATGTACAAAACTGTCGAATCTGCAGACATTAATTGTACGGTTGATATAGGGCCGGAATGTGCGCAAACACCAATAAATTTGGCAGTGAAATCGTCATAATATTAATTTGTGTGAATTTGAGTGTGCGTTGTACTTTAATGATTTACACAACAACGATGTCTGAAACGTAACCCTGAGTCTCCGATGAGCTGTGCACGACAGTTACAAACTCGATCGTAGCTGCTCCATTGATTTGCGCACAGCCAGCATGCACTGAACAGATATTTATATATAGTGCATGTATGCATTAAGTACTGCTATATGAAACACTCAAAACAAACACATGTACAGTAAGCCTACACACTGTTTATTGTTTATGTATACGTAAAACATGGTAGGATGTCCCAGTACATGCACTGAATATTGCAGACTTCTAAGTATTTCTGTCTTACCGTTTGATCTGTGAGTCGTGCCATGCTACTGTTACAGTTTAAACTGAGAAACTGAATCAATTTGTGCAGCCATATTATATTGTTACATGTAAGTAATAAGCAGATTTGGGCAACTGCTAGGAACGGAATAACAAAGCCACTGCATTTTGTCTGAACTTGAGAAGCAGAAATTAGAGAAACCAGAATGCAAAAATGCATTGCGGTTTCGATAATATATGTTCTATTCCAAATAATGCCATGATGTCCCATATCTTTCAGTCACTGGTCAAGTGCTATCTTAACACGTTGGAAAAATAATTTTAGGTTCATATTTGATCTTGGGAATTCTTAAAATTTTGCTTTTGACCCCTGTGACCCCAGATGACCTTTGACCTCCACCAAAAACGAAAGCATTCATCTTTTCGCTACAACGCATCCACATACTGAGTATGAAATCTATCCAAGCTCCTACCTGGCGATATTGTGTTACCAAGGTTTTCAGTGTCTGACCCCCTGTGACCTCAGATGACCTTTGACCTCCACCAAAAAATGATAGGGTTCATCTTCTTACCAAAATGCATCCACACACCACGTATGAAATCTATCCAAGCTTCCTACCTGGTGATATCGTGTTATCATGGTTTCCAGTGTTTGACCCTGTGACCCCAGATGACCTTTGACCTCCACCAAAAATGATAAGGTTCATTTTCTTACCATAAAGCATCTACATACTACATATGAAATCAATCAAAGCTTTCTAGCTTGAAATATCATTTTAACAAATGTTTTCAAGGTTTGATTCTGGTGACCCCAAATGACCTTTGACCTCCACCAAAAACAATAGGGTTCTTTCCCTTACCATAACGCATCTACATACTACGTATGAAATCTATCCAAGCATCCTACCTTGAGATATCATGTTAAAAATGTTTTCAGGGTTTGACCCCCAGTGACCCCAGATGACCTTTGATCTCCACCAAAAACAATAGGGTTCTTCCTCATACCATAACAAATCTACATTCTAAGTATGAAATTTATCCAAGCTTCCTACCTTGAGATATCGTGTTAACAAGGTTTTCAGCATTTGACCCCCGGTGACCCCACATGACCTTTGACCTCCATCAAAAACAAAAGGCTTCTTCCTCTTACCATAACACATCTACATACTGAGTATGAAATTTATCCAAGCTTCCTTTCTTGAGATCATGTTAACTAGATTTTCTGGGTTTGACCCCAGTGACACCAGATGACCTTTGACCTCCACCAAAAACAATAGGGTTCTTTCTCTTACCATAACGCATCTACATACTACGTACGAAATTCATCCAAACTTCCTACCTTGAGATATCATGCACACAAGGTTTTCAGGTTTTGACCCCCGGTGACCCCAGATGACCTTTGACCCCCACCAAAAATGATAGGGTTCTTCCTCTTAATATGGGGCATCTATGTACCAAGTGTGAAAACTGTCGGAGTTTATCTTCTAGAGGTATCGTGCACACAAGCTAAGCGTCACAAACACACACACCCGCAGATACCCACATACACACATGTATACACTCATACGCCATCATGACCGCATAGGTTTCTCTTTCATCGAAACCAAAAAGAGAGTACACAGAGGTTTACTCATTTATTTGATTCTACTGCGATATGGATCGTGAAAAAACTTAAGTCAATAACGTCGGGGCAAAAGTATATCAACAATACCAGGATATCGTGACTATGGTGGCAGACCGGCAGCCCTGTACTACAGGACTCTTGAGTTAAAAGAATTAGGGGGATATGCTGCAGGTTTTCAAATTCCTTTCTGGTAGGAATTCTACAACTGTAACTAGTAGGCTAGTTATGCACTTATCAACTGAATGACGCACCCCACTAACCCCTGGCATTGTCAGTCAAATGTGGGTCATTGACCAGTGACAGTGTGATGCACATGTCCGTCATTGAACCACTATTGTCAGCCACCAGTATAACTGAGGAGTGAGTCACATTACCTCAATTGTCAGTCACTGTTGTGACCAAGGGGTGGATCATTATGAGTCAATTGTTACACTTTGTACATGGATACCAACTGCCATTCTCAATTTTTCAGTCAATATATGGTGACCCACGTGTCAGTCAAAATTGTAAATTGTGCATCAATTTTGTGACTGAGGTGTGAGCCATTTTACATTAAGTTGTCAGTCACAAAAGTGACTGAAGAGTATGTCATTGTACACATTTTGTCAACACTGTTGTGGACAATGACCATGTCTGGGGGTAGTGGGGTGCATCATTCAATTGATAAGTGCATTAAAGGTTTGTGCTAATTCCCATGTTTGAGGCCATTGTTAAAGGCTGTTGCAGTGTTTCTCTAAGCTTGACATTAGAAAGTTCAGCTTCTCTCATAGAGTTGTCAATGATTGGAATAGTCTTCTGCTCGTACAGTACACTGGCAGGGCTCTAAAAAATGAGCATGTGAGCCAGTGGAGTACAGGGAGTAGGGGGTTGTGCAAATCTAGCCTAAATGTAAGTTTGCTTTATAGTATTAATACTGTGTAGCACTGACAGTGATCCCTTCAGGTAAATTGTTCCACTCCTCTATATTTCTTGAAAAGAGGAGTACTTGTAAACATTGGTACAGCACATCTCCCTCAGTGAATTGTGAATTCCACTAATTACTCCAAAACTCACCATAACTCACCGGAGCCCACTGGCAATAACTACCAATGGGCCAGACTGGAAAGTTTGCACTTTGCGAGGGCAAGTAACTTGTTATTTCTCGTCCGATGTGCGGCCATGGGCCAGATTCACAAACCTCTGCGCCCAGATTGCATAGTTTGTTAAATGCACTCTGAATTGAAGTGTTAAGTTCAAAATTGCGCACCAACGAACGCTTTGCACCCAGGCATAGGGTGCAGGGGCGTGCTGAAGGGCCCTGCTGGGGTGCAGGGGTGAAACCCAGCTGGGGTCCTACCGCCATACGGGCATTGTCCAGGGTTAGCGTTTTCCGCGGAAACAGGTGTTTTTTACGCCGACGGAAATTTTACCTTCGAACCAAAAATACAATTCAGTCATAAATATAAATTTTGACTTGCGCATCTTTACGACAGAAAATTCGACTGACTAAACACTCCCTTGCTGAATTGTAATATTGTTCACACTATGCATTCCACTGGTTTACTGTAACGATAAAAAGAACCTAAAACCCATTACAGGTTTCCATTCTCTGCATTATACGTCGCATCAAGGGAAGGATCTATATACTGCACTGCTGTACATGGGTTATTTTAGTACTAGTACTATATGTACTGGATGGAAACTTATATACAATTGTCATTGTATTTAATTTAATATTACTAACGTTAGGTAAAGCTACACCTGTTGCTGGATCATTTACGGAATATATTAGATATTTTCGGCTAAATTTCTCTTTGAGGGAAGTGAAAATATTTTTATTATCCAACGATCGCTTCTCATCATAAGAACAGGTCTGCATTAAATTATTTCATTCACACTTGAATTTATTGATAATTTGCGCTAATGTTGTTGTGTGCTATAGCCTATAGCCTAGGTCTAACATTGCTGTTTACAGCATATCGCAGTAGGCATTGTATATTTAATCATTTACGCCAGAAATTTTAAAAATTACAACGCAAAATTTTGAATGGTCATAAAAGAGAAAATACTATCATGAAAAATTACAAGGACTTTTTCAGAGAAATGCAAACTCTGGCACTGTCAGGCAGTGAGTTTTGCGTTAGCTTTACATTAGCTTTCAGATAGGCCTATTTCGGGGATGTAGCTAGCCAAATATGAGTGCCGGGTAATTGTCTGGTCTGGGGAAAGCACCTCATCTCACCTCATGGCATCTACCCCTTTTTTTAACCATTAATTTTTCATTTTTCCCTCATTTTACTTTAGGGAGTAAATTTGGGGCTAGTTTTAGGTCTCGGTAGGCAGATTTGTGAGGGGCGGGGAGACGTGTTTGCCTGGAATGCCGGGCGGGAATATCGAGTGCTGGGTGTGGCTGCCCAGGACCACCCACTGTAGCTACATCCCTGGCCTATTTTTTGCCTCGCAGCATCGCGGTCAGAGCCAATTTGCGATGCATGTGCGGCCAGATCTATGCCCTACAATTTTTTCCACGGTCAGGTGCCAAACTGTGCAGCAAGCTGAGCGCCAGATCTTGTGCACACAAGGCAAACTTTCCAGTCTGGAAGATAAGGGTCTTAAAAACTGGGGCAGAGAGCCGTTTCTGGCTTATGCAGTGCCCCTTCTTTTCTGCAGAATAGGATCAAGTTTACCTTTAAAGCCCTTCAGCTCTTTAACTGGTTATGTAACATTTTACAAATAACCATGGCCGCCTGCACGTTTGCAAGGGCGATACGGGTTTTACAATTACAGTTAACACAATGGACCAATGTCAGTAACACTAACAGTTATGAGTTAATAATAAGGGGTCCTACTAATTGTACTAATTGTAGCATATAGCTAGGTCAAATTCTTTCCTTGCCAATCACAAGGCACGTTACATAGGATTTGTCAAATGAGGAGCTACTCGTATCTATCTGCATAGCGAACGTACATTCTTTTACTTTGCTTTACCTTGCGCTGCATGTTTTTGCTTACGAGACTGTATATACAGCTGCGCAGGTTATAATCATACATCATCTGTCTGTGTAACCATGAACGTGCAAAGAGTCCATTTTTTTACGAATAATTCTGATTAGAAGTGATTTTATAATGAGATGTTGAACGTTCTTTCTCATGGAACGACTTGAGTGAAAGAAATCAGAAAGGTTCACAGTGAGCATAAGAGTGTAAAATAGGCAAAGTTGTAAGCTTCATCCAGAAAATTTACCTAGGCCTTGGCCTACAATACCTTGTTAGAATACAGGCTGGTGTATTATATTATATGTACATATAAATCGGAACGCCTGTGGATTTTTATAGGCCTACCAATTTGCTGTTACTAAGTTTGCTAAACAATTGCACCTAACTCGATATTGATTTGTACGTACATGGATAGCTGGGCTAGTAGGGTGGGCCCACAGGCGTTCCGATTTATACGTACGTATATACTACACTATACATATACTAACAAGGTATGACAATTTTCTGGACGAAGCTTACAACTTGGCCTATTTTTAAATTTACACTCTTACGCTCACTGTGAACCTCTCTGATTTCTTTCAATCACCTCGGTCGATAGGAAAAACATTTAACATCCCTTCGAGCACAACTGCAGGCATTTAATCACTTCTCATCAGAATTAGGCCATGCATAAAAAAATGGGCTCTATGCACGTTCGTGGTTACACAGGCAGATGATGTATGATTATAACCTGTGCAGCCAGTATGCCGTCTCGTAAGCGAAAATGCAGAGCAATTTATGCACACATGCACAACAGACAGCCCATTGGCCCCATTTGGCTGCTTTGCCACACAAGACACATGGAAACTTAGGTGTGTATGGGCCAGGGTTGGGGTGCAGGTCCCCAGAAAGCATGATGACCAAGATTGACAAATACGACACAGTAAGCTTAAGAGGCCGAATGAGAATGAGAAGGTAAAGGAAATCAAAGAACATAGTACATTCGCTATGCAGATAAATTAAATACGTGTAGGCTAGCGCCTCTTTTGATAGACCCAGGTAACGTGCCTACGTAGTATAGGCCCCTATAGGCTAGCCTATGTACATATAAATCGGAATGCATGTGGGTGGGCTGGGCTACAATAAGAAGGACCGAATAATAAGAGCCTAGCCTATAGTAGCCTAGGTCCAGGCCTAGCCTAAGTGTGACCCTACCTTAGTTTAGGCCTACAGCACAGGCGCCCCTTAACATTGTATAGTATACCATATACTATGTAGTATATATAGACAGAAAGGTATGTCACAAATCTCCTAGCTCGAACAAACAACTTACGTTTCTGGCACAATTACTGCACTTTTCTCACCAAATTTGTCTGTGTCGAGACTTTTGATCATAAAGTACCTCAAGGCAGCCCTTTTTCCCGAATAATTTCACTTGGCATTGTCTGAAGGATGAAATTTCAATGGAGTAACAGTATGAGGATGGTAGCTGCTGATAGAGAGCATTCAGCACTTCCACACTATATAATACAATACTCCTAAAATATTCTCTGAAGTTCTCTGAACTTTCTGAATTTCTTCCAAAATTTGTCAGTTATGTTTTGCTTTGATTATTACAAATCTTACAGATACATATTAGCATTAATATGCAAGATTTTGGAACACAGAAATTCATAAAATTTGAACACCTTTTGAAAAGTGGAAGGGCTTGCATTTACTATGAGCATTGTGGCAGTTGAAGACTGTACAACAGTTACCGTTCAACTGTCACAAGTGCTTGTAGAAAATGCTAGCCCTTCCACTTTTCAAAAGGTTTTGAAATTTTATGAAATTTAATGTTCAAAAATTGTTCATATTGATGCTAATATATATCTGCAAGATTTGCAATAACATAAAATAACATAACATAACAGGTTAAAGGGCAAAGGAGGGCTAAGGCCCCATAAGATGCCCTGAAGTCCATACAACCTTAACTGAAAACAAAAGAACCAACCAACACCAAACGAGCCCAGCACAATTAGATTCTACCACACTTATGGAAGAACTTGTCAATGTTAACCTTAAAGCAGTGCACAGATGTGGAGTTAACTACCCACTCAGGCAGACTATTCCACTCGTTAACAACTCTATGAGAAAAGCTGAACTTCCTAATGTCGAGCCTTGCAAAATTCTTAACTAGCTTCTTACAATGGCCTCGAACCCGAGAATTACATTGAACCTTTAAATAATTGCAAGAGGACAAAGGATTCCTTTCAGAGAGAAATTTGTACACCTGAAGCATGTCCACCCTAATCCTTCTCAACTCCAGGGTGGTAAGCCCAAGATGCTTAAGTCTAACATGATAAGGTAGGTGTCTCACCTCGGGTATAAGGCGAGTGGCTCTCCTCTGAACTTGCTCTAAAAGAAGCTTGTCCTTTTCATAGAAGGGACTCCAAGCCTGGGCTGCATAGTCGAGGTGGGGTCTTACCAACTGCTTATAAAGATTTAGTACAATTTCTTTACTAAAACTACTGAAATTCCTCTTGATCAATCCAAGCACCCTATTAGCCCTAGCAGCAGCAGCTGCACACTGTCTAGATGGCTTTAAATCACCTGTAATAACTACACCCAGATCCTTCCCAAAAGTCACATCACTCAGAATACTACCATTCATGTTATAATCACAGCTGAAATTTTTAGGACCAAAGTGAAGGACTTTGCACTTATCTGCATTAAAAGACATTTGCCAAGTCTGAGACCATGAAAATAACCTATCCAAGTCTTTTTGCAGTAATGAGGCATCATCCTTATCACTAACCTTCCTATAGAGCTTAGTATCATCAGCGAACTTACTAATAGTAGATGTGAGAAAGCTATCAATATAATTGATGAAAATTAAGAAAAGAAGCGGGCCAAGAACAGAACCCTGTGGAACTCCACTTGTAACTTCTTTCCAAGAAGAGAAATTACCTTTAACAACGCTCTCTAAGATCTACCATTGAGCCATGAATTTATCCAGTCAGCACAACTGCCCTTGATGCCTAACCTATGCAGTTTAACCATAAGTCTACCTAATGGAACGTTATCAAAGGCTTTTGAAAAATCAAGGTAAATGACATCAACACTGTGACCACAGTCAAGAGATAAGGAAACATCCTCAAGAAAGCTTAGTAAATTAGTAACACAAGATCTACTCGGTAAAAAACCATGCTGTGACAGATTGAGTAACCCATTATCTAAAAGATATTTAAGCAAACAATCCTTGATTACAGATTCCATAACTTTGCACACAACACTGGTTAAACTGACCGGCCTATAATTGCAAGGCAAGCTCCGATCCCCCTTTTTGAAAATTGGAGTAACATTAGCAATCCACCAGTCAGCAGGTACAAAGTTTGAATCCAGAAACTTCTGAAAAATAATGCAAAGAAGAACTGACAAAATCTCAGAGCATTCATGGAGAATGGCAGGATGGATCCCATCAGGCCCAGGGGCCTTACTAGCTTTTAAACTCTTCAACTTATTACAAACCAACTCTTCAGAGAAGACAACATCACTAACTAAAGAAGAATTATCAGAATCCCTACAAGTCCCCAAAACAGATGATTCCTTGGTAAAAACAGATACGAAATAATCATTTAACAAATTAGCCATATCCTGATGATCAGTAACTAGTGTGCCTTCATTACCTTGGAGAGGCCCAACACCCTCCTTAACCTTCTGCTTAGACCTGACATAGGCATGAAAAGATTCTGGATTTACCTTAACCTCCTTAGCCAATTGCTTTTCAAACTTAGCTTTAGTGTCAATAACCAAATTTTTAACTAAGAGTTCCTGCTTCTTGTAGACTGCAAAGTCATCAGAATTCTTACTGAACCTATATCGACGCCAGCACTTATGTTTCTTCCTGGCTGCTCTAAGTACCTCTCTAGACATCCAGATTGGCCTATTTTTAACCACAGCTTTCTTGAGTGGGATACACAACTTTGTAGTGTCAGTAACTACATTACGAAAGACACTCCATGCTTCAGCAGGACCTAAGTGAGACAAATGTGCAACCCAATCTATGGTAAGAAGCTCTTTAGCATGAGTAAAGTTAGCCTTGCTGAAATCTAAAACAGTTTTGTCACTACCTCGAAGTTTGCTGAAACAAAGTAACTCAAAACTTATGAGGTCATGGTCACTAGATCCTATCTTACCACCACTAGCTACATTTCTAACCATGTTTTCATCAGTACTTAGTACCAAATCCAGACAATTGTCCTCACGAGTAGGAAACAGAACATGCTGGATAAAGGAACCATCAGACACTGCCTCGAGAAAATCCCTCCCATGTGACCCACTAGTACATGAATGCCAATCAATATCAGGAAAGTTGAAATCCCCAAACACAACTGCCCCTTTCGAAGAAACTATCCTAAAACTTTCGAACAAACTCTGATTATTATCAGCACAAGAATTTGGTGAACGATAAATAATACCAACAACTAAAGGAGTGCAAGACTCATTGCCAAAACTAATTTCACACCACAAGCAGTTAGAAAATCCTGAAGAAAACTTGTTGGTGACATCAACACAATTTATGCTATTCTTAACATACAGTAAAACCCCTCCACCCCTACCACAGACAGTATCAGCCCTATCCTGCCTGAAAATTTTGTACCCAGGAACCTGAATTTCAGAGTTGCTGATATCACTATGGAGCCAAGTTTCAGTAACCCCAACTATGTCTGGATTGTCTATGGAAATATGAGCAAGGAACTCACTGAACTTATTGAAAAGGCTGCGAACATTGGCAAACATGACCTTCATTCCACAAACTGCCCTATCTACATGTTTCCCCTTGTTACTAACACGATCACTCTGAGCACAATAAAACTCAGAAACCCCCCCATTCTTGGCTGACCTCACCCCTGACTCTAGTTTGACACCTGCGAATCAACAGCCCTAGAAACCAGCCTTGGCCCTACCCAGCTCATTAGCCCCTATACTCGACAAGTGCAACCCATCTCTAGCAAAAAGATCCCTCCTATTTACAAAACCAGCCCAGGTATCAACAAAGAGAAAACCCTCAAGAGCACACTCGTTTTTCAACCACTTATTAAATCCCAAAATTTTGCCCCAAGAGACCTTCCCATCAAACCGAGGGAGAATACCACAAACAACCCCTTTCGAACATGTCGACTTTAGCCTAAAAATCAGTTCCTTATACTTTGACCTAAGTGAAATTTGATTGTCCCGACTGAGATTATTAGTGCCCACTTGCACAGCTACAACTTCCTCGTCCCCAACAATTTTGCCAACTCTGGCCGAGATGTCCTCAATTCTAGCACCCGGGAGACAAATCCTTACCCTGTTCCTTCGGTCCCTCTTACAAAATTCCCTATCAGTATACTGTACCGAGTAATGGAGTCCCCAACAAACAGTACCTTACCCTTAGCCTTTTCACCCTCCCACAGACCACCAGAAATACCAAAGTCCCTCTCCTTTGATTCCTCTACAACCTCCTGAACAATATCCTCCACTGATAATCCCGAAAAAGAATTTGACGTCTCAACAGCTGGACACCCCTCAACAATTTCAACAGGCTTTCTACCTTTCTGTACTGAAACCCACCCGTTTGAGCTGTCAGCAGCAGCCAAAAGTCCTTCAAGTTCTTTAGGCGGTTACACTTCTGACAAACAAAAACAAAGGTATCTCTAGATGCTTCTTCAAATGTGCAATTTAGGCCCAAATTAACAAACTCAGCCCACATACCACAATCATCACAACAAATAAGTTGGTCTTCAGCCATAGGTAATCAACAAAAAGGTACAGTACGGGAACAGGCAACAATACAATAAATCTAAAAAGCTAGCTATGAAGGAATGTAAGAGCTACAGTAGCTAACCCCTATAAGCTAAAGCCTCAAGTATTGGCTAGACCTAGGCCTAATCATATAAAGAAAACTAGCCTAGACCCTCTAGTAAGTTAACTAGGTGATACTGTAGCTAGCCTAACGTTGGGCTACAGGCCTAAAGTTAACGTTAGAATATGAACTTAGAAGCTAACTAAGGCCCCTAACCTTAGACTTGCAGAGTAAAAGCCTAAATATAACTGTTAGGCTTTACACAATGGCCTACGACAAAACACAAATGAACAGGTAAGGTTAGGCTCACACAAACACTGACACAGACAATGTGTTAGGATAGTAGCAACAACAACAAATACCTGACAAATACCTGACAATAATAAAAGTGAACCATAATTAAACAAATTTTGGAAGAAAGTTAGAAAGTTAAGAGAACTTTAGAGAATACTTTAGGAGTATTTTATTATATAGTGTGGAAGTGCTGAATGCTCTCCTATCAGCAGCTACCATCCTCATACTGTTACTCCATCGAAATTTCATCCTTCAGACAATGCCAAGGGAAATTATTCGGGAAAAAGAGCTGCCTTGAGGTACCTTATGATCAAAAGTCTCGACACAGACAAATTTGGCGAGAAAAGTGTGGTAATTGTGCCAGAAACGTTTTACAAGTTGTTTGTTCGAGCTAGGAGATTTGTGACCTACCTTTCCATCTATATATGATGGCACAACCTAACAAGGCCACTCTAAGAAAGTTTTCGTTTTTAAAAAACAAGACAAAAGAATGTGAATCTGTTTGCACCTGAAAAAGTTTTGGCGGACTTGACCTTATTTGAGAGCTATAAATCTTTACCACAGATTTTTCCTTTCAAGAGATACCATTACGACAAGTTCAGGGTTTCCAGCTCAAGCCTAAAATCAGAAGTAACCTAATAAGGCCAGCGGGCGCTGTTTACAATTTTTGTACAGAGCTGTATGTACAGGTTCAGTGTAGGCAGTTTGTGCGTTCAATTTGAGCTGCATATCTTAGCGTGCAAGTGCTTGAAAAACAGGTTCACGCGCATTAGCAAGGGAGTTTGCTATATGCGCGTGCTGCATCAAAAATTGACGCACTGATTGTGATTGCAGTTTTGACGCGCTTTGTTGACTGTATCGATGCACGACATTCGACAGTGGCCTTATTAGGTCATGTCACTATATACTACACAGTATAGAGGGATTTCATGTGACGTCACACGCGTTGGATTCCCAGGCACTGAAGGGCAAAACACACACGCAGTAAGCGTATTAACAGCACACGCGCACGGCATAACCATAGATACTACTGTGACACAATGGACGCGTGCCCTTCAAAACAAAAAAGACGCGCGATCTTGCCCTTCAAAATTGAGTCTAGTTCGTTAAAGTCACGTGACTGAAATCCCTCTATATGGTATACTATACAATGTTAAAGGGTGCCTGTGCCCTGAACCACAGGCGCCCCTTAACGTTGTACAGTATACCATATACTATGTAGTATATATAGACGGAAAGGTATGTCACAAATCTCCTAGCTCGAACAAACAACTTACGTTTCTGGCACAATTACTGCACTTTTCTCACCAAATTTGTCTGTGTCGAGAGTTTTGATCATAAGGTACCTCAAGGCAGCTCTTTTTCCTGAATAATTTCACTTGGCATTGTCTGAAGGAATGAAATTTCGATGGAGTAACAGTATGAGGATGGCAACTGCTGATAGAGAGCATTCAGCACTTCCACACTATATAATACAATACTCCTAAAATATTCCCTAAAGTTCTTTTAACTTTCTGAATTTCTTCCAAAATTTGTCAGTTATGTTTTGCTTTGATTATTACAAATCTTACAGATACATATTAGCATTAATATGCAAGATTTTTGAACACAGAAATTCATAAAATTTGAAAACCTTTTGAAAAGTGGAAGGGCTTGCATTTACTATGAGCATTTGTGGCAGTTGAAGACTGTATAACAGTTACAGTTCAACTGTCACAAGTGCTTG
Source organism: Holothuria leucospilota (assembly GCA_029531755.1). Taxonomy (NCBI): domain Eukaryota; kingdom Metazoa; phylum Echinodermata; class Holothuroidea; order Aspidochirotida; family Holothuriidae; genus Holothuria; species Holothuria leucospilota. The sequence continues at coordinate 44,484,693 of CM055962.1, forward strand.
TAGAAAATGCTAGCCCTTCCACTTTTCAAAAGGTTTTCAAATTTTATGAAATTTAATGTTCAAAAATTGTTCATATTGATGCTAATATATATCTGCAAGATTTGCAATAATAAAAAGTGAACCATAATTAAACAAATTTTGGAAGAAATTTAGAAAGTTAAGAGAACTTTAGAGAATATTTTAGGTGTATTTTATTATATAGTGTGGAAGTGCTGAATGCTCTCCTATCAGCAGCTACCATCCTCATACTGTTACTCCCATCGAAATTTCATCCTTCAGACAATGCCAAGTGAAATTATTCGGGAAAAAGAGCTGCCTTGAGGTACCTTATGATTAAAAGTCTCGACACAGACAAATTTGGCGAGAAAAGTGCAGTAATTGTGCCAGAAATGTAAGTTGTTTGTTCGAGCTAGGAGATTTGTGACATACCTTTCCGTCTATATAATACATAGTATATGGTATATTCATTCATACTTAGTTAAAATCCTCAATTTCTATTGGTTCATTAAGGTCAGGTGACCGTGCATTATCTTAGGATAACCCACGGTAAATTAAGAATAAAATCACCGGCGGATGAATACTATACCGTACTATACAGTATACACTGTATTTATAAGATCACCTAGCTTTAGATATGGCTAGCTGGCTTGACACACATAGGCCTAGCTGAGCATGATATATCCAACGTTAGGCCTATGGTGTGAACTACTCACTAGTCACATCAAGGCCTACGAAAACGCTTCCATTTCTAAGAAACACTTTTGTTCCCAAATCTTACGTGAAACCCTATAGAGGCAAAGGATCCATAAACGGTTATAATTCAAAGTCAAATAACCTAGGCCCAAGCCTCAGTAACGTTACAACTTACACAAAAGTTCCTTGTCGAGCACTGAATCCTCGAACGAAATCAGCGTTACTAACGTTACCGCTGTTAGGGCTGAGATCTCTAACATGTCCAAACTTTTCTCCAAATGTGCGTTTGAAATGCTGTGACTGTTTATCTCCCAAAATCAGTAGCTGAATCCTAGGCAAATTCCATCATTTGAAGTAACTTAAAAGCTCAAGAATACCTGAACAAGTCCGTTAGGGTTTGAACAAATGACGAGCAATTTTAAAAAGGCCGCGCTATTTAAAACATACCGGTGGATATGTCACTACGTACTGCGGTATAGCCTATACGTCGTACGTGCATATGTGTATGTAAACAGCATGTGCACCCACAGCGTACACAACGTACCATGATAGGCCTAGTAAATATGCTCTGTGTTTAGTGCAAATGTACATGATACAAATGCAAGATTTCGGGGCTAAGGGGTTACCATGGAGTCATAATACCTCTAGTTACGTTACCAACTGTTAATTTTTTTGTCCTTTTCGGCTGTTGAAGTCTTTAAAGAAGAATACCATTTCTCAAATTTAGTCACATTGTTGTTATATTTCATGACTTATGAATATTTCATTGAATTCATTTTGTTTAATAGTAGGCTACTTTATTAATTGCGCACGAATAGGCCTATTGTTTTGAAGGTTGTGAATAGGTCTCATCTTTCCTCGGGGTTTTGATTTCAATAAAAATGTGGTTATCTGCAAACACAAATTTTCTTTCTTTTTACTATTTTTTCATCAAATTCTTGTGTATGAATGAACAGGGTTAATCAACGCTGGACCGTGCATTACATAGAGGATAATGCACTCCGGGGGTTAATGCTATCGCTAGATGCACTCGGGCTGCGCCCTCGTGCATCGCTTGCATTAACCCCCGATCGTGCATTATCCTCTACTTAATGCACGGTCCAGCGTTGATTAACCCTTTACTATACAATGTTAAGGGGCGCCTGTGCCCTGAACTAGGCTAGTACCTGTAAGTAACCTAGTAAGTAGTATGGGAAGCTCTAAGGCGACCCAAAACTGCGGACTAGCCTGTAGGTCTAGTAACAGTTATGTTGAAACTTTTGAAAGTGCAAACCCTGGATGGCATCACCTCTGTCTGAAACCTCCTGTGAAATGTCCTCAAGATCAACGAAGCAGCTCAGCTGCATCATTTTCTCATGCTGATCGACGCGATTTAGCATTTCTCCGTTCATGTGGGCTGCTTCGAACTTCCCCGGCCGCTAACATCGTTAGTAACTTGTGATTAAAAATGTCCACTGCTTCCACACTCTAAATCCATTTTTTCCTGAAATGGAAAATTTCCTGAAATTGGCTTGATATTTCCTGACATTTTCAATAACGCTTCTTTTATGCTATTCTAATGAATGATCCAGGATTTCACCCTGTCAAGCCATACGCCATTCCCAGATTTTCCAAAATTTCCCGAATTATCCCCCCTTCCCGAAAATTTCCCGAAGCGCACCAAGATTTCCCGAATTTCGGGTAATTTCGGGCATATATATGGCAACTGGTGTTTTTAACTTATACCAATTCTTCCTGACTTGGGTTAAAATTTAAAAATCCAACTGTCATCTTAAAAGTTTTGTTTTTGGAAAATTTTAAGAAACCTAGAAGTTCAGAGCTTAAATCATTTCTATTTTTCTGTCATAAATACTGGTTTGCTACTAAATACACATTCATAAAGCAAAAACCTGCATAACTGAGGCTTGCCTGCTTTAGTAAAAGCTAATCAGAAACATCTTTTAATTCATTGATGTGATGGTTAACAGGTTGGCAAATAATGCAAGTGATCTTTTTCACTGATAATAGTGACAAGAAACATTTTACAGCAAAAATAAGCTTAAATTGTCTTGATTTTAGAAATTCTGCATCAAGAAGTGTTCACTAAAACCACGGGAATCAGTTTATGTTGATTATTTTCTCACTGTGTAATTATGTAGGAGTCCTCCATACAACAGAACACAAAAAGTTGGAACAGCTTTTAAAGTGAATTTTTCACCTAGCACTAATTTTGTTTCGGACGTAACAAGATGTCAACAATTTGACTTGGTTCAAAAGTTCTGCCATATTTAATGTCTTGAAGGTGAATTAACATTCCTGTTGAAAGAAAATCAACACAGTTTTACAGTTATACTAAGAAATTAAGCACAAAGTTACAAAATTTCAAATTAATGTAATAATATTAAGAATGTTCCATACTGCTGTAACATTAGTTGTAGTTCCCGAAGACTTAAACACATCAGTTTATATTGTGCAAACTGTGTCTTTTTAGAAAGATTTTATTCGGAAAAATCTTGCCCAGTTCTTCTAAAATCCTGAACAAACTATAGCTTGTTGATTCAGTTTTAACAGCTTAATGAGCCAGCATAATGGTGTCTGATCATACTTGTTTCGGACGTAACACTTTGTCAACAATTTCTTTTTTAAAATGCTTTGATTGTCATTAGAGCAAAATAATATCCTTAAGAAAGTCCACCAATTTGCAAAATTGTACAGATTGTTCCAGAGTCAATGTGGTACAAGGTCCAGGTAAAGACTGTCAAAACTTTATTCTTTATTCTAATTCTTTAAGCTCTATTAGCTGTCCCCCCCCCCCCCTAAAAAATCCCTGCAGCCTTTTCATTTTTGAATGGCAAACTTGTTCTGGTTATAGAAATTATACGAATCTATCAAGACATCAACTTTACCACCACTCAAAATGCCTTTTTGCACTTACTGTATTGAAGTAGGGCCATAGTTGTACTCTAGGGGCAGAGAGCATACAGTACATGAGGATGATGCCCAATTATAAAATATGTTTTGCAATGCAGTAAGACCAGAGCCTGACTTTTCAGTGCTGTGTGAAGTGACTAAGCCGGTAACATGTTTTAATTGGACCAGCTCCCATGGAATCATACAGTGTAGCAAAATGGTTCATATTTGATCACTAACCACAAACAACTCTGACAACTGTTTTGTGCACATAGTAATTGTTGAACATCATGAAACTAATTGACACATGTTCCAGAGTGCCATACAGTTCAGTATTTTTGAAGTTACTGTATATATCAACTCAACGTCGTGTTTGGGGGGCATCCCACGAGACCGAAGGTCCGCGAGACCGAAAATCGAAAACAAAAAGGGTCCACGAGACCGAAAATGAAAAAAGGTTCGCGAGACCGAAAATGAGAAAGGGTCCGCTAGACCGAAAATGAGAAAGGGTCCGCGAGACCGAAAATGAGAAAAGGTCCGCGAGACCGAAAATAAGAAAAGGTCCACGAGACCGAAAATGAGAAAAGGTCCGCGAGACCGAAAACGAGAAAAGGTCCGCGAGACCGAAAATGAGAAAGGGTCCGCGAGACCGACAGAAGTGTCAGTCCGCCGTACTGCTACGCTCCGCTCAAAGGTAATACTGGCACCCTGTAGTATTTACATTTTGCAAACTATTGCGTTGCCCTTGCAACACCACCCTTCTGGTATGAACGTTCCGGTCTCACGAGCGGATTTTGAATTTCGGTCTCGTGAACCCTATTTCATTTTCGGTCTCGCGGACCCTATTTTTTCGGTCTCGCGGACCTTATTTAATTTTCGGTCTGGCGGACCTTCGGTCTCGTGAACCCTATTTCATTTTCGGTCTCGCGGACCCTATTTCATTTTCGGTCTCGCGGACCCTATTTCATTTTCGGTCTCGTGGACCCTATTTTTTCGGTCTCGCGGACCTTATTTAATTTTCGGTCTGGCAGACCTTCGGTCTCGTGAACCCTATTTCATTTTCGGTCTCGCGGACCTTCGGTCTCGTGAACCGTATTTCATTTTCGGTCTCGCGGACCTTCGGTCTCGTGGACCCTGTTTCATTTTCGGTCTCGCGGACCTTCGGTCTCGTGAACCTTCGGTCTCGTGGGCTGTAACCATTCAACAACCAATTTCATTTAAGTGATCTTACTTTATCAAAGGTTCTGCTTTAAACCTGCTATTTCAATTTTCATTACAACTCTTCTTCTAAGCATGCAGCACATGTGTGGTACTGGCTGTAGCAACTTGTGCAGAGTGGAAATCGTTCTCAGAAAAAATAATGATCGAGTAGTATATTAAAATGAAATCTCGAGAAATATTTTAAAGATGGCCTCAAAGGCTTCAGCTTAAGTAGAGGCTGAAGAGTATATTAGGGTACTGTACAGTCACAATAACGAGCAAAATATGTAAGTCATTTTAGGCAAGGGTCACAAATTGGCCTTGTGGCTACCTAAGTGGCCTGCATGGACTCCATTCATTAAAAATTCAATTTTTCTTGCAGAGTAAAGGTATATTTACCATATAATTTAGTAAACACGAAATCTTAGAAGTAAATTTATAGTAAACTGCTGGTAACTTCAAATCTGCAATGTGGTGAAATGGCAATGAGCAAGTTATGCTCATAAAACTAGGGTAGACTTATCCCAGCCATTTCAGCTGTCTGTAATGTGGTTTCCTAACAGTAGTCTGGGGAAAGATGTCAATATATACTGTACCTCTATTCAATGTATGAAGGTGTAGGCTACAGTAGGAATTCCTGTCAAAATTTCAGTAACTGTAACAGACTGGACCCTATCCATGATCATACCATCCATCCCACAGTTTTATTCTACTTCATGGGCAATCTGCAGATGTTCTATGCATGTCCAGTACATGGCAAAAATAATATCTTTAATTCTGTTTAGTAGACCTTTTCAACCAACAAGCAGTCATCTACTGAACAGTAACTTTTTGAAAGGTTTGCTCTTTCAGGTTCAGGTGAATAGGGTTCATATGGCAATTCAGTTGTATCCAGTTTTATCATGTGCATAGTGCACTGCTGTACATGTATGAAGGAAAATCTTCACCAGATTGTGTAGCGTTCATGGTATACAGTAACACACAGTAACATAGCCTACATATACACAGTACCACAGCCCACTACTCATTGTGAGCAATATCATCTCATTACTGAATGAAAAACTGGCATAAAGAGAATCAATTCTGAACCAAGACTCATACAACTGTAGCACTACAATAGCTCATTGCCATCTTCATTGCAGAGGTAATGGGTGGAGGTTGCATGTATAATGGTCATGGATCCTATGAAATTCTCTTCCACCTCACCCACATGCATATGAAGTAATTTGGTCCAGTAAACTGACTTTACTTAATTTTGAACCCATAAATTTGCCTATGATCTCATATGTATTTCATTATCCACCCCCCCCCCCACCCTCCCAGCACACAAATATACCCTTATATTCTGCTGTTTTAATGTCTAGGCATCAAAATCATGGAAGGGTTTCATTTTCACCAAGGATAGGCATTCATGGACATTCATGAGTATTTCATCATGGTCATCACCAACTTCACTGGTCATCATAAACCTTATTGTTTCACAGTTCATGCTCTATTCTAATAGAACCCTCATCATCCATATTATTCAGATCTTGTGGGCTATCACCCTTACAAATTGTCACCAAGTCCACAGTTCTCATTTCAAGCCCAAATTATTCCTATATTCAATAACGTTCACTTAGATTCTAGCACACAGTGACAATTGTCAACATTTTGTGTTACGTCCGAAACAAACAAAGGAGGGCATACAATATGATACTAAGATTTTGGTACATGTAAGACATGTAGAGTTTAACAACTGCAAAGAATCTGATTCAAGTTTGTGGAGAGAACAAAAAGTGACTATGTTAAGGTCTCAAAAGACACATTTGTCCTATTTTGTAAAAGTTTACACCAAATCATTGGAATTAGAGCAATCATTCCCATTTTTGACCAAACAGGTGCACCTCATGTTTGGAAACCATTTCCTACCAGGGTGGTTACAATGTATTCAGATAATATACCTACTAATATTATCAGATTACAAAGCAATGACGAATTCCTTTTAATAATATGAAACAGAAAACATAAAATGTTGGAATTTCCGTCAACACCCGCAGCTGTTACGTCCGAAACAAGTTTCCACCCATATTGTACAAAAGATTACAAAATGGAGTGAATGATTACCTGTAGAGCATGACTTTCCAAAGATAGAAATGGATAAGAACTCTTTCACCCTACTAGAGTATCTTCACTAAAAATTCTGGGAACATTCATTCAAATATTTGTTTCGGACGTAACAATGGTTTCGGACGTAACATGTGTTGACGGAATTCTTCTTTTGTTAACGGTGAGATGGGGAAACAATTTGGGTAAGTTGACTTACCATGAAAATAAGGTTTGTAGTTATGTCAATTTAAAAAATGTTAATAAACATCAAATTTATTTTGTTGCATTGGTCATATAAACCAAATAAGAATGTTTCGGACGTAACAAAAGTGTTGACGGAAAATTTAGATTTTTTTTCAATTTTTCATAATTTTTAAGTACTGGATCTAAATCATTCAAATGCACTTATTATACATACTGACAGTCACTGCTGTTCTGCTATAGTCAATGACTTCCAATACTTTATTTTGTGTGAGCTGTGCAAGCTTCAGATCTATAGCTACAAATGTTGACGGAAAATGTTACGTCCGAAACGGTGACTTTACTTCAACACCCTGACTCAGCCATGAATGCTCATAAAGTTTGATACTTGTCAGCATGTTGACATTGTGCCAATGTTGGTACCAAAAACCAGGAGGAAGTAGCATTTGTAGTGTTCAGTACGGGCAATTAAAAATTGACCTTGGAATTTCGGCCATATTTTCCGTCAACAATTTGCTAGTATATCACTTCAGGTATATACTTAGACGTACAATACTGGTCCGGTTAAGCTATGAGAGCTTAAGCAAGTTTGATGCTATAAATTCAGACTGCAAAACATAAGAGAACATCTTGCTGGTGGAGTGTGTAATGCCTAGAACCCCCATTAAGCCAATTGGTATAAGTTAAAAAAAACCACAGCCATATACAGTCCGCAGTCTGCTGACCTAGTATTTGGGAAGCTTTGGGGCTTCCCATACTAGGTCAGCAATATACCCATTGTCAAAATTGGGCTACCGCGACTTCAAAAATTTTGAATGGTCTCGATCTTTCTCAAATTCACGTATACTCCTACATAATTGACCTCTACGGGGCCTTATATGTTTAAGACCCTTCATTCTAAGATTATTAGCACTTAGTGTCCAAAAAAAGACCAAAAATTTTGATTTACACAAACGATCCTGTTTTGTGTTTTTAACATTCTATGAAACTGCCAAATCTTGTAACTAGGACGTTCACACTATTGTATGCTAAATAGCACTCACTGCTGTTTAATTGTGACATAGTCCATAGCTATAGTTACGTTCATACACGCGCATACGCGTATATAGCAACAATCACTGCAGCAACGCACGCAGACGATATTACTCTCACAGTAATATGCGGTCAAAAGTTTGTGTTGCAATAGCCTAGGCCTAGTTCAGGGAACAAAGTGTACGTCAGAACTAGGCCTAGGTACCCTAGGCTAATATATATATATATATATATATATCAGCATGGATTATGACTTAAGGCGACACTTCGTGCTAATTCAACGACATTAAGGCGACACCTGGAATTAAGGCGACACATAACTGTCGCCTTAAAGGAATAGGTACCATTTAGAAAAATAATTTTATTGTCGCAAATAGGCTTAAATTGTTCATTTTGGTCTAATAAGTATGTCTACCAAATTTGGTTAGGGTGGGGTTAGGGGTAGGGTTAGGGATAGAAAATTTGAATTTTTAGTGTACAAGTCAATGTAACCGTCGCCCTAAGGTAGTATCCACGCTGATTATATATATATATATATATATATATATATATATATATATATATATATATATATATATATATATATATGTATATATATATATTATATATATTATATACACATATATATATATATATATATATATATATACACATATTATATATACTATATACATATCTATATATATATAATATATACATATATATACATATATTATATATACTATATACATATCTATATATATATATATATATAATAAATATATATAACTTTCCAAAGAGCTTAAAAAAACATGAAAAGGTAGAACACTAAATAATACAAAAGTAATAAAATATGTTTTTTTTTAAGCTCTTTGGAAAGTTATCAGCCTTTATTCGCTTTGAGATTCTTACCTTTTATCACTGTAACGCTCAGGCATTTTTTAAGCTTTTACTTGCTCAAGTCGTACGTTTGCCTCTTTTAACAGTTTGTATGCTTGCTTTTTATCAGTTTGGCTGAAGAAGGTTGATTAAAAACCGAAAGCTTCCAAGCCCGGTGCTTTTTGTCCATCTTTTTAGCATGTAGTTGACTTTCACCATTTACTTTACTCTTATTATATTCATTCTCTGGTGATGTCTGTGAATCCTCTTTGGATCCTACTTGCTGTTGTGAGAAATATTGTTGGTATACAGCTTTTTCACTCCACTTATATATATATATATTATATATATATATATATATATATATATATATATATATATATATTATATATATATATATATATATATATGCACCAAATCATCACTTCACACAATAAATCGATCTTAAGAGCTGAGAAAACTGCAGATCGTGCACGAAATACTCCAAGCTGTAACTGCCGGAAATGCCCTCTAGAAGGTAACTGCCTAGCATCTGGTGTAATATATCAAGCCTTAGTAACAAGACATGATAACCTTAAGGTGGAAACATACGTCGGTTTAACTGAAAATTCCTTCAAAACAAGATTCAACGGTCACAGCAGCAGTTTCAGAAATGAAAACCAGAGGAACGTTACTATACTCTGAGCCAATATATCTGGACATTAAAAGACAATAACGTGCCATACTCGATCAAATGGAGAATCCTTGCATATCTGCATATGGTAAACCATAACATCAACATCTAGTAAAAGGTGCAACCTTTGTATAACCGAGAAATATTTTATCATCTACAGACCACATATGTCTTCCTTGAATAATAGGAATGAACTGGCAAGCAGCTGTAGACACCGTAAAAAGAATCTATTATCTTTTAATAACTTTCGTGATTTGCAATGACGTAAAAAGACGCTTCTACATTTCTATTATGTTTATACTGCCAATATCTTGCGCATATATCGTTTGCTTGTGACGCCGTTGTAGCTTCTTCATATGTGAAACTGTTTCTCTATAGATGCATCGACGTCACTGCGCTGCGCGCCTCTTTATTTTAACGGTGAGGCGTCCATTGTACAACAGTGGTAACTAAGGTCCTATCGTCCTTTGCGCATGAGCAGTGACGGCCAGTTTGCCACATTTTAACGCACTGACGTCACAAAAAACTATTACTATACGGCTGCTATCTTGTGCGTACACTGTTCGCACGCGACGCCGTTACTTTGTAACCTATGTATATTCTCATATAAGACGCTTTGCTTTTATTACACTACCGCTATCTTGCGCGTACACTGTTTGCGTGCGACGTCGATAATAATCTGTTGAATACATAAAAGACGCTTTGCTCTTGTTGATGACGCATCTATGGCTCTTCCAGGCGCGCTTTCAGATTTTCATATTGTTATTGTTATTGTGTAACGGTTAGGATATCACATTTTAAGACTGAAGAGTGTGGGCTACAAGCCCATACGAAACAAATTTGTATCTTGAAAATGTCATAGAGTTTACTTATTATTTGGATTTATATATATATAATATATATATATATATATATATATATATATATATATATATATATATATATATATATATATATAGTTCAAGAAAAGTAGCATCACACCAGTAACAAACAAATAGCATAAACAGAAAATGGTGAAACATATTTAAATTTTCGGACCACACAGGGCCCTTCATCAGTTTCGACGAGAGGCAACTTAACAACAAATGTACTAAAGAACACGAAAACACCGTAAATAGCTGAAGAGAAGCAACTTTAAGAGAGAAAGCTGAAAGCGATTACAATTGAAGCGTAACAATAACACAATGGCTATCTGGAATTAACACACACAATATATATATATAATATATATATATATATATATATATATATATATATATATATATATATATATATATATATATATATATATATATATATATATATATATATATATATATATAAGCTCTAAAAGTAGGTAGGTAAAAAAGAAGTAGTAAATAGTGCTAAAAGTTTGTGAGCCTTCATCAGGTGGCAAAAATGCAACTGATTGTTGACACGGCTAAACGTACAATTTAAAAAATACGCAATAAAGTCGGACACGGTAAAACCGGCTGTGTTAAGTGGTTACCACAGGTAAAAACAATGCTGGAATTGCTGAGTTGCAGTCTAACGTTCAGACCATACAATCTCTGCCGGAATGTACCTACTTTTGAATTTGGAGGGCGCCACTAATTCTTTCAAATTTTTCGTTCTTCTGTAAGCAGGTCTGATGGGGTAACCGTTACTTTCCGCCCAAAAATTTCTGGGGCGGAAAACAACATTCGGAATCAAAGATTAACTTATTGTATCTACTTCTTTTTTCATTTCTGAGACCAAAAAATGATGAAATCGTGGGACTTTTTCAGAAATCACGTAGATGAAGAATGGATTGTATATGAGTACCAAGCCTTTAATAGCCTATATAGTGCAGCTGCAGTTGTATGTGTATCAGAACTTGTTCACACCACTGTACGTACACGTCCATATGCATGCACAGCACTATATACGTTAACGTACGTGTATATATACGTACTGTATTTGCGCACACACTGCAATGCACGAAGTGCTAGCGAAGAAAAGAGAAGTATGTACTATCATGGATTGTTGTGTAAAAGACATCCACGTATATGGAGAGACGTTCAATGATAAGAAAATTCAGTTTTAGTTTGTCAAGCCTTCAACTCGTGCAGGTATTCCATTCTATGCCGTTACTTTCCGCCCCTCGAACCGGTATTTTCCGCCCCTAAAAGCCAGGGCGGAAAATAACTTTTTTTAGGGGCGGAAAGTAACGGGGGCGGAAAATAACTGAATTCGTATGATGGACCCCTCTAGAAAGCAAGTGTAAGTTTTCTTAAAGACTTTCGAAATATTGGGGAGTATGAGATTAAAATCCAGTACAAGGGGATAGACTTTCTGGGTGATTTTAGATTTTGTTTTCAAAAGATCCACCTGAGAGAAGGGAAGTTGCGGGGTGTATACAAAGCGATACACCCGGGGAGGTGCGTTTTAGTCTTCCTTCTATGAAACAGTCTCGTCCTTGTCAGCTAGCTATTGCTATACTGCAGTGTAAACTAGGCCGTAACTTCATCTTTATTATTACCCGAAACTTTGTACTGTGTTTCTTGCACTGAGAACAAGTAATAGAACGAAAGAACTGAATTACTGTTTCCTTTATTCTCTTCACCATTCTCCTCGTTGATCGAAGCACTAAGAAAAATAGTGTTACTGGCATGCATGGGCACCCTACAAGGGTGATACCCTTACCTCTGCAGGCTTCCCCCTAGCGCCCTAAGTGCGACACTGGGATAGCCACCACTACTTTGTGCGTAGCCATAGAGCCTTGCAAGAAACGGGAGGGGGGAAATACCACATTTTAGACCATAAAAGGTTGTATCTACGTTTTTTTTTCTTTTTGTACTTTAAAATTTTATGCTTTAGATACAAATGTAGATTTCAAGAAGGAAAGTTAGAAATGCAGTCACCCCAATTTGAATTAATGTACCCTGACATCCTATTTCATCAATGGCTCTGGAAAATCATGATACTGTATCAGTAGAGAAATTTACGTATAGGCCCTTGGACTTTTGCCTACGCAGCAGGCTGTACGGCATATTTCTTGTTCAGTCAGTCACCTGCTTGGAAAGCTGAGGAGCTGAATAAACAAAGTCCGCTCCGCGAATAGACTTGGCCAAGTCTCTCGTGAGTGTTCTTGTACTGCTAGTACCTACAGCTCACCATATTTACCTTGGGTTTAATACGCCCTCTATCGGCTGCTTATTTGTATTGCTTCTCAACGAGAGACTTGGGACACTTGGTTTCTGTGACGTCATAATTTTAATGTTATTTCTTTATTTTATTCATCCTCAATTAGGGATGAATAATATGTAGTAGTCTGTCAACTTTTAGTCCAATCAAAATCAGTAAATTGAACGTTATGTGAATAAACAATATATGAATAAACATATATGAAGTTTATATCACGTGATTAATTGCTGCAGGGTCTACGACATTGCCGATAGCGAAAACTCGTCAATATCAGCTGTAAGAATTGATCAATATGACGGTTTTTGCAACTGGAAATTTCACGGGACAGGATTCACGACGAGCGAAACCATGCCATGATTTGATTTTCATAAAAGAAAGACAAAATCGTTGGTTCAGCGACTTAATTTGAAGAAAGTTTTGCTTCGAAATCGGTATCGATAGCGGTCTGATTCTCAGGCGTTCGGAGCGTTATACACAAATACATATACAGCTCTGTGTACAAGCAAGGTAGGACACTTTGGATCCTAGGCATCGCGGCACTCGCTATTATCTGCGTAGCCATCCATACGGTCTCTCTCACAAAACGCATAATCAGATAATGTAAGGAAAAGCACAGTAGAAGGCAAGTTCGCTTTGCAGATGTAACCTTCGTCACTCGCAGATCACAACGCACGCCATTGCTGTGAATCGCGAGTGCGGGAGCCTGGCTGGGATTCGAAGTGGCCTACTACCTTGTTCGTATACTTATAGGCCAATATGTATCAGCTTTATCATCTTGCTAGCTCAATATGTGCCCTCAAGCGGGTAATGACTAAGACTTGATATTAGACCAGTTGTTAAAATCACTCATGCATGCCAGGCAATGCTACAGTAGCTTTGCTTGTTCCTCTTGGAGGTGTCTTGTGAGAACAATATAGCAGCAAACCTGAGCTTGGAAAACCACAAAATTAACAAAGTAGTTTGGGAATTAGGCCTAGCATGTTTCCAATGTAACCAACATTCAGAACTGATGGACTATGGGAGAGGTCTAAGGGAAGAGGGTGTCCCCCTGCCCTTTGGAAAAGTTTTTCATTTTAAGAGGTACCTATATAACAAATGGTGCAATATTTGACACAAATTTTTCTTGCAAAAGAGTGAGCAGTACAATTTGACTGATAAGTGATTCTTTGCAGAACTGAATCAAGGTGATATAGGCCTATTTGAAATAAATACCTGCATGGGCAGAAATTGCTCTTCATATTTTTTATGTGACAGTTCTTTGCATTTATTATAGGCAACATTTGTCATTGATACAAATATACTAGTTTGCTAAGTCACTGGTGAAGTTAAATAAATAAATTTTAGGCCTATCGTAATCCACAAATTCCAGCTAAGAGCATGACTATAAGAGCTAAAAACCTTAGAGGTTTTGTGATCCTTACATTGGGCAGGTCAGGGACAGAGCCAGGATTGAAGGACTATTTGAAGGGCCTTTTTGATAGTGTTACTAACAATCCATTTCACCTGTCATACATTCTCATCCATCTTCACCTTTTCATCCAGGGCCCAACACTAACCCTTGCATTTTCATCCATTGACTAACAAAACCATTCCAATTCATTTCATTGCTTCATTCCATTACACTGCTCTGCCTTAAGTAAGTTAGTAATGTAGACCCATTGTTTGTTACACCTGGCTAGCTGGGCAGCAATTTATCTTTTGTGTTGGTTTAGGGGATGGGTTCTTGATTTCTTATGTGTAGTTAGAGCTGTCCTGGCTGCCAAGGTGTGAGGGTCTCGGTCTTCTCGGTCCCGTTGTATAATTGGATATTATTCTTTGGACTTTGATAATTTTTGTACCAGGAAGAGTCTTTCGTGAGTAATTCATTTATATTATTTTCCCCTTCCTGAATTCTCAATTGCTTCACCGTTGTTTTTGTTACCTGAAAGCACAGGTTTAATTTAAATTATACTGGAACTACTTCGAAGGAAGCCTCCTCTCCTTTTTTTATTGTGGTTTGTAGTTCTGGAACCCATGGCGGACGGGCCACTGTAACAAATTTTGGTAGTACAGACGGGGTGTAGTATCCTATTTGCTGGTGGATTTTATTTTGTGAGTGTTCGATCCAGGGTTCTATCATTATTGTAATTGCAGTAAGAGGTCATTAGAATGCAGTCTGCAAAAAAATTAAAAAGTGAGATAAGGAGGTTAGAAAAGGAAATACAAAAGAGAAGCATGAGAATTCGGGAA
Source organism: Holothuria leucospilota (assembly GCA_029531755.1). NCBI lineage: Eukaryota > Metazoa > Echinodermata > Holothuroidea > Aspidochirotida > Holothuriidae > Holothuria > Holothuria leucospilota. Next base: position 44,499,721 of record CM055962.1, read on the forward strand.
GGGTCAATTTTTAATTCGCCGGCCCTCACACCTGGTGGGCAAGAGGAAGACGGGGCAGCTCTCCTCACCAGCACAAGGGTGAGTAATTTTGATTCTTTGGATAAGGATAGTGATTTAGATAGGGGTCAAGGCAGTAGGAGGCCAGTAGTTAAGCCTAAAGATTATGATGGCAAGAGTAATTTTGAGGATTACAAAGTTCATTTTGAATTGTGTAGTGATGTTAATGGATGGAAGGAACAAGAGAAATTACAGTTTTTCCTTGTGCAGTTGCAAGGGGAGGCTGTGCAATTCTATAGGGATATGCCGGACTCTGCTAAGACAGATTATCAGAAGGTGTGTAACTTATTTCAAGTACGATTTGGTTCACATGGGCAGAAAGATTTGTACCGTGCTCGCCTCCGAATTCGTAAGCGAAAGCAGGGTGAACCGCTCGTTGAGCTAGCTGCTGATATTAGAAGGTTAATTAATGCTGCATATCCCGATATGCCGCCAGAAGTAAAGAATGAATTGGGTAGTGACTACTTCATTGAAGCTTTAGATAATGCCGTGCAGCGTACGGTTGTAAGGAGACGTAAACCCACGTCATTAGAGGCAGCACTAAAGGTTGCAATGGAGGAGGAAGCAATTATGCAATTAGAAGCCTCCAGAAAAGGCCCAAATTTAGTAGCTTCAACAGGTGAAACTAGCCATATGCAACAAATGCTTAATGATTTAGCTACGCAAGTGTCACAACTGAATGATAATGTCCAACAGTTAATGCAGAATAAGGTTGAAGTACAAGGTTCCCACGTACGTGGGCGGGGTTGCTGGAGTTGCGGTGAGTTAGGTCACTTTAAGAGGAATTGCCCACAAGGGTATGGCAAATATGGGGGACCACCCTCATTTCAACCTTATTACCCCCACGAGGGACCGTTAAACTAAGAAGAGTTGTTCATGGAGCCGATGACCAACTCGAGGGTGGTATCGAAAACAAGGCTCAGGCTGTTGGCCAAACCATTTTTGCTTATGGGCGAGTAAATGGAGTTGATGTAAAATTTTTGATCGATACTGGATCTAAGTTTACATTGTTGCATGCCGATGTATGGCAATTGTTGCCTGACTCAGTCAGGAGGTCACTAGAACCATGTAATCTTCCTCTTGTAGGAGCTGGGGGTGAACCCCTCAAGGTGCAAGGAAAAGGGGTAGTAAACTTGGCCTTGGGGAAGGTTAGGACAAAACACACCATTTATGTAGCAAATATTGTAAATTCTGGGATTCTGGGTATCGATTTTCTTAAAGGTCATGGGGGAATACTCGACCTCCATAATGGATATCTTCAATTTGGTAGTGAGTATGTGAAATTATTACATGAGGACCAATTAGCAATGACCAAATGTTGTAAAGTAACTCTAGCTGAAACTGTTACCATTCCCCCCGGAAGTGAAATGATTTTGCCGGGGAAGATCCATGTTCCCTGTCCGGATATGAAGGAGGGGGTCATAGAAGTTTCAACCAAGTTCCAAGAAAAAGACTTGGGTTTATTAGTTGCTCATACGTTTGTTAAAGTGAAAACTAATGCTAAAGTACCTGTGCGGGTAATGAACTTACAGCAGGAGCCTGTAACGGTATACGAAGGGACAGGTTTGGGGCTTCTTCACCCTTCGGAAGAGGTTGAATTTGGGAACTGTAATGGAGGGACGAATGGAGAACACCATTTCCCCCATTGGTGAGCTTTTTAATCATAGTACCAAAGATTTGGATGACAGTGAGAAGGAAAGGGTGTGGCAATTTTTGGAAAGGAACAGGGATGTGTTCTCCCTTGAGGGGGAGCTGGGAAGGACGAATAGGGTTTTCCACCATATTGAGACAGGGGATGCAGCCCCCATTAAGCAACATGCTAGACGATTCCCTGTGGCTCAGCGGGCTGAGGTAGAAAATAAAGTTCAAGAAATGTTAAATGCTGACATTATTACTCCTTCTATTAGCCCTGGTCTAGCCCAATAGTGCTCGTGCGGAAAAAAGATGGCTCCACCCGTTTCTGCACAGACTATCGGAAACTTAATGAGGTAACTAGGAAAGATTCATACCCCCTGCCTAGGATTGAGGAAAGCCTTGAGGCATTAGGAGGTAGTAAGTGGTTCTCTACCTTAGACCTAGCCAGTGGATACTGGCAGGTAGAAGTAGCCCCCGAAGATCGCCCTAAAACTGCATTTACAACTGGGAGACAGCTTTTTGAATACAAAGTTCTTCCCTTTGGGTTAACGGGGGCACCTGCAACCTTTGAAAGATTAATGGATAATGTTCTGGCTGGCCTTCACTGGGAGACTTGCTTGGTGTACTTAGATGACATTATAGTGTTTAGTGAGTCATTCGACTCGCACCTCGAAAAGTTGCAACAAGTCTTTGATCGGTTGAAAGGGGCAAACCTAAAGCTCAAACCCACCAAGTGTTCTCTATTCAAAAGAAAAGTAAAGTACCTCGGGCATGTCGTGTCAAGTGAAGGTATATGTACAGATCCTGAGAAGGTAGAGGTTATTGAGAATTGGCTCACTCCAAGTAATGTCACGGAGGTGAGGAAATTTCTGGGTTTGTGTAGTTACTATAGGAAATTTGTCAAGAATTTTGGGCAAACAGCTGCTCCCCTACATCATTTAACGCAAAAGGAAGTTGGATTTAGGTGGACTGAGGAGCATAGTAAAGCTTTTAGAGATCTCAAAGCGGCTTTGACTAGTAGCCCTATTTTGGCCTATCCAGACTTTTCTCAACAATTTGTACTGGATACAGATGCCAGTAATGGTGCAATTGGGGCCGTACTGTCTCAGGTTGGGGCTGATGGCAAAGAACATGTTATTGCCTATGCAAGTAAGAAACTCACAAAATCTGAAGTCAAATACAGTACTACTAGAAAAGAACTTCTTGCAGTAGTCAAATTTGTAAAACAGTTTAGACATTACCTGTTGGGCAGGAAGTTTGTTCTCAGAACGGACCACAATTCTTTGAGGTGGTTGTTTCAGTTTAAGGAGCCCGAGGGTCAAGTGGCCCGTTGGTTAGAATTCTTGAGTGAGTACGATTTTGAAATCGTCCACAGAGCTGGTACCCAACATGGAAATGCTGATGCCCTCTCCCGTATGCCACTTGTTAAGGAAGAAATGGTCCAGACTGAGGAGCTGCAGAGCCAGGGAGGTTTGTGCCCCAGTGGTCTTAGCTGGGGATAAAGGGAACTTATTAGCTGCCCAAAAAGCCGATCAGCATTTGAAACCTGTAATCCAGTGGCTAGAAGAAGGGCTACGGCCAAGTAATCATGATGTGTCTGCCTTTAGTAGGGAAACAAAGGCTTATTGGTTCTTGTGGGATCAGTTAAAGCTTGTAAATGGTGTTTTATCTCGGGAGTTTTATCATGACAACCCGAACCAGGGTGTAAAATTTAGACAAATAGTAGTACCTAAGGCCATGAGGCAGGAAGTGTTTCTCAAAGCCCATAGTTCAGTAACTGGCGGACACCTAGGGCGAGTCCGTACATTTGCCAAGGTACAACAACAATATTTTTGGATTGGCTATAGAGAGGACATTGGTCTATGGGTACGGCAATGCACGAAGTGTGCAAAACGTAAATCACCCACTCGTAGACCCAGGGCCGCTTTGGCAAATTTTAATTATGTGGGCTTTCCTATGGAAGAGTGGCAATTGATATTATGGGACCTCTGCCAATGTCTAAGAGAGGGAACAAATTCGTTCTAGTTGTAACTGATTATTTTACTAAATGGGCTGAGGCCTACGCCCTCCCGAATCAAGAGGCTGTTACTTGTGCTGATGTACTAGTGAAAGAATTCTTTTGCCGATTTGGTGTACCATACTCAATCCATAGTGACCAGGGGCGCAACTTCGAGAGTGGCCTGTTCCAAGAAGTATGTAAATTGTTGGACATTAATAAAACAAAAACAACTGCATATCATCCCCAGTCGGATGGCCTCGTTGAACGTTTGAACAGAACTTTTAGCCACAATGCTAAGTATGTACGTGAAAGAGGAACAAAATGACTGGGATGAGTACCTTCCTATGGTCATGTCTGCTTACAGATCAAGTATGCAAGAAAGTACCAAGTACAGCCCAAAATTTCTTAATGTTTGGTCGGGAAGTGAACTTACCATTGAATCTGTTATGTCCGACACCGGAACAAGATGAGTATGATTCAGACAGTTATGCAAAAAATTACAGAATTGTTTTTGAGAAATCTTTTCAGACTGTTCGAGAGCACTTGGGAGATGTTCAACGTAGACAAAAGAAGCTGTATGATATGAAAAAGTGGGGGCAGCCTTACGCCGAAGGTGACAATGTTTGGCTATATGTTCCAGCTAGGAAAAGGGGCTAAGTCCTAAACTGCAACAGTTTTGGCAAGGACCATGCAAAATTTCGAAGCGGGTCTCAGATGCTGTTTATCAAATAAAGAGACTGGACAATGGAAAAAAATTTCTGGTACACTTTGATAGACTTAAGCCATGTTATTCCGCTCCGCCACAGGTAGCTTCAGGGGAAACTTTTGATATGCCATTTGGCAATGCAGAAGAAGTCGAACTAGACTATGATCAGGAACATTTACCTCTTTCCACTTCTGCAGACCCCGATGCAGTGCCTCAGAGGCGAATTAGACGTATGCCTGCATGGACAAAAGACTACGATATGTATTAGTGGGTAAACTTTACAAGTGGTACAGAATGCCTGTTGTGCAGGAAGTGTGACATGCGTGAACTACTCGACCTTATTCTTCGTAGCCATCTATCAACGCTGTCTACATGGTCGGAGTGCCGGATAGTAAAGCTAGGATATTATACCCTATAGTTTGGACAACCTCTGAACATTTACCCTTTTCAGATATGAACTAATTATGACTCTTTTATGTTATATGTGAGCAGTACAAATTTTTGATTGCTGTTTCAGTGGATTGTGGAGACATATATGAAATGGACTTTTCTTACAAATGGTGCGTTGTGTGTAAATAATGTATATATTGTGTATTGCAAATGTGCCTCCTACTGCCTACCCCTAAAAATATGTTATGAGTTTGAAGCCTATATTTTAATGTTAAAAGGACTCGGGGTCGAGTTTTTGAGGAAGGGGGGCAGTGTTACTAACAATCCATTTCACCTGTCATACATTCTCATCCATCTTCACCTTTTCATCCAGGGCCCAACACTAACCCTTGCATTTTCATCCATTGACTAACAAAACCATTCCAATTCATTTCATTGCTTCATTCCATTACACTGCTCTGCCTTAAGTAAGTTAGTAATGTAGACCCATTGTTTGTTACACCTGGCTAGCTGGGCAGCAATTTATCTTTTGTGTTGGTTTAGGGGATGGGTTCTTGATTTCTTATGTGTAGTTAGAGCTGTCCTGGCTGCCAAGGTGTGAGGGTCTCGGTCTTCTCGGTCCCGTTGTATAATTGGATATTATTCTTTGGACTTTGATAATTTTTGTACCAGGAAGAGTCTTTCGTGAGTAATTCATTTATATTATTTTCCCCTTCCTGAATTCTCAATTGCTTCACCGTTGTTTTTGTTACCTGAAAGCACAGGTTTAATTTAAATTATACTGGAACTACTTCGAAGGAAGCCTCCTCTCCTTTTTTTATTGTGGTTTGTAGTTCTGGAACCCATGGCGGACGGGCCACTGTAACAATAGGCATTAGGCTTCTACATGAAGTGGGATACCCACTAGACTAAACTTTCACTTGCAAGGTTCACTAGACAAAGGATGGACCAAAAATCTTCTTTGGCCCAGCTGGTGGTAAGGTTAGGATTCCACTGAGGTATAAAATTTATAGGCTACTTGGACTAGCCTCAGGTAAGATTAGGGTTTGGGTAAGGATTATGGTTATGTTTAGGATTATTAAGTTTACAGTAGAGTTAATATCTTTGGTCTACTCTAGGGAAGCATTGATATAGTACTGAACCTGTCATCTAGACTCATGAGCCTTGCAGCCCTTGAAAGCATGTCTATGGCTTGTGCGTGTAGACATTATATCAACCTGAAGGTGTATGTTGCTTTTCCAAGTCATATAGACTGTGCCCCCAAAGTGCTGAGCCCATTGCAGTATTTACCAAATGCAAAACAGTTCTTACAGGGATTGGTTTAATTATCAGCTAGAGATGGTAAGTGTCTGGTACATCCAGTGAAAATTTAAGATGACTAGCACTATTTAATATGCCCTTGTAGTGGACTTACAGCCTTACAAGTGGACCAAATACATGTTTTGCAATGTCATTTAAAGATAATGCAATCATTTAGTTGAAATAACATAAGAGAATGCAGGTTTCAGTAGACTCAGGTCACATTGCTAAAGGGGTCCATGAGGGATCTTAATTTGAAAGTAGTGGACCAAAGCTATAACCATGGTACTGTGCAACCATTCAGTTGTTTTAAGTAGCACACCTAGTGCAACATTACCTGAAAATTGATTTCAGGATAGTTGATGTACGTAGGTCGGTACAAAATGAGTCAAATTTTGTATCAGTTTAGATCCAAGAGATTACAAACCTGAAAATTTTTTTATACTAGGAGAAATGAATCAGCTTTACTCAAGTCACCTTATAGTTACATTTAAAATAAAGAATTCTAATTATCCTCCTAAATTTCAACACACATTATTATTTACTGGATAATTACTCAAATGCTTGCTGTGATGGACCATGACAGATTTGGTATTATGGTGTCCTTGCTGTACATAAAAACAACTTCCATGTCAAATTTGCTCTAGAAGTAATAGCCTAACATACTGCATAATACTTTGTAGAGAATCTCACATGTGACCACCACAGTGCTCTCAATCCATGCAGCATCAAAGATAAAGATTCTGGTGTAAACTCAAGTCTCAACCTAGGAAGAGGTCTTGCCAGGCAGTGTGAAGATTTGTTATATCTTGGTACATGTATGTATACATGTACCCAACTTTTTAATACTCATGCATCAGGTCTTCCTCACTTTTGGGTCATGGTGTAAAATAAAAATGGTCTTGAGAAGGCAAGCTTCAAACAATTTAGCTCAAGAAGATGCACTAATTGTTGCTAAGTTAGTTCAATTGCCTTCCCTGACACATATGACCAAGTACCATACATGTCAGTTGTTATGTTTGCATCAGGATAAAGCATATGACCATGTACTGTTGAACTTCACATTGTTTCTCTTGGTAGAAACTGAGGAGGTTAAACTGTACAGGTAACAGTTACAAGTCCATAGAAGTATAGTTGACTTCTGGAAAATGAAAATATGCAAGTTGTCAACTATTTAATTACAACAGATGCTTGAATTTACCTGTACCCTCCACTTCTCAGGGATTGGTAGGTGGAGGACGGATGAAGGGACAGGGAGCCAGTTCTCTGGCTCATATAGGCTAACACAGTTTGACTCAAAAATTTGTTTACATGGCCCTAAAATACACTGACAGTCTACAGAACTGCAATGACAGAGGCCCCTACTGACTCAGCAAGGCTTGGAAAACAATTTCCATAGGGGAAGCTGCTGTATTTCATATACTAATTTGCTCATATATACATACTGTACAGTACTGTATAGTACCGCAACATTCACATGTCTAAATGGCCTGCCTTGGTAATATACATTGCCTTAAAAAATCTGCCAAACAGTTCTCTGTTTCATTCACACTGGCTGGCACTTATAAGTTCTTGTAAGTTCACAATGTGGTACTGCCTTGGCAAATACTATAGCTACATTATATCCAAAGTAGAGCATGTGTGAAGTTACACAAGGTCACAAAAAGATTGGCTGTGAGTTAAATTGAAACTTATATCAAACTTAAGACATCTGGCATTTGTTGTACCTTACGCATTACTCTGGCAGCTAAATTTAATAATTTTTTATTTGCCACATTTTAATTTACTTGGTAGAGGCTAATTTTGGGTGCCCCCCACCCAAGAAGAAAAAAGAAAGCAGTAAAGAAGGGCTTGAATACTGTCAGCCACCCTTAAGACATTCAAGGTGACTGCGATATGTGACTCTACAGTATACGTGTTGGCCGGCTATGGTACACACATAGCTATTATCATGTCAGGCCATGCAATCAAGTTCTGCCAAAAGAATTGTAAACATGCATGCATAAAAGGCATGTATAAGGATTGAAAAGCCACCATGATACTGTAACTGAAGCTAAAAATACTTTGCCAAAGACACAGTACATGTGGTCTGAATTTAGTCATGAAATCATGACTTTTTTGAAGATCATGTGTTTCCCATTTAATTAAGGTCAGGAGATGTGATAAATTTGTAAAGTCTCTCACATGGGCTATGATGGAGAATGTGTAACAAAAATACAATGCACTCTCCAAACTTCAAGGTCTAGATAACCCTGGGCACTGTAGTACTCCTTGCACTATTCAAACTGGGCTACTACATTTACATAAGCTATAGGCCCTGTAGACAAACTCACAACTGCCTAGTATTAGCTACATACCTTCACATTTTCCAGTAATGAGGGATCCATGGAAAACAAAGGTTTCATATAAGTAAATTGATAGGCCCAACATAGAAAAAAAAATAACAACAGGTAAATAAAAATGCTCATGTTTTTCTTTTCTTTTATCACTTAGTCACTCGATCTTAGTTCTGTATTAAGAAATGCCTAGCCCCGTGATAATATGATATACTGTATATGCATGGCCTATCATGTACGTCAGTTTAGTACGGTTCAAGCAGGGAGTTGCTACAGGCTACATGCTGAACCAACGTTGTTCACTTACAAGATTTAACTGTAATTAATTGTGGCAAGAATCATGACGCAGATTAACTATGTGCTAGCACAGAGGAAAATAAATAGAGCATCCACTCTTCGATTATCTCACGGGTGCTAGGGCTTGGCGGCTACTTTTGTGTGGATGCACGAAACTTCACAAACTTGTACAAGTACCCATTCTGCTAATCTTTGTTTACGTTTGGAGTTAAGTACACGAACCGCTAAACGTACCATTATGTATAGGGAAATGTATTGACACATGTTTCTCTAAAATGGATTACAAAGGTCTCATTTGTCATCAAAAATTTTATTAGTGTAATTTTCATAAGCTAAATTAGTTTTTAAATATTTATTTGAGTATAATTACGGCGACTCAATTGTCAAAAATATGTCATATCAAATAATATTCTCTTTAATTGGACGATACTAATTTCTGTACATGAGGACTGTTTATTGGATTATGAGGTTGACGCCCCCTCCTTATGAATAATATACTAAGCTCATTAGTATGACGTCACAGAAACCAAGTGTCCCAAGTCTCTCGTTGAGAAGCAATACAAATAAGCAGCCGATAGAGGGCGTATTAAACCCAAGGTAAATATGGTGAGCTGTAGGTACTAGCAGTACGAGAACACTCACGAGAGACTTGGCCAAGTCTACTCCGCGAAGTACTTGTTGCAGGCACATTACGTCATTTGTCAGTCACGTTTCGACAGGACAAGGCGAGTACGGTTATTTTTAGCTGTGACGTCACACACTCTGTAAACAGAGACCTCGGATCTGACAGACTTGTCTGCACACGAACGCCGCACTGCATGTGCATGTACACATGTACATGTACACCATGCGCAGGAAGCCGTTGTTGTATCCCATGCTTGTAGCCAATATATAAGTTGGTGGTTCTATATTCCAAACACGATACAGATATCTGGGGCAAGATCAGAGGTGTGACATACAATAAACCACGAGCCACACAAGTGGTGTGAAGCAGAAAACACGACAACGAAGACGTACACTACAGGCCGTAACATTGCTTTAGAAACGATCAGAGGAAGAACGTGCCAGTCATTATTAGTTGCTAGTTTCAATTCCTCGCCGGTTGGCTAGCAATTAGTAACGTTGCGATTAGTAAGAGAAATTTCGGTGAGTAGCTTAGTTACAGTTACTGAATGGTGGTTCTTTGTAGTCTGCATAGCCTAGACAATATTGAGTTTAGCGTAGGCCTAAGTTAGACATATAATCATAGCCAGGCCTAATGTAAGTCAGGAAATCGTCTGCTGACACAATGTTCAGGGTCGTTTCATGGCCACGCACACCGTGTCAGAAGTATTATTAGTGACTTTTCGATTTCAGGACGGTAGAGCAACAGGATGGAGAGTTAAATGCACGCGCACGCGGCATTCCGTCCTGACATGTAAGGCGTTTCGATTTTGTAGACGATGGTGTGGTAGAACGGCATCAAAATAATGACGCACTCATTTTTTAACTATGTTGCAATGCTTTGTTAGCATCCACACTCATCGCAAAGCTGTAACAATGACGAATTTACACAGGATTAGAGGCGTCAATTAGACGAGGAAGAATTAGGCGAGGCAGACATCAGTTAGACGAGGAAGAATTTGTACTTTTATATGTCATCAGCAGACAGAGAAATCTTAACTTTCAGTATGAAAATTACTTAGGCTACCAGTTTAGGGTTAGTAAAAAAAATATCAAATTCAGGAATAAGGCCACACACAAAGTAAGCAGGATTTATAAAATGGTGAAACTATCTCAAGACAGCTACTTCCCTAAGCTTAGCCTGGAATCATTCGTAAAATGGCTCACCAGATATTTGTCACGTCCATTGTGTCAGCAGCTTAATGCCACATGAACAAAATCATGTATAAACATGTTTGCATGCAGCTAACTTGCAAATTTAACGTCACAGAAACACATGTATGCGTATGGATGAGGGAAATTACTATGGCAACCCTGTACCGTCCTGTTTCTAGACTGAACGTTAAATCGGTCGACGATGGTTCTGAAAATCAACAGGACGGAGTGATGTTCACTTCTGCTCATGGGCAGTATATTTGCTGCACGTTTTGTCCTCTTTGTCTACCGTCCTGAAATCGCAAACTCGCTATTCACCAGCTTGTATTGTAATGAGTATTTTATATATTTGTTATACGGTATTCGGGTATAGGACGTCACACGAAACAATTGCATGCGAAGCGCGCCGAAAATTTGAATTTACATTTAAAACCATTGCTATGACTAACAGTGTTAATTCCCTTTATGTGTGTCTATCAATTAGAAGGTGGGTTCGATACTAAGTTGTCAGTTCTCATAAGAAGAGGAGGGTGAAAAAATGAATATCAGTTGCTTTACAGTATGTATCCTTACAATGTTGGCTCCTCTGAAATCACACGAATAATTGGCTAATGGTAGAACCCCACCGATGAGTAATGCTCAAGCAAAGGGTCAACAAACATGACCTGATGGGGTCTAGGGGCAAAGTCTAGGCAAGAAACCCCAGGAAACCCTGGAATCAGTTTGTACTAATTTGTAGGCAATAGAATATTCATCCACTATCTTTAAATGAGATAGAATGTGCAAGGCTGCAAAGACAAGAAGTATAACAACATTACCATTTGTCTTTTTACTTATGTATGAACTAATAATGAATGTGAGTACATATGAAAAGTGCGCGCGAAGCTGCGCCGAAAAAATTGCATACTTTTAAACCAATTTTATGCTCTCCTAATTTTCTTTGCAAAATTGCCCACTTTCTAAAGTTTAATTCATTCTTCAGAGGGACAGTTCTACTTCCCACACCTTTCCAAATCTATCGGAATAGATACAATGCCCACTGAGTTTCATACTCTAATAGATAGACCTACACATGTGATAGTATAAGCCTGCATGTACAATGTTATGTAGCCTATCTGCTATGCAAAGCTTCTGTTACCTCTAGAAGTACTGTAGGCTACAAGGGTTCTGCTCCTCAATTATTTAAACCAAACAGTTGGCATGTTACATTGTGCAGGGGTTTTAGTGATACAGGCCAGCTGGTAGTGTTTCATGGCAGATTTACGTGAAATACCCGGAGTGGTACTGTAAAGGCATAAGCAGGATAAACGGTGGGCACCTTGGGCTAAAATATATTGTCAATTACTTTTCAATTGATTCTCTATTTACATTTATAAATTGCCTCGTGGGCCGGATGAATTGCTCTCGTGGGCCGCATACGTATGCGGCCCGGCCCGCAGGCTGGAGGTTCCCCACCCCTAATTTAAAGTTATGAAATGATCTGTTCTACAGTTGCAGTAAACTGCTGGCATATATACACACTTTTAACTCATATGTTGTGGTATGCATGATTTCCACAGTTTTTATCATACAGTCAAGATGCCACCAAAAAAACGAGCAGCAGCTAAAAGCACTGCAAAAGCTGGACCAAAGAAGCAAAAGTTGGCCCAAAAAGCAGATGAAGAACTTAAAGCTAAAGTTGAAGAACTGAAGAAAGACAGTGGGAAGAAAAGCACCTTCCAAGTGGATTCTTATGTGTCATTGCCTTCTGTCTCTGTGAGTTGCTTTAATGATGAATTGCACTTGTATTGTGATAATTATTAAATCATAATAAGGGAAAGATATTGCCACCATTGATGTGAAAGCTTAATAGAGTGAAATTACATTGCCCCAGCTCCAGTATTATGTTGGGAGCACCTGGGACTGGGTAGTTTTAAGTTTTTGCAACTTGTTGTTTGAAACATGGATGTCTATTTAGTCATTAGATCCAAGTCCTTGGTCTCATTTCACTGGTACAAGTCTCATGTTACATTTCAAGTTTTGAAGCGATGTGTCAGGGTTTTCATTAGGCTTCCAATCTCAAGAGTCCCGAAACTCTCAGCTTTCTATTTTGATTGTCCCTAAAAAATTTCAAGGGTTTCCAAAATTTCCAAGAGTTCCGTTCTTGTACTGTAACCTATACAGATATGTACACATGCATATGGAGCTTTTGTGTAAACGGAGCATATCCCATGATTGGTACACATTGCTTCCAGGTATGTCGGCATAAACTGAAAAAGTCACTGGAAAATATGTAGACTTGAAGCTTCAAAAGAACTTTGACTGCAAGTGTGCGGTACAGTTTATTGTACAGTATCACATTTTGGGTATTTTTTGCCAAGAAATTTTGCAACATTTAGAGCTACAATTTTTGTGCGTATAAGGCTGAACATCATGCGTTCACGGGACACACAGGATTTTCTTACAAGCGTCTAAGGGACTTATCGAGCGCCTGAGACCTGGGAGCTTGGGTTTAACGAAAACCCTGTGTGTTAAATTGACAGTGCTTTAATTTAAGGTTGACGTGATTGCTTTTGAACTTTGGTACAGTACATGAATCATAGTTCTTTCTTCCAATATGCCACCATAGGCAGTCTCCCCTGGAAAATCTTAAAAAGGGTCTTCAAAGGTTGTTTGCACTATACTTCTCGTTCATAAAAAGAGGATGCTTGGGGATAATGGCATTCAAATACCAAGTGCGAAAGTGCATGATTCAATTACATTGGAGTAAAAAAAATCCATTTTTACTTCGACTAGAAGACTTCTAGTCGAAGTAATGCAACCGCCACAGCGGTTTTTGATGGGCGTTCAAAGATTTTGTCTTTGAATTGCGTTTTCTTGGCCGTTTTGTAAGCTATGGATCTGAAATTTGGAGAGGATGTTTAACATGTTACTTAAATTTTACCACTAAAATTTTCTCTTGATCGATGGTTATGTGACGTCTCTAGAGCTTATTTTCAATGTTTGGCCATAAAACCTATCTTCCTCTAGGAATTTCGATATTTGTGCGTGAAAGTTTGCACACTAGTTCATGGGGCACCCATGTTCATATCTTCTTCAGGAATAAACGATGTCATGAGAAACGATGTTTTTAGGGGGAAATTTTGAATTGAAAATAGACTGTTCCGCATTGGCAGGATTTATTCCTGATTGGAACAAAAAATAAAAATTAACTGGTGCCAGTTGCTTTAAAACCTTGTCAGTAATCTTCTCTGCAAATTTCATTTCATTTTATGGAAGTATATTTGAGAAAATCCGAAATGAAATTGCCTTCTTTTTGTCCAAAACAATCGACTCTGGTAAGTGCAAACTCTTGTTTGGCAATTTGAAGCCAGTACCACCAAGACAACGCCAAGTGAAATCATTTGGCATTCGGTTTCGCTGTATATTTCGCGCACGAATTTGCAAAGCAAACATCTTCCCTGCCAATGTACTCATGATAAAAACACAGGACTCGCTGGAGTAATAACCCATCTGTTTACATACAAAACAAAGCTACACAAAGCTATGCATTGTTTGCAATTTCCCTAGTGTTTGCACAAGGCAGGGAGTTGTTACATAACATCTCCCTGCACAGGGTAATTCGAACCAGGGAACCTGTTTGAACAATGAAAGTAGACCCCACGAAGTGTACTCTGTTTGGTCATCTCCTCTTTGGAGCTTCCCCCAAACATGATAATGACTGAACAACGAATATGCGGTGCAGCCTGCTACATAGGCAATGGCAATAGTCTATAATGAAGGGAGCTATTTTGTTGCCCCGGTTGCTTATAAACGATTCAGTTTCCTTTCCAATATTGTCTTTCCTTTAAAATGCTGTATCGATTTCAAATAAAGGATTTTTACGACATTTGCATGTAATTTTTTTCAGTATGTAATTCATACAATCGAATTATGAATTACAAAAGATATACATATTTTTAGTAAACCCAGGGTTTTGGACTGCCTGAAAAATCACTACCCAAAGATCAACCCTTGTCTTGTTAAGAAATCAGCTTAATGAGATGCCATTGAAGGGCAGTAAATGGCTGTTGACAAGTATTTTTACATTTAGGCATATTGGGTGGATTGTCCACTCGAAAACTTCTGTGTTGAGAATGTATTGCCCTGTTTTAGAATGTCACCGAGTTAGAATTGTCCAGATGTTTTTCAATCACCTTCCAATATGTTTATTTATTATTTACCAAAATTGCACTTACACTGAGACGCAGATTCAGAGGGGGCTTTCCCGGATGAAGCGGGTCCCTTTTTCGACACCATCTTTTTTAGACGGTCCTAAAGCTGCTTGACAATATGTGGTGTTTATTTTAATTGCCAGATGTCAGAAATACCAATCAAGTGCATAAATTTCAATTTTTTTTCCTTAGACCACACCACTCCCTCTTTTGAGGCTTCGTACAATTGGTGCTTGTAGCTGCAGAATTTGCCCTTATGGAGTTAGTCCCCTCCCTTTCGTGCTTGAAATCCTGAATCTGCTGAAGTCGAAGTTTACACCATTGGTGGTCTAGTTAAACTAGTATAACCAGGGAGTTAAATAGCAACTCCCTGGTGTAGCACCATCGTACCCAGTACAGGAAGTATCCAGGGTTGGGAGAAAAGGGGTCACTGAGATTGCAAAAGCCTGAAGCACTGAAGGTGTATCTTTATTCTAGAGCAGGGACAGAGCTGAGCCACCACCAGAATAATTTAGAGAAAATGAGCCCTTGTATGGGATCTTTTAGTCCCAGAAAGATAGTGTTCTCCATGTCTATAGAGAACAGGGGGCCAGGCCAGTTGTGCCCCCAACTGGATCTACATCTGGCAGTGGTGGATTGAAGATGTGGGACATTTTTCTAGGGAAATGAAGTTGAAAGGGATCAAGTTGTAATGTCATCATTTCATGTACTGTTGTTATGTTGTTTCAAGTTGGCAATGCAGAAACTTGGGGGGTGGGGGTGGAGATTAAGTTAAGATTTTGCCACATGCTATATGTAAATGATATGAATGGCAGCCAACAATCACAGTTCAATAATATCCAATCCCAATTCCATCACACAAACATGCAAAAAATACTTGGCCAGGGTAAGTCAACAAGTCCCCTGTCTGAAGAGCCAAATGTTCACTTCAATATCTCCCATTAACCTCTATATTAAAGGGTAGAAATTGACATACATGTACTGTATGAAGAGGCTTCATCAGCTACTGTAGACTTGTCATTCTGTTAAATTTTAATATGTTTTGCTTGTTTTTTTTATTGAAAAAGAAGTTGGAAAGAACAGATGTTTGCAATACCATAACAGTGTTACTACAGCAACCCCATAAAACTCAGAACATCCAGTAAAACCCCATATATACTGGGACTTAAGTCCCATTTTCCAGAAGTAAGAAGCAAAATTCATACTGTATAACCCATAACCAATCCATATTTGGAATATTGTTGATAACCTTTCAATCACACCTATTTTGGTTTCTTTCCTAAATTGTTCACAAAAAGCTCTTATTTCAAACTCTTTATACCTGGTAAGAACCAGAGAAGATATCATTGATGGTACAGTACTGTGTTGGTTGTACTGTAAGTCACATCTGTGTAATCAGTCTTTTGTAAGTGATTATGCATCCAAATTGAAAGGAAATTATTGCTTCCTTTTGTTTTGTAATGTTTCTTGTAACTTTAAGCCCATACAACCAGATATAACAACCTAATGGTTAAAAGGCCATCTTTTGGGGAAACCCCAAAATTTTCATAGAACTGAACATCTTTTTGGCTTAATAACTTTTACCTGTAGATATGTTGCTGATTCAGTCTATTTACAGTAAAATGGGTGTGTTTTGGTTTGGATGATGTGAGAAACCTATGCAACCATGATGGTGTGTATATACAGTATATATGCGTGTATGCCTGTCCGTATGGGTGTGTTTGTGACACTTTGCTTGTTAATACTATATCTCAAGAAGGGAAGCTCTGACAGTTGTTTAACATAGATGCCCCTTATTCAGATGAAGGGCCCTTTTGTTTTTGGTGGAGGTCAAAGGTCATCTGGTGTCACTGGAGGTCAACTCTGAAAACCTTGTAAACACAGTACTGTACCTTGAGTTGCAAAGCTTGAATAGATCCACACTTAATATGTCGATGCCCCATGATAAGAGTAACGACGCTATAATTTTTGGTGGAGGTCAGAGGTCATCCAGGGTCACTGGAGGTCAAACTATGAAAACCTTGTTAACACGTACAACACCTCAAGGTAGGAAGTTTGGATAGATTTAAGATGTGGATGTCTCATGGTGAGAGATGCAAGTCTGCTGTTTTTGGTGGGGTTCAAAGGTCATAAGGGGTCAACCATGGTCAAACTGAAATTTTGTTAACCTGATATCTCACGGTAGGAAGCATATACATTTCATATTTCAATTGTGAAGTGGATACCCCATGTCAAGAAGAACTCAATCATTTTTTGTGGAGGTCAAAGGTCATCTGGGGTCACCAGGGATCAAAAGCTTGTTAGCACAATATCTCAAGGCAGGAAGAATGGATACACTTTATTCTTACCATTTGGATGCGCTTTAAAGTGAAAGAACCTTGTCATTTTTAGTGGAGGTCAAAGGTCATCTGGGGTCACTGGGAGTCAGACTCTGGAAATCCTTTAACACATTTGGAAACATCTATAGATAATTATCATACTTCACATGGTGATGCATCAAATCCAGTAGAAAAACTGTGTTTAGTTTTGTTAGAGGTCAAACATCATCTGAGGTCACCAGGGGTCAAAAAGCAAACTTTCCCAAGAATTTCCAAGTTTAATTATGAACACAAAACTGTGTTTTTTTTTTCAACACATTAAGATCCATTCAACCAGTGACTGAAAGAAATGGGATATTTTAGCATTGTTTGGGATGTTGAACTAATGTAAACTTACTGTAAATGCATACATAAGATATGGCACTACATTTCAGTGTGCCCAGCTGTGCTGTTTGCTAAGATTGAGGTAAATGAGTTTGATTCTTGTCTGAATTTGGAGAATTTTTACCTCAAATCCTGCAGAAAAATATTTGATATACATAAGAAGAGATTCAAGAACAAATGAATTAGCTAAGAAAACATTGTACACATTACAGTAGCCCACAAGAGATCAGGACATTTGTACATCTAGGCATATGCATAATTCAGACTTTTAGTCGAAATTAGGGGGCAAAATTCATCCACACCGCACAGATACACCACTAAGCATTTTGAAGCTCCGACTTCAAAAGCTGGGATATCCAGTAAAATCATTCCCCCCCCCACATTACTTTCTCATTCTTTTGAATAGTTGGCCATGCCAAACTGCTCTAAATTGTCCAAACAAATACAGTATACTTTTAATAGGCAGTAAGAAAGGCAACCTATGCATCCTGCCCCCCCCCCCCCCTCCCCCCATACTCAAAAGTATGCGAAGCTGCCACTGTACCTTCAACAACCTTAAAACTCTTCAAATGCAGTATGGCAGACATGTTTCAAATCTTGTAACTGTGCCTATAATATTACCGATAATGAATCTTGCAGGCAGGGCATCTGTGTCCATTAGCCAGGAGAAAATCTTGCAGCCAGGGCATCTGTGTCCATTAGGCAGGAGAAAACCTTGCAGGCAGGAATGTCTGTATCAATAAGGCCTACCTTCTGGTTAGTATACCAGGGAGCTGTTATTGTTGATAAAAATGTAGAAAAATTATCCTGATTATGATTGTGCAGTAGGGACTTAAAGAGCCAAGGAAATCATATATGGACTTTTGCTTTTTGCATTTCCCTGAAGGGAGGACTCCACACCCATGGTAGATTCATCTTCAGTGCTACTTGTGAGGGCTCTGCCCTCCTCATCAAGTGATCTGCTCATTTTTCAAACCCTGGAATCTTTGCATCTGCCATGCATATCACTTGTATTAAATCAAAAAACAGTAAATAACCATCAGTAACCTTACCCATGTAAATGCCGGAAAAATGACACAGACATCTACAGTTGCTTATGAAGTAAGCATCTAGCTTATGAAGTACTGTAGTATAATGCATTGCCCCTTTTCCCCAGGAAAATGATATTGTGAATAAAAATTGTCTCACCTCTTGAGGGGAGTGTATTTTTGTATTAAACACAGTGACATGGGATATAAAAAAGAAGAATGTTTTGATACAGCCTATGAAGGTCGGGATATACAGTAGGAACCTTTTTTAAAAATCAGCAAGGCACTGTGGACAACAGTTTCAGCTGATGGATGGTACTCTACTAAAAGCACATAGTAGTAGCCCCCCTATTCTCCCACCCCCACCCTCAGATAAAGTCCTTACAACCAGGCTTGAAAAGGACCCCTCACGTATTCAA
Source organism: Holothuria leucospilota (assembly GCA_029531755.1). Classification (NCBI taxonomy): domain Eukaryota; kingdom Metazoa; phylum Echinodermata; class Holothuroidea; order Aspidochirotida; family Holothuriidae; genus Holothuria; species Holothuria leucospilota. The sequence goes on from CM055962.1 coordinate 44,518,600, forward strand.
TTTATGGTCATCCTGCAGGTAACAACTACCCTGCTACAGTAAAACAAGCTGTAAAAGGCTATATTTGTTTGACCCTGTTTATAAATACCATTTTTGTTCGTGTTGTACTGTATGTCTTTAGTAAAACCCATAAATTTTGAGAAATCCTGTCTTGGAGGCCTGCAACCAGAAATTAAGTGCAACCAATCCATGCATTTAGGGAATGTTGTCAACAGCGGTGTAGCCACGGGGGGGCGGGGGGCCTAGGCCCCCCAGATATTCGTCAGCCCCCCCCCCCAGATTTTTTGTGTCCTAATAATATGTGTAGGAATTAAGAAAAAATAAATGTGTGAAAAACACATTTTGCACACGTATGAAACCAATTTATAACTTTAAAATGCCTACTTTCACTAGATTAGGTATATAATCTGCACTGTTGTTTACTTCTCATATAATTCACTTGGACGATGAAACGAACGTCCCGACGACTAATTCGGATGGACATTGTCAGGTTTAGACCCTTTCTGCCTTTCGGATGGATGGATGATTTACTGAAAACATAGCAACCATACACTGAAGACCATTCATAAACAACCATTCCTATGCGGTATCATACACAAAATCTGCGTTCGAATAATTCTTCTCTCCTTGCCCATGACAAGTGCACTCTAGAACTATTGTTTTCGACAAGTCCTCTTTTAAGTAGTTCGCACTGGCGTCACGGTCCGGACGGATTTGTAAAAATTACCAACAAGGTCCAGATTTCATGTGTTTCCCACATGATCCCTACTTCTGCTTTGCGAGTTAAATAGTTTGAAAGATTTACTGGTGGTATTATAGGTCTGACCAAGTAATATACCGATGACTTGAGTCCGTGAACAAATACAGCACCATTTTGCATCTAGACACCATTAAAAACTGGAAAAATTTCTAAAGGGAAGGGGACACCCTTAGACCCCTACATCAGGACAATGATCTATGTCCTCCTTGCTAGAAAATAAATATGGTAACCCTAGGTTAGAGACAAATGGTATGATCTAGGGGGTAGGTAATTGAGTGGACATGTAGCCTATGGACAGGGTGATGGACAAATGTAACAGAGATATACTAGAAGGTGAATATGGGAGAACTGCAGGCAGAATAAATGAAAAGGGATGCATAATTCAGTATGATTCTTGTATTATCTCAGCTCAATATGATATCCACGGCCGTACACAGCGGGAGGCGGGCAATTACCTCCAGAAATTTTCAGAGTGCATCGTTTCCAACTTTGAGAATGTACAGAGAAAATGCAGTAAAAATATAAGAAATAGCTGTGATCGTAATGATAGAACTTAAACAATTTCAGATAGGCAGATCAATATTTTCATACCTATATCTGTACACATCACCAATCATTTACAGCTCTATTAGGACAGCTCTATTATTACTTTTTGCTCTATTTCTAGCCTACTTTTCTAAAATTCTCGCGCTACGCGCGATTATGCATAGCTACAATGTTGCTGGTATTGCTATAGGTAGCTTCAAACGTTTTTAAACTTTGCCCGTTTAGTCATAAAAACGTTTTATAACCAATAACACTCCCTCCCCTCCCTCAAACCCTCCCCCACAACAGAGTTCAATGGCTGAAGTCATGCTTCACATCGTATCCACCACGCTCTCAAAACTGACTTTTGTCGCACTTAGTCACTACTACTTTTCGTTTTCCTTTTAAAGCTGAAATCCCTCAGATATTGCACCATTTGCTATCTATACGTCCTCCTGAAATTACAAATTTCGCCAAGGGGGAGGGAGACATCGGTTCCCTTTAGTCCCTCCCCCAGGCCACAGATCAGTAATGCCCACTTTTTGCCCCCTAGCAAAAAAGTGTATGTACGGCCTTGTGTATAACCATTTTTCATGGACTGATTTTTTCCCATTATTTGAGAAATGGCAGACATGAGTTTTGAATTTCAAGGCTGGGTACATGCAGCTTAAAACATGTGGAAAGTGCTGTTTCCGGCCATCTGGAGGGTTTGAAGAGCTAAAAATTTTCTTGCACGCTCCGCGCCAACTGATGGTGGCGCTCCGCTTAGATAATCTTGACAAGCCTGACCCTCGGCGATACCGGCCCCCCCAATTTGTTAGCTAGGCCCCCTAAAAATTTCATCCTAGCTACGCCCCTGGTTGTCAAGCCAGTTTTGGTGGTGCTTTAACTTCCTCTGTTTTCAGTCTTGTTGTCACTTCATTCTGCTGTACATAGTGTTCATATTTGAATACTGGTTTGAGCATGTAATATATACTGTATACTATATGTTGAGTGTAGTAGGCTTTTGCCATGTCAAAGTTGCTATGATGTACAGTATGCATTGCTCTATCTACAAGATTTTATTGATGCTTCAGTGACAACTATTCAGATATCTTCAACCACTCACTGTAGTGTAAACAAGTCCATCAAAGGCAGCCTGTTGCAAGTTTTAAGTACCTACAGTACATAGTCTTCTAAAGGCAAATTTTTCCAAGTTCGAGTCCCAGGTCTTCAAATACACAAGTGGAGTTGGAGGCTAGTCCAAGTTTTTAAGACTTGAATCCTTGCAACTTTAGTTTGAAGATTTCAGATTTGTTTTTCCATGTAGCATGTATTTCCCAACATGTACAGTATGACATTTTTTCACTGTGAAGATGCAGTATTGCTGTACTGCAATTAACTTTCACAATGAATAGTACTGTAAGTCTAACACTCTTGATGGTTGACACCATTCTCCAGATGTTACTGCAATTAGCTTAACAGTATTATGAACTCTACCAATACGGCATGTGTGAAAGCCATTATCCTTGATAGGTATTAGACCATGCTTTCTATTTACAAAGTTATTGTATACATTTACCTCTTTCCAGTTTAAATACAACTGCAGTGCTGTAACTTTGGTATGTTTTCTTGTAGGTTTACAAAGATTATGACTGCATGTTAAACCAGACAAATATTAACCACAACAACAACAAGTATTATGTGATACAGCTGCTATTTGGGCGGGGATTTCATGTTTTCACAAGATGGGGCCGCGTGGTGAGTATTACAGTAATTCTGACTCTGACAGCATTTCAAGTTTTCAATGACAGTTAATTGTAAAACCCTTGTCTGTAAGTGAATGGTAAGAAGTGACATCAAATGCAATTTACACCAAGTGTTCCACCTACTGTACAGTGCAAGGTGTATCAGAAGTGACATGTGACTGATTACTTGCCAGTTTAACTACACCATAAATTATGGATTTGAATTGAACAAAAATGTTAATTTATTTGAAATCCATGTTTTCTACCTATTGTCGGTCTCACATATCTGTAAAGTTGTTTATGTTAAAAGCTGGCTTGAAATAGACATGTTGTGAATGGAATGTAATGGATTTTGTGATAATACTTCATGTCAGCTGTTTTGTTTCAGCCAAGACTTTACAGTAACCATGGAATTAATCACATGATCTTTTTTCATTTAATGTAGGGTGAACCAGGCCAAAATGCAACAAAGAGCTTCTCTGATGAGGAATCTGCCATTAAAGAATTTAAGAAGAAGTTTCATGACAAAACAAAGAATAATTGGGATGATCGGGAGAAGTTTAATCCTGTTCCAGGAAAGTACACTTTGATTGAAGTGGAACAAATCAATGAAAAAGAAATGGCAGATACTTTTAAGAAAGTAAGTTAGAAAGGTCCTTCATTAATGTTCCTAACATTTGATCATGACAGACTTGCCAACCTCAAATAGTGCAAACTGCGAAGTTCTCGCGAGAAAACCTGGAAATCACATCTCAGATGTGGAGATTTTAAACAAGCCTCATATGTTATTATGAAAAGTTTTCTAAACTAGGGAGACTTAAGATTTTTTTGTTCACCCTCTTAAAAAATGCCATCTACAAAATGTATGACAGTGTAGAACAGTGTGAACGACCAAACATATTGCAAACACAAGGTAAGACTGTAAAAGTATATCGATGGTCGCTAAGGTTAATACCAGATTGGAATGTCAGTTTAAAGATAGAAGAAACTGACAAATGCAAGAAAATAGCCTGAATATAGTATCTCTCATACCAAATCTTTGCTGAATTGTTCACTTTTCTGACAACAATACATTGTGATTCAGTAATAGCTTTACCAGCGATGGAAGGCACTGATCTTGGTCCAAATAAGGAAACTTCCTTGACGGTGCCTCAAAGTGATTGTCACCATGTCATCTGGCATTTTTACCAGATGATACCCAAAACTGTGAGAGTTGGCAAGTCTGTCATGACCATTATGTGATTTGTCATGGTATTTGTCAGTCAGTGTACTAAGCATTCTTGTACACAGGATCCCATCATCAGGACTGTTGATATTCTCTATGCACCCTCAAGGCATAGCATCATATACAGTATATCCACTGAAGATATTTCGTTATGGTATTAATGGGTGAGAATGCCTAAGGGTAGTTTGCTGTTTTTGTAGCCTTAACATTAATTGCATTGCTAGAAATATTTGTACATTGCCAATCAAAGAAAAAGAGATTTGGCAGAATTATCTTTGGTACTGAATACACACAAGTCCCCTGTTACGACCCATTTTGTAACAACTGACCAAAATGCAACAACTTGGTCCAAAATGTAACAACTTTCTGCCCCAAATGCAACAACTATGAAAGTTGGTCCAAAATGTAACAACTTTCTGCCCAAAATGTAACAATGTGAAGATTCACATCAGACGGTATTGAAATTGAAATTGTAAGCAAAAGTTTGATGGAATCCAAACTGGTGTGTGTCATCATCATTTGGTGCAAAAGCATGTAACTTATGGAAGTACTGTGGGGGCCATTGGACTCAAACAAAGAGCTATTTTAAAGATTCTTAGATGTGCATACTGTATAATATTTGGTGTCAGAAATTTTGATGATAATAATCATTTGAAGGTTTCAAATTTTGTGATGTCACTATCAGGGTTTATCAGCAAAAGGAACTTTAGTTTCCTTGTTCATGATTAGTTGTATGTACAGTAAGCAAGCTGGCCCTTAGTAAGCCCTCAAAATTGAGTCCTTTTGTTACTGGGTTCGATGTTTGCTTGGAGTTCCTGGAATAATGCATAACAAACTGCCACTGAAGATGTTACCTTCCTAGAAAAAATGTTGGCTTGGATTGAAATGGGACAGGTCTGAGCTTCTGCACTGTTGGTGCTCTAGGTCTGAATTGGGAGTAGCATCTCATGTTTGTGGTTTCCAGTTCTGAACAGTGCATTTCTTTCTGGTAAGATTACTTTGAAGTTGGTGATCTCAATTTGCAAATCATGGAAGAAGCACCTGTGGTTCAGCATAAGTTAATCAAATGATGTACCTTCTCCGATGAAGTTCTGCAACTGAACCCCAGACGTGAGCATTTAATTTTCAAGTATTAAAATATTGTAAACAAACAAGATTCATTCTTTCAACAACTCAAATTTAATCACTTTTGCCCATTTGGGAGTGAAAGGCCAATGGTATCTTTGTTATTGTATTCATAGCTGGAAGCTCTCGATGATGGAAACACTGAAATAAAAACTGCTCCTTGCAGTTTGGACAAACCTACACAAGATCTAATCAATCTCATCTTCGACAATAACATGTTTGAAGAACAAATGGCCAATTTTGAATTGGGTAAGTCTCTGCATTACATATTGAAGATACCCATTACTCTGTGTTAAGCTGGAAAATTAAGAACAAAAATAGAAAACTAGGATACTGAATTATTTGGAGATCGAAGCTTGTTATCGAGATGAATATTAAAGGTCTGCACATACCACAAAACTCTACTGAGACCTAATGCAACTGCAAATTTAAATCAACTGGGTTGCAGAACAGTACAGCCTATACCAAATTTTGTTCCCAAGCACAATATGACAGTTGGCAATCATCAACACATAAGTCAGGTATATCAAAACATTTTTGATATGCATCATAGAGCCAGGTACAGTATCAGTTGAGATGATTTGTGATAGTATGTGACTATCAAATACTCCATTATGGTTCACTTCTAATGAATAGCCCAAGAGGAAGTCTTGTGACATCATGTGAAAATTGTAGCAAGTCAAAACTTTAGGCCCCTATGTCCTTATTTGAGTAGGAGATTAAACTAGGATACCTTTGGTTATCTGTGACCTGTCTGTATTAACCAGTCTTGAGCATTACAGTAATAAGACTGTGAAAGCAAGCATGTTCCTTTTGATAAGTGGGGGACTAAAAAATCCTTGTAAAATTAAATTATATAAAATACAAGGATGCTTTCAAGTCCCTACAATTTTGCTCAAATATATTTAGAGATATCTTCATGCTCTATCTCTAACTGCAATTAGTGACAGCACTTTTATTGACATTAATCCAAAAAGTGGCTTTGCTCTGGTTGCTCAATGATGACTTTAGTCAGTTCCCAGTTACTTACACACAGTACTGCATCGATATGGCCTTGAGCAATTTAGCTCAGTGCAAGCTACTGTATTTTTGTCTGTGAGGTGTATTGGAATGGTGTTTTTTGTTTAAATTTGAGCATTGACTAGAGTAAGCCTAGTGTAAGAATACCCCACTCTTACACAACAACAGTTTCTCAAAACTGTCCAGGGCCAGATTATAGAGCCTTTAAAGGTGGAGGCTGCTGGACCCTGTATAAGGATTGTCAATCACAAATGGAAAGAGTATTGTATTAAGGCTCACATAGTAATATGCAAAAATAAAGTAGGTTGAACTAATATTTGCCTCTCGATTGTTTGCACTAGATATACATCAGGTAACATTAATGTGGCCAGAAAAGGGTATTTCATTGTGAAAGGTGATCTTCTTCCTAAGCTTGTCTTTACTCTAAATATGTTCAAAAGTTTTGAAAGCAGGAGTAATGGTAAATATAAGGGGAGCATGTCCATCCTATATTAGTAGAGCTAGGGTGATTCTACTGATGTACAGTTAAAACTGAGAAGTCAATGTAGGGGGCATTTTAAGGTAAAATTTTCTTTGCATGCTGTATGCCAACTGATTATGGCACTTCACTTGGAGGGAGAATGAAATTTGTAATTCAGAGCCCCCTTTAATGAAAAATCCTACAGGTAGTTGCACTACTGTAGGGAGACACCTTTAAGGTGTTTCATGGATGATTTTACCTAACATTTAAGCATGTATCATAATGTAAGATGCAAATGTCATTCATGGCTTTGATCATTTTTGAACTATTGTTTTAGCCCTACTGTACTTGTAGTATTGTCAAAAAGTTTATGTTGGTAGAGTAACACTTTGTTACAACTTTCTTAAGCTTTTGCAGTGTTTCTAGTTTTGTCAGGAGTATTCTTGCATAGAGCCCACAAATATAGCCACTGTTACTCTCTATAAAACACACAGATCAGTGGTCATTGCTTTCAGTTCATAAGTTAAATGTGTGGTGATCTCTTGTGTGAGAATTTTTGACTTAAAAGTATATACCTACAAAGGATTTTGCAATAACACATATGTACAGGTTGTCCTTACAGTTGTGCTTTACCATATTGTATCAAAAAAGTAAACTGCAGTGGTTGTCAAACAAGGTTCAAGCCTTAGGGGGGGGGGGGGGTTACCAGTGGAATGTAGAGAAGAATAAGAATGAAAAAACAGGTAGTTTCATTATGTATGCATGCTAGTTGTGTGGTTGATGAAAGATGCTCTTGCATTTCCTTCAAAACCATACTTAAATGGTCTTTTGGAAAAAGGGGGGACCCAACAGTTTGGGGGAAGATGAAGATGAGGAGCCAGCCAAATGAGGTTAGGAAACACTGGTTTAGAGCAGAGTTCAAAGCTTACAGTAAGGTGTGAGATTACAATACTAGGCCTACCATTTGTTCCAGTCAATAGGTTTTGATTTAGAACACTTTCCATATTCTGCTATTTAACAGATGTCAAGAAGATGCCCTTGGGAAAACTCAGTAAGCCACAGATTGCTAAAGGTTTTGATGTCCTGGAGGAGATACAAGCAGCTCTTGATCTTAAACAACCAGTTGCAAAGCTCAGGGAACTTTCATCAAAGTTCTATACTGTTATTCCACATTCTTTTGGGAGGAAACTTCCACCAACAATTGATACTGCTGAAACTTTACAGAAAAAAAAGGACATGCTTCTGGTAAGGTTAATCATTAAAGAATGGTTCCTTTCATTATCCTTGTGGGTAGAGCAGTGGTAGTATGTACGTTGTGTTATGAATTCTTGTTGTTGTGAAAAGGAGCAGGAAATGAGGAAGAGCAGATGCATATTTATGATAATGATGAGAAAACTTGTAAATTTTTTAATTTAAGACGTAGTTGCATGTCATGTGACAGTCTCTTTGTCCCAAGTCTCTGGAAAAAACAAATCAAAGTGAAACTGGAATGTCCAATTTGTCACTGTATTTAGATCATCCAAAAATTTTCTTTGGCCTTGAAATGAAAAGCATAAATATTTACTCCTGCAAAATTCTCTAGGGAACATCTGGTAAATGTTAGGCTGAGCATAAAATGTGAGACCTTTCAAATTATGATGTAAATTTGTTTTACTTCACAACTCAGATAACTTGAATATGTTCTACTAGTACTACTTTTAATACACTAGTTAACAGCTATAATTTCAAAGTATTTGAGAAGTGTAGTAGCTATCAGTACAGTATCTTAAAAGCACACAAATGGAATGGGTACCATGAATGTATTGTGGGCAGACCTTGTATTTTTTATTTTTACAGCCTAGGCCAATTCCTACTAAGTGCCAGGCATATAACTTAAGGAAAACAGTGATAATAATCTGCCTCGATTTGTTTGAGCTAAAGCTGCTTATTTTTCTATCCACATTCTAATTATTTTCCTCTTTCAGCATTATAAAGGCTTCATGAATACTAATCAGCACCTACTTTTGTGATAAAGATAGCTCTGAAAAGTGTGTCAATAAGCCTTTACTAGAAAACAAATGTGCATGATTGTTGAAATAAGTATGAATCAACATTTTACAAACACAAATTCAACATTTCTGAAACTTTTGTTAGCCTTCATTGAAAGTTTGTATTTTATTATTCCTTTCTGTGTGTTTTCTTTCTGGCATGTGGGACTTTATTTTTACTATCATGGAATCTGTTGATAACAACATTCATCTGTTCTATCTCTACACCTTTCAGGTTCTTGGTGATATTGAACTTGCCCAAAGTATGCAAAAGGAAAAAGTGAAGACGTCAGCAAAGAAGGTAAGTTAATGGGAGAATAGCCATCTGTCCTTTTCATGGTCACCATTGTTGACATTACTTGTGGCATTACAGTGCTAAGTCTTTTTCCTGCCCAGAAGCTTTTAACAGGCATGTGCTACTTCCTCTTTTTAGAGGATTTCCTCTTTTTTGATTTTACTTTTCCTCTTATTTTTGTTCATTTCTCTTTTTCGCGCCAAAGATATGAAAAGTTTCTGTCACAGATTTCTTTATAAATCTCAGCTAGTAAACTTGTACTAACAGCCCTCGGAGTTCTGTCCAATCAGAAGACTGCATTACAATGACATCAATGCCACCAGGAGCCCTTGAACAGACCCCTGGGCCCCTGACCAAGAGAGTGCAAGGGCTTCGCGTGCCATTGGTTGTCTTCCAAAGTATTATTATTACTTCCTCTATTTTTATGAGTTGCCAGTCACATACCTGTTTTAACAGCATGCCACAACCTGCCATATATATGGGGCTAGTCAGGTTGGAATGTCAAAAGCAGTCCAGCAAGTGATCATCTCATTACTTGGCTGGCTAGTATGCTCAGGGAACAGTGATGTCCTAAAGATTGTGGCATGTTATGATATCAATGTGTTGATGAGGTACAGGTCACTCATGCATGGTTGTAATAACTAAGTGATTTGTGGTTTTGCTGTTATGATTTTTGCTGTTGTTTTCACGTTTAATAGGCTTTTCGCCCCCTATTGAACCTAGTTTAACTAATAATTATTAGAACAGGTGTCAAAGATTTTTGTGCTCACACATAGCATAAGTAAATAGTGTTTGTAACGGGTACCCGACCGACGATATCAGGACCGGGTTCTGAAATTTCTACCCGGATCCAAAGTTTCACTAACATAGATTGCATGTGTGACAGAACACCTAAAATGTTACTTTTTCCTGGCAAAATTTATCACGCACATGCCTAAGAACGCTGGTCATGCCCATACATAAGATACGTTGGTGTTATATTATATCAATGTGCAAAGCAAAATTTCTTATTATGACTTTACAAAAAACTTGCAGCCTAACAGAATTTATATTTTCGGGTACCCAGGTACCCGACCGACCATCGACTTTGGGTACCTGGTTCCAAATTTTGGACCTTGTGCAAACACTATAAGTAAACATATTCTTAGCAAGTGTTGAGAGTAATATTGCAAATACTTTTCCATGATGCGTTGATTGTTATTGAATATTAATATCAGCCTACTCCACAGTTGAAAGAATGATGTTAAACATCATTTGAATATGTCTGAGTTGATTCTTAAAAGGATGGAAACATTGGAAATGTATTATTTGTATGAACACATCAACGAGCCACTCTAGATAGTATTAGAAGAAAAAATACGTCAAACTTAAGCACTTAGGGAGGCTTGAGGTGTCCTTTCTGTTTTGTCTTTCCTTAGGAAACCAAAGAAATACCTCATCCTTTGGATGTCAAATACACTCTTCTTAAGTGTGGTCTGGAGCATGTATCACCCAAAACAGAAGAGTTTAAGGTACTGTGGTTCATTGCTGTCAGTGTTCATAGGAGCTGTTCTTTACATAATAAACTTTTTCACATAGTTTCTTTGTCTTGTTTAAGATTAATTTTTGTCTAAACTTTCCAAATTTTGTCTGTCACACAAGCTTTACTTTTGCATAGAAGCACGCAAAAGAAAGTCAAAGCTCTTTATTGTCCTATTATTTTGTTGAGTCATGTGACATGTTAGTGATCAGCAAGTGGAATCAAAATGTTGAGCAAAACTTCTGATTTAATGTTTTTTTAGGAGAAGAGAAGGGTAAGATTAAGTAGTTTAAGTTTGAAAATTAATCCAATACCAATTAAATTCTTTCCATTAGCAATAGGAAGCAAATGTATTCAGTATGTAGTTTTAATTTTCACTCATAATTATGAGCATTGTGTGATTATATTTAAAGTGAATATTTACCAACAACTGTAGATATTGGTGTTCCTTGTTTCTTACTAAGTATTTTTGTTTTGCAGATTATTGACACTTACGTTAAAGCAACTGGTTCTTATCGTCAGCTGCTTAACGTTTGGAGGGTAGATCGGCATAGTGAGGTAAGTTATGCTTTAAGCTCTCTCCATTACTTCTTCATGTAACTAGCCCTTTTTTCAGTATGTTGGAATAGGAACAACACATCCATACTTCTATTTATGCTTTATTGGCATTATTGGAGAGTTAGCCAAGGGTTTCGGCCATTCTGGAAAATCAAGTTTTGCTTATTCTTGTCAAAGAAAAGCCTAGCACTTTGTGAAAGATGTCTGAACTCAGAAACATTTCAGGGAACTTGATTACCCCAAATGAGTAAATGTTCAGTAAAATTTTGTTCAGATGAAATGCTTGAGAACCGTATAGGCTTGTGCTAAGTACACATCTTGCAACCTGGGTTTGCTTACATGTTATTTTCGTGGAAACTTAACTTACTGATATAGCAAAGCTGGTTTTTGTGCTTTCAGAGTGTCATATTTGCTGTGGTTGGGTCACTGGTTTTGTGTGTTAGGTCTTTGTTTGGCAAAACTGTCATACAGTTGTACACACCAATGTCCTTTGAACCCTCAGCACTTCCAACCTTTGGTAAGGTTTTGAAAGTTTACAGTGTAACACTGGCATTTTGAATTGAAAAGTTCATCCTACAAGCATACTTTGAAATCCATTGCTACATCCCTGCCTCTTTTGTCCCCTGAACACAAGATGAAAAGTGAAGTCATCCTTGGTTGTATTCTTTGATGATGCAGATGATCATGTAAATCATTTGCTCAGTTGCCTCATTCAATACACAACACCTGACTAAGGAATGGAAAGAACTTTTTCAGCAATATCAAGGACTGGGTATTTAATTAAGAAAAAGGGAAACAGTTTGATAGATCATGTGAACTGTTCAACAACTAACAGCAGGTGAAACTATGTTACTCACTGGCAAAATTAGGAATATTTGTGACTGAATTTGAATTAAGTTATTGACTTGACTTTGAGGTGTATCAGGTCACTGGTTTCATTCATAGTTTTTAGTTACTTTATTGCTTGACGATTATTACTAGTTTAATTATTACTCTCATTTGGTCCTGGGTCGCTGTAAAGGTAAACTTAAGAAGGTAGGCAAGGGACAAAAATTACCAACCAAACGTGAGCACATAAACGTTAAAGGAAACTTACCATAACTCCTTTTAAGTTTGAACAATGCAACATAGATTGATACATGTATTTTTTGTCAATTATTTACAGAGTGACCGATTCTCAGCTCATAAAGACATTAAGAATAGGAAACTGTTATGGCATGGGACTAATGTGGCTGTTGTAGCAGCCATTTTGAAATCTGGGCTACGTATCATGCCTCATTCTGGAGGCAGAGTCGGAAGAGGGATATATTTTGCCTCCGAACATAGGAAATCTGCAGGCTATGGTAAGTTGATCTAAAGCAGTGATTCTCAACTTTTTTGAGGGTAAGGGGCAAATGTTTAGGCTGGGCTTAGGTTGAGGGCCGCAGGGGAGAATCTCCAGCATAAAGAGATGACACTCATTCACGAAGGCAAAAGTGATACTTATGAGGTTCTGAAGCTGGACCTACAGCAAACAGTTGAAGATGTACAAATTTTTCATAGGGAGGGTTTCTTAGAGGGCAGTCTGTACTTGTACAGCATCTTACAGGGCCATCCTGACCTCAGCCCCACCATGGTTGGGACTGAGGTCAGAGGTGTAGCAGGACTGGGGTTGTGGGCTGCATTCCAAACAATCAAAAAAAGTTGATGTTGACTTAGTGATTCTCTTTTATTTAACAGAGCTTTGGAAAGAGGGAAAGAGTGTAAAGCATCAGAAATATAATTTTAGGTGGATGCCACACTGATTACAATTAACTACAATTACAATTAATTGCTGTTACATTGAGAGTGCTACACTTACACAGTAGCATCATTTTTGACTGTCACTTATGGTGACATACAGACAAGAAGTAGTAAAGATAACGTTTTTAGCACATGTCACTCATTTGAGCATTATTATTGTAATACCAGGTATGTGTTGCCAAATAACATCTAATAGTATATTCCAGTGGGAGTCACTGCTGAACATCCTGGTTCATGAAGGATATTGGATACAATGGTACAATGTGGTCACAGAAATTTTACTGCATGGTTATAGTCATCAGTCATGATATGATAATCATTTGCTGATGGGCTTTGTGGTCACATGTGTGAAACCTGTAATACTGTTATTATGTAATCGTTATCCAGATATGCACCCTCACTGGGGAATTTGACTTGCTTGCTTAATGGGGATGAGCATCTCATTAAGTGTCCAGGGCAAATGTTGTAGAAAAGAAAAAAAATTGTGGGATGTTATTCTCTAGTCCTGTCTTAGCTGGCTCGGCCTAATTGACTCTAAAACTTACAAGGTTGTTTTTTTCTTAAAGCCGTATGTTCATCTAGTTCTACATTGTATTGATTAATTACCAGTGGCAAAGGATCAGCAACATAAATGACAAAAAGTGTCCCAAGTATGTTCTCAGACATAATGATACTTGCAGTCAAGCTGGTGACTCCAACTTTTTTTGTGTTTCTTTAAGAGATTTTCAAACTTTTCCTCGAAAGCATGAGAAAGGGATGCTTCTGGTCATTCATTGTGAACCTTAGGAAGAGAAATAAAAACATCAATCACACATTGAAATAGCCAATTAACAAATGCTAAAAAGAACTCATACACTACATTTGTAGCCAATACCTCTATAGGCTTGTCACGTCTTTAATAATTCTAGGAAGTTATCTATTGGTTGCAACCGTATGGAGATCAAAAAGATGTGGCGCATGAGCTAACATTGCTAAGGAGTATTGCAAGAAATGCAACAAGACAAGCAGACTGATTTTGCAATTTTTTTTTTTTATCCAAAAAAAAAAGATGTGTTTAAATAAGATAGCACATTTTCAGTTCCTTTCTTTATTTGACACTCTTTCAGTTCGTGCTACCGGTAATGGAACTGGTATAATGTTTCTGAATGAAGTTGCTCTGGGAAAAGAACATCACATTTCTCGAGATGACTCTAGCTTGAGGAAAGCACCAGATGGATTTGACTGCATCATTGCTAAAGGCCGACAAGAACCTGGTAGGTTACTATTTTACTTATTTTTATGTGAAAACTATCATGCAAATTATCATTAGAGTACAGTGCATTTAGTTATGAGAGTGTAATGTTTATCGTATCAGTTACATGTGTTTCCTTTTGTATGTGAGTGATGCTATTAGCACAGTTGAAGTTTCATAAGTCAAACAATTATTTTTTTTTTTTTTCAAGAATAACTTGCTGTTAGTTTTGAATTATCTGATACTTGAGACAAAGTAAAATAATGTGATAGAATGATACAAGTGTTTTTCTGTTTTTTATGTTCTTTTAGATCCTTCGAAGGATAGTTCATTGAAAATTGATGGCAATAAGGTGACAGTTCCTCAGGGCCAACCAGTGCAACAGCAAAAGTTCTCTAATAGTTCCTTCTGGCAGAGTGAATATCTTATCTACAAGGAAAGTCAAAACAGAATTCGATACCTCCTGGAGTTCAAGATGTATTGATAGAGATGTTTAAAATAAAGGTAGCAATAACAGGCAAGTCTGCAGTTAGTCTAAAAATATTAAGTGCATAACAAAAAGGCAAGTTTTAGTCTAAAAAGTACAAAATGAAAAGTGTACAACTTTAAAGTAGATAGCTAAATTTTAAAGTACTTTATATGATATAGTCTTTATGCATGTCAACTATGTTATATCATAATCAAATTTTGTTAGGTCTGCTATCAACAGCCTTTCAGACTTTTAACTCCATTTTCACTTTGGCTTTTCCTCTTGTGAAAATCTGTACAGTGACAAAAGTGCTGAATGAATTTTTAGTGTATAGGGCTGCAGCTACTAGCTGACCTGGATATCATGGGTTGTGATATGATGGAAAACAGGACAAAAGTACTGATGGAACAGTGCATTGAAAGTTTCTCTAGCTCAGTGGACCCTCAATTAGATTTACCACTGACTGTTAAAGTATTGCAGTGTGCCTATGATTAAGGGGACTGCTGAAGGTTCCTGGTGCATCTAGGAGCAAAGCAGCTCCAGAGGCCGCAGGAGGACAGTGCAACAGAAGTCCCAAAGCTTTCAAAAACTTTAAAGCACTACTTGAGCCCATGCCAAGGGCCACAATTTCCACACAGTCCGCTGTTTGAGGAGCTCTTGTGTAGCTGCTTAAATTTTGGACACAAGTGTGATTGGCTTAAAGTCATCTTCCATCAGTTAGTGTGCAATGCAGGAAAATTTCTTTCAGAAGTTGTAAAGCACTTGTGTGTGTTATGGAAGAGATCATGTGTTCCTATGCTATGTTAGATCATTGATGACTTGTCACATTTGAAATTTTAAACTTTTAGTAATTATTTGTTTTATCTTCTATGTGCATTTTTTAATCAGTATATGTTAACATTGTTCTGCTTTCATGTTTGGAATAGAAAACGAATTATGCTACTCAGATTACAACTCTACCATTTTGTAAAGTGAACTTACTCTTTAGTGAAACAGTTTTGCTGACTGTCTGTTTAAGAAGGATATTGTGTTGTGTTATGGATCATGCATGTAACTTTTGATGCATAAGACAGGATACTACAGTGAGTGAGTGCAATAGATAGGATACCATCATATGAATGTTCTTGCACTTTTATTTTCTCATATCATGAAAATATTTTTGACTTTAAGGGGTCTGTCGATTTTCTTCTGTACCTTGATTAAATTGTTTTCATTTAAGTGATTTTCAAGTGATTGACATGGAAAGTTGAACATGAGGATGTGATAGTAAAGTCTGAAAATGTTGTTCAAAAGTTTGTCAATGTCAGAAACTGTATCAGATGGGTGACAGATGCTGTTAAATGTTTGTAAATTAAAGTAATCAAAAGAGAAAGACTCATTTTAGGAGGATACAAATGATATACATGTGTAGTCCAGAAAATCTTTCCCCAAAAAGAAAGGTAGAAATATTCCTTTGGATCTGACATGTCAACCAAATGCCTCAAAGTGAGTATTGTATGCAACCCTTTGAAGAACCACTTGTAAGTGTTGTAAGGAACTACTTTTTGTACTCTCTCTTTGATAATTATTAAATCTTTCTTGTACATATTTAAATCTATGCCCATCCAGTCACAGCATCTGTGATATGCCTTGTTATATCATGTTCAACAGGGTACTTACTCATTTTATTGCATGCAGTATATCATTAAACAAAGGGAAGGAATTGGGTAATTGGGCCTTGGAAGCAAAAGGAAAGTTTGTAAAGGGAATGAATGGCATGGTATTAGACTAAGTGAATAAGTAGCTTTAAGCAGGGTATAGAAAGAAAGTACTTGACATAATACTCATAAGCTTGTAAAATGGAAAGGAATGTTTGCTCAAGGAGTTGCATTGTGACAAGCTCTCTATATTCCACATTTCTAGAGATGTAACTTTGCAGAAATATTTGGATTGCAACATCAGGAGAATGTGTTAATTGTTTTTGGCAAAAGGTTGAAGTTTATTTTTCAGGTCTGTATGTGACCCAACTCTCAAGGATGGTGGTTTGTATCCATAACTTTTTCATTAATCTAATTTTCATAAGTGATTTCAAAATGATTTAATAGTTGATTTATTCACTATTATCATGTTACAATTGATACAGGAACCATGGAAAATAGTTCCCACTGTAATTAATTGTGCTGCTTTGAGACTGATCAATGAATATTACCATTATCCAGTGAGAAGCATTTAAAAGTAAAGGCTATAAAATACATTTTCATTCCAGAATTGAAATTTATATACTTGTAAGTTATTTCTATGATAAAAAGATAATTCTTATATTGTAGACAACATATTATATGCACAACTCATTATTAAAAGGCCATCAATGACCTTTAAGATGACTGATATAAAAACCATTGGTGCCAGCACCAGCAAGAATGCATATCATACACTCTAATCACTTTCGGTGCGTTCTCACATTTATTCACAGTCAAGAAATCCTTAAGTTGTAATTGTATTCAACGAGCAGATAAGTTCTTGGTGAGGCAATTTTTACATTGAGAACATTATTTTAAATGTTGCTTAAACAGTAACCAGGTTTTACCATTACACTCTGCTTTTTGTCTACATATTTTTAGAAACCTTTTTTCCTCTAAAGGACTTGCATTTTGCATGGAATAACATGTACACTGAAATATATGTACAGCCAAATTATTTGTCTGTCAGTATTTTTTCTTGCTTAATACTTCAATATATATAGAGACCTAGTGTTGGAAACTTTTTAATATATCATACCAAGGACACTTCTGTTCTTCCCCTTATTTAACTGTTAATAAGTTTTTTGTTGTGATTAATCAAGAGGAGCCATTTGTCTTTGCTTTTCATGTGTCAGTACACACAGCCTCATCTATTTGTAAGCACGTTATCATACCCAAGTTAATGCATGAGAAACCCACAAAAGAAGTGCAGTCAAATTTTATATCAGCTGGTTTCAACACATACTATATAAGATAGAAATTAATATGGTCAACTTGACTTCAAAATATTGTGAATATCCAGATTTGTGGGGTAATTGTCAAATGTCACTGTCATATCCGAA
This sequence comes from Holothuria leucospilota, assembly GCA_029531755.1. NCBI lineage: Eukaryota > Metazoa > Echinodermata > Holothuroidea > Aspidochirotida > Holothuriidae > Holothuria > Holothuria leucospilota. Next base: position 44,536,384 of record CM055962.1, read on the forward strand.
TATGGAATAGATAAGAAGGGCTGCAGTTTTGCACTGGCTGTGTCAGATGGATCCCAGAAAATGACAGATGGTCAAAACAGTAGCATTGCCACAAGGAGCAGGGGACAAACTGCATCCCCCTCCAAGAAAGTTGAAATAAAATTTGGCAAGCCAAGGGGGAGGTGGACATTGGGTGGCATCCCTTGAAAAAGTTACCCACTAGAAAATTAAAATTACCATTGCCTTAATATATTTTGGTTTACCTTGCTATCCTAAAAAAATTCTCCCCCTGAAGGCTGTCGTGCCCCCTTCTTCAGGGGGATATGAGGGGAAAGGGAATGTAGCTTGAGAAGTCAAGTGACCGGGAAGTACGTTCCAGGGACTAAGGATGGAGGCTGGCTGAGGTTAAGAAGAGAGAGAAGGACAGGAAGAACAGACCAGATGGTGAAGAGATGTAGGGAGAGTAGGTGGTGGAAATGAAGCGTTTCAGAGCTGATGTTCATCACATTGAACTATTTAACGAGGCAAACAACGTCATTTTTAGAGACAGCAGTTTCAGTATAACAGGAGTTGCCTTAGCCGTTTTCAAAATACCAACCATATGTAGCACTTCAAATTACCTTTCGGACCGTGAAAGTTCAGTTTGTACCCTCTGTTTTGTACACTAGCATCGTGCAGTTGTTGAATTTCCGGAGGGCCCTCCACGAATAATTTGACATGTCATTTTTAATTTCAGTCTTGTCCCTGTAAACATTTTTTTCAGAAAGTCCCACAATAGGCTGAAAAGTTCCAGTAACTCAGCCACAGGAACTGGGTGGGTTCAGACTCAAATGAGTACGTAGAATAATATAAATGTACATCTTTGGCAATGTGAAAATAAGGTAACACATGCATAACACATGGCTCGACTTGAACCAATAGGTTGGAAACTGGGCCGTAAAACTCCATCTAACTAACTAACTAACACATGCATAAGATTAAATGCCCTAATTCTACTTTTCGGCGCACTTCGCGTCCATCAACAGTATACAGTTACAGTATACAAATACAATTACTCTTTGTGCAGGGCAGCTTGATATGAATCGTGCCAAAGTGACATGCAGCCCATGACATCAACCATACTCCCCCCTTCCCACCAACACTCCCTTGTGTCATCCATCAACCAGAAGTTAGACTGAAGAAATTACAAAAATGTAGAAATTGTGGTCATTGTGTGACCTGTTAAGTTCGCATATGATGTTACTGGAAGATACTGAAGTGCTTTATTTCCATGTCTTTCAGCTCCCTGCTTCAATGCTGTTATTACTCCAGGAGCATCCGGTTCCTCCCATGTCCATCATTAGGTCGCTGTCCTGGAACCTACGCCTTCGGGGGTGGGGGAGCGACGCTTCCACAGTTAATCTGAAAACCATGAAATGAGCTTGATACTTATAACTTTGCCAGGGCCGAGCCGCCTACGCGCATACATCCATCCATAGACACATCCTTGTTAGATTATTTTATCGGAAATTATCATCATCACATTAGCAAAGTACCACACGGATCTACTTTTCCACAGTTTCAAACTGAACATCCCGTTTTATCAAAGGAAATGTATAGCCTGCGTCAATACATTTTCTTCGCACAAACTGGTTACTAGGCAGCCACTATTTGTTAAATTGTACACAATCCAGGGCAAATCGATTGAAACGAAAGTTCATGTCGGATTGAACAAAAATAGTTTCGATTATCTTCATTCTTTAACACCTGAGCGAGCTTAATAAATGCATGAACGGTCACATAGAATATCTGCAAGCTGTATTGCTTCGACCGTTTATAGTCCATGTACACGTTGCGACTGGTTGGTAAGTAATGGATGTTGACAAACCTAGTGCTTTTAAAGGCTCAAGTGATAATTATTCAGGCATTTAACGAAGGGAAAACCCCAAAGAGCTTACGATTAGAACTTCACGGCTCAGCAAAAACATAAACTTCCTGCATACATGTTAGCTGCAGGTCGACGAGAGTGACATGTCTTTGGAAGAGTGGAAGTGGGATGGTACAGTACTTGTAATTGTGCTAGATCTGCCTGCTTCGACCTTTCATAGTCTGTATATGCAAACAGCCACTGCAAATTAATTTACTCGCCAGACGGACTGAGGGTTGCATGAGCAGTGTTCTCCACCAGCTGTTTTGTCCGGGGGCTCCGCCCGTACAAAATTTGCCACACTACTTTAGCGCCCGGACAAAAGTTTGCCGCCCGCACAGAAAATTGACCCACCCGGTCAAGAAGTTGTCTGTACACTCAATCACAAACACCACAACTTAGTCATTTAACTGCCTTTCATATTTGATTTCAAATACTCATGACAAGCAATGTATAATAAAATATCTGAGATGCAAACCCAGCTCACTTGCACCTGAGCTTTTATATCATTCAATATGCACTATGGCTACTGCATTTCTGCATTTCTTTCATATGTTTCCACAGTAGGAATCCGTTACCATCAAACTCATACACTAAACGAAACCATTCAATTGAACTGCCCCCTAAGTTTCCCTATTTTCACCCGAAATTTCCATTAAAGTGAACTACTTCATTCTTGAATACGTCCAAGTGGAAACTGGAGCTTCAGATCTGCAAGTCAAAGGTATTTAGAAAATGCAATTTGCAAAAAAAAAATGACCTCAAAATGCCCAGATTTGAATACATAGGGAAGGCTACGAACCATTCCGTAGGTTGCACCATTTGCAATCTAAACCCTCCTTAATTGTCAAAATTTTCCCAAAGGGGAGGGGACACCCCTCCCCTTAGACCCCTACGGTGATCACAAGAGCCCTGTACAGAAAACAGACCAGTGGAGAACCCTGAATAAGGCTGCTTAGAATGCTTAGAATACACAATTCGTTTCAAATTGTATTCGAAGTAATGCCTAAAATGTTCGATGCGTTACACTCGCTGTAAAATATCATTGGTTTTCTTTCCCAGGTGGGGTTCATACAGTTAAATAGCCTCCCCAAAAGGTACACCCTAAACGTACGTAGCCAATTTATAGACGAATCCGGAGAGCAAGTGATGGTCTGATTTCAGTCGGCCATACCTGGGGTCTATCACCTTTAATCTTTCAATTTCCTTGCTTACCTGTATGATGGATGGTTGGACATTAAATTGTATCTTGATTCGTTCAATTTCACTGAATATGTGGGTTTGAAATTCATGTAGAAAATAAATGAAGACGATTTAAGGCTGGTGGACCCCATTAATGGCTGCCTACAGTCACTTAACACAAGCGCTGATCGGATTCGTCTATAGGCTACTGTTTTCTCTAAAAGTTCAGGAATTTCACTCCTTGCCCAGTTCTCGCCAAGGATCTAGCCTCTAGCTCATGGGGAGGGACAGTTTAAATGGGGGCGCCAGCAAGTGTTAGTTTTACTTGATTTCGTAGGATCCAGGAAGGGCGTACTTTTGATTCCTTGCCGAAGGCAGGCAAGGAATCTATGCGATGGTGATGTCGTGTATGGTGATGTCGTGTATGTGGGTGGGGGGTGGGGGTGGGGGGTGTGTATGTGTGTGTATGTGACGCTTTAGTTTGTTTACACGATATATCAAGGATGGTAACTCTCAGGGATCTCATACTTTGCATGTAGATTGCCCATATTAAGTAGATGATGCCTATTGTTTTTGGTGGAGGTCAAAGGTCATCTGGGGTGACCAGGGGTCAAAGTCTGAAAACCTTGATTACACGATATCTCAAAATAAGGAGCATGGATAAGTTTCATACGTAGTATGTGGATGTGTTATGGTAAGACAAAGGTACCTATTGTTTTTGGTGGAGGTCAAAGGTCATCTGGGGTCACTAGGGGTCAAAGTCTGAAAACCTTGATTACACGATATCTCAAGTTAGGAAGCTTGTATAGATTTCATATTAAGTATGTGGATGTGTTATGGCAAGGGAAAGAAGGCTATTGTTTTTGGTGGAAGTCAAAGGTCTCTGGGGTCACCAGTGCGCAAAGTCTGAAAAGCTTGTTTACACGATATCTCAAGGTAGGGAGCGTGGATAAATTTTATATGTAGTATGTGGATGTGTTATAGTGAGAGGAAGAACCCTATCATTTTTGGTGGAGGTCAGAGGTCATCTGGGGTCACCGGGGGTCAAAGTCTGAAAACCTTGTTTACACGATATTTCAAGGTAGGATGCGTGGATAGATTTCATATTAAGTATGTCGACGTGTTATGGTGAAACAAAGAAATCTAATGTTTTTGGGTGGAGGTCAGAGGTCATCTGGGGTCACCAGTGCGCAAAGTCTGAAAACCTTGTTTACACGATATCTCAAGATAGGGAGCGTGGATAAGTCTCATACGTAGTGTGTGGATGTGTTATGGTGAGAGGAAGAACCCCATTGTTTTTGGTGGAGGTCAAAGGTCATCTGGGGTCACCAGTGCGCAAAGTCTGAAAAACTTGTTTACACGATATCTCAAGGTAGGGAGCGTGGATAAATTTTATATGTAGTATGTGGATGTGTTATGGTGAGAGGAAGAACCCTATCATTTTTGGTGGAGGTCAGAGGTCATCTGGGGTCACCGGGGGTCAAAGTCTGAAAACCTTGTTTACATGATATCTCAAGGTAGGAAGCTTTGATAGATTTCATACTAAGTATGTGGATGTGGTATGGTAAGGGGAAGAACCTTATCGTTTTTTGGAAGGTCAAAGGTCATCTGGGGTCACCATAGGTCAAAGTCTGACAACCTTGTTTATACAATATCTCAAGGTAGGAAGCTTGGATAGATTTCATATTAAGTATGTGGATGCGTTGTGGTGCGAGGAAGAATCCTATCATTTCTGGTGGAGGTCAGAGGTCAGAGGCCATCTGGGGTCACCAGGGGTCAAAGTCTGTAAACCTTGTTTACACAATATATCAAGGTAGGAAGCTTTGGATAGATTTCATACTAAGTATGTGGATGTGTTATGGTGCGAGGAAAAACCATACTGTTTTTGTGGAGGTCACAAGCCATTTGAGGTCACTAGAGGTCAAAATTTGAAACTTTGTAAACATGTTATTACAAGGGAGGAAGCATAGACACATCCCCTCTAATACGTTTTATTTATTTATTTTTTTTTTTCATTTTTTTGGGGGGGGTATTCAAATTTTTGTTTAAAGGTCATGTGACATGAGTTGATGGAGCAGGGGTCAAATTGTGACCGCATCATAAAAAATGATGTAGTAGAGAAGTATAAATTTGATGGATGAACCTCAGTGTAACAAAGCACCTCCCCCCCCCCCCTTTCGGCAAGGAATCACTAAGCCTTTTGGCTTTCTGGTTCTAATTGTATTTGGGGCGTCAGATTGGTCATGGGGGCAACTGCCCCCAGTTGCCCCCCCCCCTGGATCCGCGTTTGGTTCTCGCTTTGCATCCGTCGCACGTTTACGGAAGAGTCCAAGGGACTGAGTGGTTTGTAACCGGGTTCGTTTTTTAAATCGAACCTTTCTTTGATATCCGAACCCCGTTTGTGAACTAGGGGTGGTTCATCAGCACTTTTGACTTCTTCCACCCTCTTGCAATGCAGAAATTGGGTTGTAGCAAACTAAAACAATTCCATACGAATCAGTGGCGTAGCTAGAGGGGGAAAGGGGGTGGTCGCCCCCCACACACACACACACACACAAAGCCTCCAAAGGCCTCTGTCGGAAATTTCTAGTCTCCATCGGAAATTTTTACCACCTTAATTAAAAATTCTTACAACGGAAATTAGTAGCTAAAATTATATTCTTAGGGGTTTACTTACAACACTTCTTATGTTTTTAAGCAGAATTACACATCGAAATGGTTACTGACAAGGCCTGGAAGTGTCATTTAAGGCAATCTCGGAGATATTTTAATCTAATTTTTTCCCCGCGTTACACGCCAGATGATGGTGGCCCTACGCTTACATAGTACATCATTACTTCAAGATAATAATCTGTCAGAATTTTTTTGCTTTTGCCCCCCCCCCCCCAACAAAAAATAACTAGCTACGCCACTGATATGAATATTGGGATAACATAATAAGCATGATTACGTCTCTATCTCAACACCTTTTTTCTCCCACTTAGAGCGCAATTTCACTGATGCCATTTTCTTTGATGTACAAAAGGAGGTTACGTTATATGAACCCTTTGCTTTCTTTTGTACACCCATTCTCTAACAATGACTGGGCTGGTTCTGTCGGATGAACATTCCGAAAGATGACCACTATGGTTTTATGTTTATTATGTATATTGTGTTTTTATGTTAGAGGGAGCTTGCGCCAAAGGTCAAAAGGTCAAATCTAGTGGACGCGCAAATTGTTGTGGAGGACAAATGTGCCAAGCACCGCTATCAAGTTCATTGCTTTAGTATGTGATACAACATACAAGTGTGTTTGTTCGCCCTCCAGCACTTGGTTGCGTTGGTTGACTCAGGCCCGTAGCCAGACAAGGTCCTGGAGGGGGGCCAAAATTTTTCCAGGGGGGACGAAAATTTATTCGGGGGGGCAAATGTGTACAAATGTATTAAGTCAATGGTAGATTCAAACTCTCTGGGGGGCGAAAAAATTTCAGTGTGGGCGAAGCCCCCCTGCCCCCCCCCCTTGACTACGGGCCTGAGTTGACTTTTGCGCACATGCAACCTCCCTATATAGATCATTGGGTGATTAACAGGGCCATTGCGGTAGGCACTATGAACCCTGATTTCAGTTTAATGTCCCTTCCCACCATTTTTGGCGCCCAGGCATGATGGACCGCGTTGGACTAGCCTACAGTGGAACCTTTGTGTTTTAGAGCGCAGTTTCCAGCAATCTGGAGCGTTTGTGATGCCTAATTTTCTTTCAAACACTCGGGGACTCATGTATGGTAGACGAGAAACTCTGGTGTCAGTTAGTATTTTTCGACCTATCTCATACTGGCGACTACGGCGGCCGACAAAGGCCATTAAAAGAAGATCAACGAGATTATCTTAAAATTTTGACTTATTATCACAAAAGTTTGACTTATTATCTCAAAATTTGTACTCATTATCTCAAAAGTTTGACTTGTTATCTCAAAATTCTGACTTATTTATGTCAAAATTTTGGCGGCAATTTTCTCACGTTCCTCTTGCAATATAGTGATATGAAAAGTCACCACACGTGAACAGAACAAGGTTATGACAAAGTTTATGTTTCTTCAGCTCCGCAAGGGCAGGTGAGGAGTTGAATGCTTTGCGATGATGAGAGGACCTTGGGCTGTCATAAGCCTCTTGTGTGGTGCAATACAACTATGGTTGAATCCAGGGGAAAAATCCCAGAAATGTTTGTTTTATGAACAAAATGGGAACAATTGCACGGAGATTTGAGCCGACTTCCGATTGACACTGAGCACTCACCAAGCTCTTCACAGGTCACAACTCAGTCCACAATAATCACAACTATCTTTCTTAATTTTGCATTAAAAGCTTTTCACATGCTTAAATGCACAGTCACCATGGACGGCAAAGGGATTTTTTAAACACTTGTGGTAAATGTATATTTATCCTCAAACCAGTTATCACTGACGTTTTATATACGAATGTTACTTGAGGTACATGAAAAACCCCTTGACAGGCGCGGATCCAAGGGGGGGGGGCTTCCTCGGGCTCAGCACCCCTTTTGGCCACATCAGCAATAACAAATACGCGAAAATTAGCATAATGTTAATCTAGGAGAATATTCAGGGGGGCTTTCAGCCCCCCCCCCTTTTCGAAATGTCTGGATCCGCGCCTGCATGCTTGATGCTTTCCTTCTAACTTTTGAGTGTACACCCATAGGCTAGAATAATTCACTGGTAATGATACAACGTCGCATGGGAGTGAGTCATGGGGGGATGGGGGAACACGGCCCCTCACTTTTTGGGAAGGGGACTTCTCCAATAAGTCCCCCCCCCCCACTTTTTCAAAAATGATGAAAACTAAAACTGTGTATACCTACCTGACTACAACAATTGTAGCGATAATTTCTTTCACTACATGCACACTCTCTGTGTAATCATAGTTACTCTACTGGCCTAATTACCGTTTTTATAGTTCGTCGAGTATGGGCTTCCTGAAACGTCCATAATTATTTTGAGATCAATTTACAATGATTCAACAAGACAGAGGCTTGTATGATAATAACAATAAAGCTTACGTACAAAAATGGAGCGATTTGATCGTAGTACGAGTAGTGAAAGAGGAATGGATTGTGACATTTCTGTGCACCCCGTACGGCTTGGAGCTAAATGATCTCGCCAATCAATATTTTCAAGCACATTTTGATAGTATTTATAACTGTTTTTAATTCAGCAAAGTATCTAAGCACATATGAAAAAATAACGTAGTATTTATTAGGTTGAAACACCCAAAAAAACGATTATTTTTTTATGGGAGTTTTCATGATCGTACGTTTTGACGAAACTTCCTGAACATCAGCCAATACGATCTCTGATTTTGGATTGAGACATGACGATCGACAGGGTCCCAACTTTTTACGTAAAAGGTGTACATAATACAACATAGATTACGAATTGACGCTCCTTTTAAAAGCTAAATTGCGCCCGAATATTTGCCATATAGACACCTTCCAATTTCCTTTTTTTCAAAGGGGAGGGGCACCCCTTCCCCTAAGACCCCTCCCTCAGGACGGCGATTTACAAATGGTGAATAGCCCCCCCCCCCCCACACACACACCTTTGGAGACGGATCCACGCCCTTGCAATATCGATGTAGAGGATTGCTCCCGAAAATGTGCAGGGAAATGACTGACAATGGTAAAACCTCCATGTAGGGTCGTTCAGAGGTGATGTCGGCATTTGCCCGACGGCGTCGCCAAGCTCCTTGATAGGCCCAGGGACGACGCTAGAGGGGGTATGGGGGTGTGACACCCTCCCCCAAGATCCACGCAGTCGGCAAAATCCTGCGCTAGTCGGCAAAATGAAGGAAGCATGAGGAAAAGCAAGAGGAAAAGAAGTGAAAGAAAGAGGACAATTTCTGTAATCATAACCAAAAATTTTCGACGCACTTCGCGCGCTGTAATGTCACTCCAGTTTCTTCAGTAGTTCCATTCCACATAGGTAGATAGCATAAGTCCTGTCAACTTTACCAAGTAACATGTAGACAATGTACACAGGTTATGTATAGGTCGTAAATTTCATCCCATATCGCAATGCCTAGTTGCCGTTCTCTAGTGTGTGTCATGTGGTATACGGTCAGTTGGTGAGCGACTCACGGAGCAAAGTCTGGCTATTTAATCGGGTAGTCCAGGTGGCCCGATACAGTTTACAACTCTTAAAGTTTTTGTTTTTCTCTTTGTTCTTAATGATAACATGTTTTTGTGTCAGCCTATCAAAAATTTTCGCGCCATTTGCAATTTTACGATTCAGACTCAAAGAACAGTATCAGTGCGTAACCTGGCTCTTGACATATGAAGATATATAATGCTAAATATACGGTACTCTGCAATGGCATGGGATAGCTAGGTTCCTTCATATCCCTTTCTCTCCCCCTTGACATGCTGTCGGAACTTGGGCTCGCTGGCATGGCCCGGCCCCATGTCGGGAAAATTCTGTCGCCACCCATGGTCGGTTTACTTTCAAAAGGGTCATTTCTGCGATAAAACCCCAAATTTTCGGTATGCTTTGCACTCTTCCTCAGTTTCGTTACTAACAGCTGAATATAGAACAAACCCTTTCCATCTTTTCAAGTAACTTAAGTAGAATTTATCGTTTTATGTAAATACAGGGAATCTCACCTCATTTCGCTAAACTAAGTTAATGTTCTCTTGAGTCTGTCTTTCGGTACGACTAGTGACTCGAAGAGGAAAGTACAATGTAAGTTGTGCCCCACAGGTTCCAACTGCCTGAACAGTTGACCTCAGTGGCGTACACAGGGGGGAGGCCATTGGGCCATGCCCCCCTCACGGATGTCAATTTTTTCAGGTACTAAAAAACGTAAATGTTTTAACACAAATTTTACTTCTAAAGGTGACATATGTGGCACCAGATTGCATGTAGGGACACCTTATTTTTTAAAAATTTTCAGGGGGAGGGCGCTCCCCCTCCCCTTACACCTCCCCCAGGCCGGCGATCACACAACATATTGCACCCGCCTCCCTGAGAGAAATCCTGGGTAAACCACGGTTGACCTATATAAGCTTTAAATAAGTACAGATTCTTTTTAGTGTAATCCTACCCAAAAGTTTCGCGCGCTTCGCGCGCTTTGCAATTTCACAGTTTAGATTTCAGGAAAAACCTTAAATCGGGGGGAGCTATTTTCCTCTAGTATATACAAAATTGTATGCAAAATATGCCCCGCAATGGCATGGTATAGTACACAGGTTTTCTTCAAATATCCCTTCACCAACCCCTCGACGGTATCGGGGCTGTCGGGGCTGCCGAGGCTGGTGATTTGATCACACCGTTGGGCAAATCCTGGCGCCACCCCTGCTGGACCACTACCGGTTGGACTAATGGTTCTCAGCTCTAACTACATCTCTTATCAACACTTTCAGTCGGCATTTCTTTCTTCTCAGTCGGCAAATACGGCACCCCCCCCCCCATGATAAATGCTCTGGCGACGCCCCTGGATAGGCCTAATACCCGACAAATAAGATCGGTTACCAAAAGGATGACTAACGTGGATGAAAAAATCGGTTTCTAATATAGAAAAATTGAAAAATATTGCAAAGTTGGACAACCATTGCATATTTATTAAAAAAGCTGCTGTTCTTAAGAGCAAAACAAAGAATTCACATAGGTAAATACCGGTAATTTACATTCTTTATCTGATGCATTGCGGTTCCCTGATGAAACTGAATACTGTCCTTGATGGGGTCAGCCTGCCGCAACCCAAACTTCGCGCCACCTCTGGGCTCAGTATTGAGATACTTTTGATTTTCTTACAAGATAAGTTTGCCATGATGGCGAGTCTGAACCAAAAAATCTTCCAAAAGTTTGGAAAATGAGTGTAGCCTACAACTTCATATCGATGCAATATGATGTTTCTCCAGAATCGAGCCTACAAGGAAGAGCAGTAATTATCGTACATTTAAAGATGAATGAAACTGACATTGTTTGAAAGGGAGAGTACTGAAGCAAAATTAAACTGGTGAGAGCGCGTGAAGCTCGTAAAAATTTTTGAAATTTAAGATTTATGATTCCTTTCGCACAAAGAAATTTCATTTGAATTCCGAAGAACGGCTACAATTTCTTGATATGTCAATACTTGATCAAAGTATAGCCTGATTATGTCCTCAGGTTCCATGATGTCAGAATGTGGTCGTGTTGTGAATATAACTCTACATTCAATACGTACTACGAGCTAAGTCAAAATTTTGAGATAAGTCAAAATTTTGTCGTAATAAGTCAAAATTTTGAGATAGGCCTAATAAGTCAAAATTTTGAATTAATAAGTCAAAATTTTGTGATAATTAGTCAAAATTTCGTGATAATAAGTCAAAATTTTGAGATTATAAATCAAAATTTTGAGATCATTAATAAGTCAAAATTTTGAGATAATTTCTGTGAACTTTGTTTATTGGCCTTTGTCGGCCACCGTAGGCGACCGATGAACGATAGACGAAAATCTGTAATGACACGCTTGTGCATTAGAGTGAGGTATTTCGGAATCTAAGGGGTTTCCATTTTTTAGCCTCGGCTCAAACCATGGTCGGAGGGCAGAGGTTAGGTCGGGCACACGTGGTCAAGGAGCCAAAGTCACTCAGGATACGATAAAGTGTGTCAATCTCATTCGGCGGACAGTCTCCCTGATGCTTTATAGCTGTACTTACTTTCAGATGTCGGTTTCTTCAACAAGAACGAAAACGTATTACTTTCTTACTTTTCCCTCATATTTCACAGAACAAGTGTCATCCTTACTAATACGTAACCCTCAATCGATAAGTTGTTGTACCTGTCTCGCGGTGTGGTAAAGGAGTTGGGATGTGACCATTTCGTCGCCGTAGAAGGGGTGGATACGATACTGTGCATGCCATTCCCAATACGGGTCAGCTGCCACAACAGTCGATATGTTTCTTCTTATGAGTACAGATTTTATCAAATCAGAACTACAAAAAAATTTTGCGAATGCTTCGAAAAGTGTCAAATTTCCACGCACTTACAACCTCATGGCTATGCTTATAATTGTGTAGTACCGTCTTTAAACTTGACGAATTCGCATCATTCAATGGAAAGGGTTGTCCAAATTATGCCGATTATTTTAAGGTTTGTGCGTGATGGAGGAGTAACACAGCGTTATACTATTGGAAGACATATTTCAAGAAAATCGAAAGATTTAGAGGATAAATTCAGCATCAAGGGCGTAGGCTGGGGGGGTGCATTGGGTGCACGTGCACCCACCCGTTGAGGCAGAGGAGTTCCGCTCTCAGTGGCCTGGGAAACAGAAAAATGCACTCCTTCTGTTTTCAACAGCTGTGAAAACAAGGACGAACATGACTTTTGTCCACACACCAACCTACATCGGTAAGTTTGGTAATTGAATTACAGGATGCGCCTTGATATATATGAAGGTCTAGAGCCACGGTATCTCTATATGTGCTGAGAACCCAAAGACAGTCTCTCATTTATCCAAATTGCCTTAGTGTGCGTGAGGAAGCTCGGGTTTTACTCAATCCCAAACTTATTTTTAGTCCAATGATTATCTCTTAGACTGAGAGTTAAGACATTTAAGTATTTTGTAAATAATAAAATTGACGGATCATGTGTTGTCCATGTAAACTTGAGGAAAAACCCTATTGTTTTCTGTTTGAAGCTCAAGGGTTATTTTAGGTGACCAGCAGAGGTCAAAGTCTTGAAAAACCTTGTAGAAGGAATATCTGGAGAACAAAAAAGTCTCCGAAACCTTGTAGGAGTCAGTGGCGTCGTGCCCATTGAGGCCCAAATTTTGTCAAAGGTGTCCTAAAATTTTGTGTAAAAACGCATTTAAAATTCTTCACATGTCCAGTTAATATGAGAAATTAACTGTTTTCGGAAAATATAACTCAATGGAGTTGTGTTACCCCGTTGCATGGTTAGGTCAGTTTGCTGGGGAAGGCTGTTCTTTCATTTCATGCAAATTATCTTTGGATGAAGGGGAGGTCGTACATGGACAAAAAGGTGAGATAGTTGGTGATAATTAGACATTTCCGACTAAAAAAGCAGAATCAGTTCCAATTTAATTATGTGAATAGCTGCTTATATGTTATGAGCGTTAATACCGAACTAGTGTACGTAGTCGGTGGACAATCAGCTAGTCTGACCGAGTCTGGCCGAGCAAAAGGCGCACCGTTTCCCTCCTCCGGATTGGCCGTCATGCGTGTTTTAATATGCTTCAAGATGTTTTAAAAATAGTGGCACCATTTTGCATCTCAGCCTGCTTTCCAAAAGCAAATCTTTTCCAAAGGGGATTGGGACACTCCTTCCCCTTAGGCCCTCCCCCAGGACAGCGAAAAATCAGACCTTGCGGCCCTCAATTAAAACTTGTTTTTCTTTTGAAGGTTAACCACTAAACAAATAACAGTAGTTTCTGAGAAAAACGGTAAATCATATATTTATAAAGGTATTTACCTTCATATTGGTCATTGCGCAAGCGCGAAGCCAATGAGAGGAAGAGGGCAGTCACCCCCCCCCCCCGGGCATATTTTGGTATTTTATGAAGTTTAATTCTTACAATAATGCTGGTATTTCCCCATTTATATCTGGTAAATGGGCCTGGGAAGTGACATTTCCAGCGATCTGGGAGGCATTTCGGGCCAAAATTTTCTTGCTCCGCGCCAACCCATGGTGGCGCGGAGCGCTGACAGTCTGTCTATGGACTTGGTCCTCCTTGACAAATACCTGGCTACGCCCTTGTTCCAGAAGGAGGCATCATTTTGTTTCTAACCAGTTAACTTTTCTCAATGTCAGTCGGGTGATTCACAGTCTGCCCTCACCTTACACCTGCGCACGCACTGAGGAACAGTGATTAGAAACAATTATGGCGAGCGGAGAAACGTAAAACGCAGCTTACAATTTTTGACAGTTTTTCGAGGAAGAAAGGTGAACTACGTTCTTACTGTTGATTTATGATACGTCCTCGCATAGAAGCTCATTTCCCAATTATTAGCTTGCATTTCATACAATGGTAGTTTTACATTTTATATGGCAATTTTCTGATCGTTTTGCAATTTGCTAACTTTTTTATTGATCAAGTGAAAATTTTATTGCAAAACGAAAATTCAAAAAAACGGCTGCTTTGATTCTACTAACAAACCTGGAAAATGCCATTTCCGGCTGTCTGAGGAGTCGCTATTTTTCAAAATTTTCTGTACGCTCCGCGCCAACTGATGGTGGCGCTCCACTTAGATAGTCTTTCGGACAGTCACCGCTCATAGCCCCCCCCCCCTCCCATAAAAAATTATTTTTGCACGACGCCCCTGGTAGGAATGATATCTGAAGAGGAAAATAGGACATTTTAATTTGAATAAAAAAGACATGCATTAACAATTCGTGTACTATTTCAAGTAAATTGAGAAACGGCAGACAGGGGATCACTTTTTTTAAGGCTGGGTACATGTGGCTTAAGTCTCCTGAAATGCTGTTTCCGGCCATCTGGGGGATTTAAAAACCGAAAATTTTCTGGTATGCTCCGCGCCAAGCAATGCTGGCGCTCCGCTTAGATATTCTTCCTGGTTCCACCTACCTGAAATGTGCACCTCCCCATGCCAAATGCAGCCTACGCCCTTGAGCATTGCTCTTTTGGTAGACTTATTTTGTATGGAAATTAAAAGAGTGTGCAAAGTCTAGATGCAGCGTTCATAATGAAAAATGGTATTTTTTATTTTTGCTTCCGCGCGCATTCTTCACGGTTTACACTCTGCTGAGTGCAATAATGCACGAGGAATAATTCTGTGGAAAACGTTTCTGAAAACTAAAAGTACATTTTCAACCCCCGTAGACCTGGGAATTAAGAGGGTAACATGTACCAGTCAAATATAAAGAGAACGTTAACGTGCGTATCATGATCTACAGGAAGTGAAGTATAAATTTCTTGCTATAGGCCTGTATTCTTTTCGAACAACAATTTTGGGCGCTTCGCTCGCACCCATTATCAGTAATCCTGAAAGTTCGAAGTCGGGTCCGCAGGTGCGTGTAAAATATATTGTGCATCTACGTTGTAGTGTACAACTGTAGTGTAGTACGGTGAATTAGTGTATACTTGTACCCTCAACATGGTCGCGTAAGCAAAACATGACGTCATGTGAAACGCCTCTTGAAAAATCATGCGTACGAGCCTTTAAGACTATATCGGGGAGGTTTGGCTTTTTGTATGGCTAACGGTAGATACAATGCCATGCATGCTACCCCTGATTTTTGGCAAATTGGACAATTTTTTCTTGAAATAAAGACTTTCTCTGGCAAAAGCGGCCCAGCCTCCTTTAGAAAAGTGTCCCGTACGCCTATGTCAGCGCCCAGAGCCGTAGTCTGGGCGAATCTCTAGGGGGCAGTTTATGACACTATCTAAGCAGAGCATCAAGTGGTATGCCTACAGATAGTTAACACCAAGGCGGACCCTTCCTTTTCAACATGTTCTGGGTACCATGGCGAAGGGGTGAGGGGAAGGGCACATGTAAGGTCTGGCTTAGGTTCATGCTATCGTTGGCAAAGCTTTGAACTGATTGTATTTTTATAAATTGTTATTATTTAGTGATATTATTCATATTTTATGGCTGCGCGTAAGGCAGGAGGTGGGATGTCTAAGTGGAGAGGACGACGTCGTATACCCTTTGAGAAATTTTTGTCTTTTTGAGGTGTCTTGGATGGAAAATGGTGCTATCTTTCTAAAGCTTCGTAAAGCGTTGAATTGATTATATGTTAGGAATCCTTATTATTGACTGATTTTTTCTGTCCTGTTAGTGTGTACTTGAAGGGGATATTTTCAAAGGGGAGGGACTACACTCTTTGAGAAATTTTTCTTGTTCTAAGCTCTCCTAGATCCAAAATGGTGTTATCTTTGGTGAAGCTTTGGACTCATAACATGATTCAAACTTCTAATTATTTATTAAATTCTTCGGCTGTGGCATGTATGGCACCCCTATAAGGCTGATACCCGGTGCAGGTTTCACCCTAGCGCTCTTGGTGCGACACTGGGACAGCCACTGAGTTGATGCGTAGCCATAGCTCAGGCCTTGCAAGAAAATGGGAGGGAGGAATGACACATTTTAGACCCTAAATGTTGATCTTAGCTTTTTTTACTTTTAAATTTTATGCTTTAGAAACAAATTTAGATTTCAAGAAGGAAAGTTAGATTTTATTTAAAGGGGAAATGCAGTCACCCCAATTTGAATAAGTATACCCTGTCATCCTATTTCGTCAATGGTTCTGGAAAATTATGTTACAATGTGTTTCTCACTGCATCAGTTGAGAAATTTACATATAGACTACTTGGTTTACCCTGAATATGCAATATTTATGTTCATTTATGTTGTATTCATGAAAGATACTTGAAGTGAAATGGGATATTTGTGAGATTTAACTGTTGTTCAAAATAAGTTTGCGGCGGCTGCTTATGTCCTTAAATTAAAAGTTACTTTATAAGCTTATTGACTTTAACTGATTAAAGGTAATCATTGGCTATTTATCTTTAGCCAGTGTATATGGTGGCGTATTCAAGCGGTGTTTCTTGAAGGAGGAAGATGGTTTATTTGTCAGGCAGGGGAACCCACATAAACACGAGTCCATGGCGGAGGTCAGGAGATCCCTCCTGGAATTTTTTTTTTGGGGGGGGGGAGGGAGGGGAGGACCCTTATATGCAATTTTCCAGGTTTTTAGGGCCTTAATCATAATTTGGACAGTGAAATTTTCAGCATTTCTGTATATTTTCTCAAGTAAAGGCCAACTGTCATTTACGGTTTCGAAATCTCAGGGGGCAGTAGCCCCCTGCCCCCCCCCCCCGCAGGCTACGGCCCTGGCGCCGTGAGGCTTGCCTCACCCACCTCAGTCACTCTCCCCTTCCCATTGCCGTCCGGCTTGTTGCATCCTCAGTTTTGGAGGAATGAAATCAAATAAATGTATGAATGTGCCCCTCCAGTGTCCACACTTCAAAAACATTGTCTGAACCACCGATCCTTTTACGTGTCAAAATGGGTTAAAGCCAGGTGCCCACGATTTCTCACTATTTCAAACGACTTCTTCACGACTTGGCAATTGCGAATGTCCGCGGGAGAAACGTACGATTTTCTACGATATGCTGAGACTCAGACTTTCACGGTGCACACTGCACGATTATTGAGATAATTATTGACGACATCTGAGGGATGGAGCAAGCCCCGATAAACTGCGTGGTTGTGATATACATTTCACGGCTTTGTGTGTATGGAAGGCCACAGTGGACAAAAATCCCGAATTTATGGTACCATTAATTCGATTTAATGGTGACATTAATTCGATTTAATGGTGACATTAATTCGATTTAATGGTACCATTAATTCTCAACCAATTACATGGCTTTTTTATAAGGAGACATAAATTTGAATATATGGTACCATTAATTCGAATATATGGTATCATTAATTCGAATATATTGTACCATTACTTCGAATATATGGTACCAGTAATTGAATATATGGTACCATTAATTTGAATATATGGTACAATTAATTGAATATATGGTACCATTAATTTGAACATATGGTACCATTAATTCAAATATATGGTACCATTAATTCGAATATATGTTACCATTAATTCGTATACATGGTACCATAAATTCGACCAATGGCTGTTTAGATTTATATGTGGACACTAAATCGAATATATGGTACCATTAAATCGAATATATGGTACCATTAAATCGAATATATGGTACCATAAATTCGAATATATGGTACCATATCTTCGAATTTATGGTACCATATCTTCGAATTTATGGTACCATATATTCGAATTTATGGTACCATATATTCGAATTTATAGTACCATATACTCGATTTAATGGTACCACATATTCGATTTAATGTCCACATATAAATCTAAACAGTCATTGGTCGAATTTGTGGTACCATATATTCGAATTAATGGTACCATATATTCTTATTTATGGTACCATGTATTCTTATTTATGGTACCATGTATTCAAATTAATGGTACCATATATTCGAATTAATGGTACCATATATTCTTATTTATGGTACCATATATTCAAATTAATGGTACCATATATTCGAATAAATGGTACCATATATTCAAATTTATGTCCCCTTATAAAAAAAGCCATGTGATTGGTTGAGAATTAATGGTACCATTAAATAAAATTAATGGTACCATAAAATCGAATTGATGGTACCATATATTCGAATTAATGGTACCAATAAATCGAATTAACGGTACCATAAATTCGGGATTTTTGTCCACCGTGGCCTACCATATGCGTGTTAATTTAAGATGGGTGTCATAAGCACTGCTCCAGGGAGAGAAACCCACGATAGCTCCGCTATCTTCTATTGCAGACGTGCACATCCATCCACTTCAGGGGCAGCTAGAGGCTGCTGCAAATAACCCTACTTTGCGTACTCGTGGGAGAATGAGGAAGGAGAGGCAACGTTGAACTTGGTTTCCTCGGCCGTTGCTAGTCAAGTTTTATGCCAGTATGAAAGCTTAAGGAGTGATCGAACTCGCCGAAGAAGACATTCCAGGGTAAGTGGCGTTTCAACTAAAGACTGCCCTGAACAGTTCAGGGAGCTGCTTGGAAAAGTTGGACGACTGATTCAGAAAAAACCACTTGAGGCATTCGATTTCACCAGCAGTAGGCCTACCGTTAGCTCTAACATTGAGATACCTTGCAACCGGTATCTTATCATAGGCATAGGGGCAGGAAAAGGGGCAGCGGGGCGATCTCCCCGCACTCTGATTGGTAGGGGCGGAAACCTGGTCTCGCAACCCCCCCCCCATTTTGGATGATATGCTGCCAAAATATGGCATTGAATAGGATGAAATTACTTCAACGTTTGTCAAACACTGCACCATTTTGCATCTAGAGCACTTTAGAGAGTCCAAAAATTTCCCCCTTAGACACGGCCCTCCTAGGACACTGATCACTAACATTAACTTCCGCCCGTCCTTTCAAAAAGTTTCCTACGCTTACGCTTATTATGAGTACATTTTCAAGTTATTACGAGTATCGGACTCCATCGTATCAAACAATTCGATAACATCCGTGTATTTTGTTAAACTGTTTTGTTCAGCACAGAGAGAGGCCTTCTCAGGCAGGTGCGTACACATGAAAGATTTACAAGGTGGTGAGACTACGAACATTTCCTGAATTAGACCATAATCTACAGTACGGGTACGTCGGGGGGGGGGGGGGTAGGTGGGTAGGTGATCGGGTTAACAGACGTGAAATCCGTGACACTAACCCAATTGACGTGATATTTGCTACAAACGGGATGAGAGTCCTCACCTCCTACCCTTGTTCACAGAATTTGACCCTACTCCTATTAGGGTTGAAGTTCCAGGGGTTGAGAACGAGCCCATCGAACGCCCTCTTTAAAAAAAATCTGAAATGTGTAAGTTTTGCTGCATGGATCCCTCCCTTACACATACAAATATGTGACAAAACATTTAGCACCAAATCGCAACATCTGGATGATTGTTTACAAAAAACACCCCTACTAAAGGAGGCCCAAAAACACCCCCTGCGTCGTGCAAGGAGGTTTGCTGCACTGACGCACCCAACTCGTTTCCTCCGACTGGCCCTTATCCTCTTCCAGATAAAAATCCCATGTACGCCCCTTGCTCAAAATATGGTATTCATTTTGATTCTCTCAATTGTAAACATCTAATTTACAGACATGTAGTGCGAGTACAAACTCCCGGGTAGGAGTACGAGTAAGAGTAAGAGTACGAGTCCAAAGCCATGAGTACGAGTACGAGCACGAGAAAATGTACTCGAGTACGGGTACGAGCACATTTCTGAGTACATTTCTGGAGTAATATAACAGCAGCAACATACATTTGTCTTTAAGGTAATTCAAAGACTTTTATTGTCTTCAATTCAAGACTTTAACTGTCTTTAATTGTCTCCAAGGCTGAGGGTGGAGTTAGCCTGGTGATCTGAATGTCCTGCCTTGCAAACTAGAGGTGAATGAAATAATACCTGTGGTGTTATTATGATCCCGGTGGGTATCTGGTTGTCCTAGAAGGGAAGTTGTCAGATTCAGCAAGTTGTCCACTCTGTTTGGCTCAGCTGTCAATCAGTGGGGCAGAGCAAAAAACCTCCACCCTTTCAGCCTTTGAAAAGTGGCTTAAGACTGGGCATACACTCACGTCCGTCAGATGGGGAAGAATTGGGATCGATCAACACACGAGTCGAAAAGAGAAGGTGAATTTCGCTCGTGCTCATCACTCTGCTATAGGTCCTTGGTGAGCCAAGTGGCTTCTTGACCCTCAGACCTTTATCTTATAACTGTTTTTGTCTGTTTTAAAACCTATTACAACCAAATGTTGCATTTGATTTCTATATACCACTATAACTATTACATTTTATATAACATGAAATGCTGGTGACTGATAGAGGTGCATGAAATAATACCTGTGGTGCAAAAACGCTTTGCCTTCTTCACTTTGTCGCACCTTGCGCAAGGAATGTTAACTTGGGGTTTGAAGCCGAATGACCAACTTGCAAGGAAGTCGATTTTCTACTGCACATGTCACAACTTGCAGGTTGCTTTGTATTGAAAACTTGCCATGGCACTTACAGTAGAAGCCATCATGGTATACTGGGTGGTAGTCAAGAAAAATTCAACAGCCGTGTCTATTGCATTTTGTTCTAAACGGAAACCGCACTGTTTCATTTCAAGGTAATGTCTCTCAGAGAAAAAATATTTTTTGTAAACTGTAGTCTGCCAAAAAAGAACAGTTTTTCAAATTCAGTGGAGGAACAAAGGTTTGAATTTACCAGTAAAAAGGAACTAATTAAGATTGAGTCCAGCCTGTGAAGAAAACTGATTATACAGTTTTGCTTTGAATTTTGGCCTGTTTCTTGAGAGGGTTTGTCACTTCAAAAGATTTTAAGATTGACCCAAGTAATCTATTCCAATACTGGTCAATTTAATTTTAGCTTCGAAGGTCTAATGCATGCTCTGCGTATGCAAACATGTCATCCAGTCTCAAATCTTTGGTATTGGAAGTGCACATTTGCAAACAACTAAAAGTAACATCAGCTGAGTCATTAAGTTTTGAGAGCTTGTAGACAAATCATTGATCCAAGGTAATTTAAAACAGTGTAGTTCTAGACTACACCAGGGCAAGATGTTCTCTTTTGAAGAGTTGGCCAAAGTACTTAAATGCATAAAATGATACTAATTTAGTACCCCTAGGGGATTAACGCTGTAGTAATTTCTTCAGTTTGTTCAAAGACAGGTTCCTTTTAACCCGTTGTTACTGCTCCTGATAGCAGCACCATTTACTTTGTTGAGATGAGTCTGTGCTGATCAGTACAGGAAGCTTTAAATAATTAGAAGTCCTATTAAATTAGAAAAAAATCGATAAAGATTACAAATATTAGCATCCTGGACTGAAATGTCTGTACTCATGAGTATAATTACGAGTACGAGTGCAAAATCCTGAGTACGAGTACGAGAAAAATGTATTCGTGTACCAGTAAGAGTACGTACTCGAGTACTACAAGTCTGATAATTAATACAGACGGATTTTAAAATATCAACTTTTTAGCTAACATATTAATCATCAGGTTTGAAAAAGTCCACGATACATCTAAATATTACAACTTTGATAATCAGTAAAATAGTAGTAAGATATTAGGGTACATGAAACTTTCTTTCCATGCCAAACATATAAAAGTACAATATTCAGCTGAAAGCTCAGCAATGACAATATATCAATTGTATTGTGTCAGTGACATGTGAAGCTCTATAGGTTACGTTACTTAGCTAAAGATTACACGAAGGTTAAATGTGACGTAAGGATTTTACTCTTGCCAAAAGTCATTTCCCAACGGACACTACTTTAAAACAAATACCGCAAGAATTTGATAACATAACAAAAGCATATATATATATATATATATATATATATATATATATATATATATATATATATATATATATATATATATATATATATATATATATATATATATATATATATATATATATATATATATATATATATATAATAGAAATATGGTCCACGTGTATTCCGATAAATAACAGGTAAACAAGCAGAACACAAAGCATAGTTGACACAACAGGAATACACAAAATAAATTTCTTTTTAATGTATTCCTGCTGTGTCAACTATGCTTTGTGTTCTGCTTGTTTACCTATATATATATATATATATATACATACATACATACATACATACATACATACATACATACATACATACATACATACATACATACATACATACATACATACATACATACATACATACATACATACATACATACATACATACATACATACATACATACATACATACATACATACATACATACATACATACATACATACATACATACATACATACATACATACATACATACATACATACATACATACATAACCAGGAAAGGATCAAGCAAGAGTTAAAATCCATCATACGATTAAATACCCACATTACCGGGCTTAAAAGGGACCTCTCTTTTATGAGCAGTCAAGCGAGAGTCACACCTGGTACTACTAGCTTTCATTTGGCTATAGCACTTCCGGCGCTCCGTTTACACTGATTGTGACAAGTTACATATCAGGAGTATAGAAAATGGGTGGACTGGGTGGACAATGTCCCGGGGCCCTACGAGTCCTGAGTCCAAGATATAAACAAATAAAATTCTGGGTTTTGGGCAGGGCTTAGATGCTCAATTTTTGTACTGAGGCCTAGACTTGACTCTGGCATAATTGTAAATATTTGGGTGGATGGTCGAAGAAGACCCATGCTATTGGGTGTGTGATACCATTTTGGGGGTCCATCACTTTTCACTTGTCCATGGGCCCCAAAGAGTCTTGCTACGCCTCTGCGACATCTCAAGACATGGTTGCGACCTACGAATATCCACGATTTTCAGTGGTACTCTCTGTACGACTTTGATTGCGATTTCTCACGACATCTCACGGCATACATGCGGAATCCGCAGAAAGTTTGAACATCAATACGGTGCGACATCGATGCGACTTCCCGAGAATTGACACGACTTCTAGAGTTCCCATGCAACTTTTAAAAGTCGCGAACGGAGTCTTCAGACATCGTGAGAAATCGTTTCCATGTCGTAGGTCAAAAGTCGTGCAGTAGTTACATGGCTTTAGTTTGTGCTACAATATCTGAATACAGAAAATTAAGCAGTTTTATTCGTTCGACCATCTGTTACTTTGGTAAAACGGTTGTAAAACAGAGACCCTTTTGATACAAGTGACTTTACCGAATAGGCCTAAAGTTTGTCAGACTTACCTTAATATCTTTCTCTCTTTGAGAATTTCTTAATCATCAAATATCATATTAAAAAATACAAAGATACAACTTACAAGGCCTGGGTATTGCTATTTCCAGCAATGTAAGAGACATGTTTGGCAAAAAAATTTTGGTATGCTACGCGCCAGCTGTTGGATGGTGTAACTGTATAGTTCCATCCCCTCCTCTCAACCCCCTTCTCTCTGTGTCGAAAAGAAATTAATGCCAATGCCTGATGAATATCATCAGGTCAATAGTACATGTTATTGTTTTGGCTAAAAAAGACTGGACATGAGGAGCGCATTAGAGGCAATCTAAAAGGCACTCTAAATCTGAAGGTCCCTCTCCAGTTTGGGCAATTTTTCCCTGGGCCAAGTAGGCCTATGTATGAACTATACTCTTTAATTCGGTACAAGGGGGAAAGGGCCCAGTGGACTGCCTTAGGGGTCCAGGGGCAACACCCCTTTCGGCAACAAGGGGAGACGCCCCAGAAGATATCAAAATAATGTTATGATGCAACCTATCCAAGGGGTTGGAAGTGCTATTTTTTGCAATCTTAGAGAATTCTGTGGTGATTTACAAAATTGTGGGGAGAATCAAACTTTTAACTATCCTAAAATGACATTCATTGTTGTCCAGATACGTTGCTGTAGTTTAAACTTTCGACCTTTTCTTTACTTGCGTACACTCTCACGCATGTCTTTTGAAGTCATGTCAAATTTCGTGAAGTCAATGAATCTAAAAAGTTACGTTTCCCTACTGTTCACGTTCTACCGTCGACTTTCTGTACAAGTAAAAATACTTAAACCTAACGTTTGTTGCTTGAAATTTCTGACTTGAAAAACATGAAACATGTAGCCAAATTGAAACTGACAATGATGCAAATGCTGATATATATTATGAATCTGAATTTTTGACAAAAAGTTTTGGTTGCATAAAGACAGGATAATGTGATTTCTTCTTGCCGCCATCGTCCTGAAATAAACAAGAGAAGACAAGAGAACTATTAGATTCTAATAACGGGAAGACCTTACAAAACAACCGTTTAAGCTACTCAGTAATTAATTGTACCTTCTTTGATTCAGCTATATATAAATGGAAACTCAAAAACGGGCAGGGGTATCTTTTCATTTCAAACTTATTATGATATTATTAACCTAACGTTTACAAAGTAAGTTTTTTTTTCAAACTCGATGTCTGGGAGAGTTTCAAGACAGAATATTATGGAAGAAAGATAAGTAGGCCCTACAACAGGGCTATAGCCTGGACGAAACACTTATTATAAGGGTAGGGAGAAGAGGTAGTTCATATCACTTTCTAAACGTAGTACCCAGTGGCGTACCTAGGATACCTAAGATGGGTGTGACGTACCTAGGATAGTTGGGTTCCTTGTCACCCCTTGCATGGGTGCCGTTCTGGGGGAGAGTATAAGGCGAAGGAGTGACATCCCTGCTAGTGGCGCGCCAGAGGTTGGTGATTGGGGTACTATAGAAGATGATGCTTTAAAGCCCACCCCTAGAAATTTCGCCCAGGCTACAGTTCTGATATGAGTTATTATGGAGGAAAAGAGCATTGCAAGAATGCAAAGAAGTGGAATTCAGGGAAACTGAAAGCTTATACGAATTACTCGACAAAAGACTCGCCCTCTATTTTGGCGGATGCATTTTGCTAGGATTTCAAAGTGTCTCAGTGCAAGTGTGCAAGCAAACTTTTGTTATGGAAATTTTTTTCAATGCAAAATTTCGTCGCGCTTCGTGTGCACTCGTCACGGTTCACGCTCCATATCTTACAATCATTATTGGGCAATAATACTATATTCTGAATAAAACACTTTTCCGAAATAAGTACATATTCGACCCCTGCAGGGCCCCGCATCAGTAGAGAATCTTAGAGCAACGTAATATCATGAGTAGCATATACGGTAACATTCGTAGCATGTACTTGTGGTTATACCGTACATTTTTTATATCGAGTGCTATGCCACAACCAAAATATCACTAATAACGACAATTTCTAAGCATGTAATTAATTGAAAGATTTACCAAAGATACCTGCATTTTACATCTGAGCCACCGTATCTAAAAGAATTTTTTTTTCAATGGGAGGAGTTGTTACCCTTCCACTTAGACAACACACCTTTCCTTTACAGTCAACCAAAAGTAAGAATTCAATTAATTGTGAAAGTTTTCCTGTATATGATCAGTTTGAAAATTTGTCAAAGATAGCACCATTTTGCATCTAAGCCATCTTAAATGAACAAAAATTTCTCAAAGGGGTGGGGCGAATTAGGATCCCTCCCCAGGACATCACCTGCACGAGGTGACAATGGGGAGGGTTCGTTCCGGGTGCAAACTAACCCCCATGTGCATATACACAATTTACCCGGATTTCCGGGTGTATCTGGCAGTCCATGACACTACCCAAGCGGAACACCAGATGATGTGCCTACATATAGTTGACACCAAGGAGGACCCTTTCTTTTTAGCCTGTGCATGAGTGCCATCCTGGGGGAGGGTGCTGAGGGGAGGGGTACATGAGAGGCTTGGCTCAGGAGCAAGATTGTGCTATTGTTTGCAAAGCCTTGAAGATTACATCTTTACAAAGTGTCATTATTTAGTTACAATATTTCTATTTTATGGTTGGGCGTAAGTCAAGAGGTTCTGTATAAAAAAAGGGGATGACACTCTATACTCTTTGAGAAGTTTTGTCTTTGTGAGGTGGCTTGGATTCAAAATGCTGCTATGTTCGGTAAAGCTTGGTAAAGCGTTCAATTGATTATTTGTTTAAGAATCCTCATTATTTCGTTATTTTTTCTAGTTTGATAGGGTGTAATTGGAGGGGCTGTTGCCTTAGAGAGGGATGGCACCTCTACTCTTTGAGAAATTTTCTTGTTCTAAGTTTTCTAGATCTAAAATGGTGTCTTCTTTGGTAGAACTTTTAACTATTAAAATTTTGTGAAATTTAAATTATTGACTGAATTTTTCGGCTGTAACATGGCGTCCCTACAAGGCTGCTACCTGGTGCGTTCTTCTACCTAGCGCTCTTAGTACGTAACTGAGGGAACCACCATTGAGGGGAGGGGATATAACACACTTTAGACCTCAAAATTGCATTTCAACGTTCTTTAATTTCATATTTCGTGCTTTAGAAACAAATTTAATTAAGATTTCAAGAAGAAAGAAAAGTTAAATTTGATTTACAGGGTAAATGCAGTCACCCCAGTTTGAATGAGTGTACCCGGGTATCCTATTTCATGAATGGCTTTCGAGGATCATGTTAAAATATGTTTCTCACTGTGTTGTGAAATGACACGTATAGAGTAACTCCTTGGTTAACCTCGAATATGCAATATTTATGAACTACCGTAACATATAAAGAAAGATACTTGAAGTGAAATAAAAGGATATTTGTGAGATAAGCTGTTGTTTCAAAGTAAGTTTCGGAGATTGTTCATGTTCTTTAAATTAAAAGTTCTTCACTAGTTCATTGAGTTTCGCCAATAATTAAAGGTAATCATATGTTATTTTATCTTTAATCACCGTATATGCTGGTCACGGTATTCAAGTGGTGTATTCTTGTAGGAAAAAGATGCCTCATTCATCAGGAGGCGAAACCCGCATAAGAACGCATCCAGAGAGGGGGTCCGGGGACCTCGCGGGGAAAATTTGTAGAGAAAAGGAACCATTAGATGCGATTTCCCAGGGTTTGGGGGTCTTGAAATCATTATTTGGAAAGTGAAATTCCCAGCATTTTAGTATTTTTTTTTTCAATTCGGTGAACTTTCTTTTACGATTTGGAAATCTCAGGAGGGGGCAGTTGTCCCCTGCCCCCCGCAGGCTACGGCCCTGCTCATATGCAGAAGAACAATCAGTCTTATTGTAGAATCCTCACCATCGAATAATGCGAATATGTTTGAGACGGTATTGATAGTAAACACAGTCATGCGGTGAATCTGCACGCGCGCCAAGCGCTTGCAAATTTTGATACTTTGAGAAGGATTTGCAAGAATTTCGACAGTTTGAGAACGACTTGTGATAAAAATGATTAAAACTGATTCATCATTCAGACAGAAACACACCTCACCCTACCCCCTACAGAAATCTATAGCTTATCCGCCTTTGTGGACTATTTTAAAATTTTCGGGAAAATTTTCGGAAACCGACTGGGGGAACGTCTCCCATGCCCCCCCCCCGGGCCGCCACCACTGTCCCTCCTCGTTGAAAAAATGGTTAAGGTGGCTTACATACTGTCTTGGGCAAAGATTTGGACTGAAGTTAAATTCACATAACTTAGTGAATTGTTGTCTAATAGGTGGTAACACACCTCCTGTTTCAGAAATTTTTGCTTATGGAAGGCAAATCAGATTTAAAATGGTGCTGTTTGATAAAATGCTTTATGATGATTATGCGCTTGAAAAATTCTCATTATTGAGTGATTTTGGTAACTGTTTGGTACCCGGTGAGGACCGCCCTTCCGTTCTTAAGTACACCACTGAGATCGCTTTCATCGGTTGACGAGTAGCGTGGGCCTATCAAGGAACTTCTTCCACAAAACACGCCTCCCAGATTTCTGAAAATGGCACTTTCCAGACCTTATAGAGTGCATCTAAACATTCTTTTCAATAATACTTTAAAAAATTTAGCCTTCGAGGAAAAAGATAGATTTGAGAAAAAGATGTTTAGTTAACCCAGCTTGTAGGGGTAAACATGACTTCAAGGTACTTAACAAGGTCATTAATCTTAGCATTTAATGAAGGTAATCATAGGGTATGTTGTAAAAGTGTGACGTTGTGGCACGTCATAAGACAACGTCCAAAGAGTTTTAAGCCTACAGATGTCAGATGTGTTATGCATATCAAGAAATAAGAAACATCATATACCACCGGTCGTGGGGGCAGATCCAGTATTTGAGGAAAGGGGTTCATTGTGAGGGTGTGTAATCCACACAATAGCACGTCTGCACAGGGGATCCTGGAATATCACCGGAAAATTCGGGCGCAAAGGAAGATGTGACTTCCCAGGTTCTGAGGACTTTAAAATCTAATTAGGACCATCATTTTTGTTCGAGTAGGCCAACTTTCATTTTGGTTTTGGAAACTTCACGGGGGGAAGCTGACCCCTCCCCCGACACACACACACACACACACACACTGTAGGTTGTGGCGCGGCACGGTCAGGCTCCATCTTGCACAAATTATACCGATTTTTCAATGGGAGTCCTTTTAGTGTGCAATGTACCGTCAAGTAGGCATATTTCTCTGTTAATGTTATAAAATAAACGGCTGTATGATGTGCTTTAGCAGAAAAAATAATGAAAAAGATGCCTACGAGTGAGAAGGCGAATGCAAAAGACTTCAGAACAATTAACTATACCTTGGTTAACTCGTAACTTTCAGTGCCAGTGAATCCATCAGAAGTTTGTAAACGTTGGGAAGTTAGGCTGTCCGCAGATGCTTCTGACGGCGTACTATCAGAAATTAAACGACCCCTTTCAAAGGTTAGACTAGGTGGCACAGGTGTACGGGAATAGTCAGCGTGGAGTGAAAGTTTATCTGCTGATGAAACATTTAACATAGTTGCTTCAATTATTTTACAGCTTGCACAGCTGGTACTAAATCTTCAGTGTAATATATATGTTGTACGTAATGAAGCTCGGCGATCGACTTCACTTTTCAAATGACAAAATCAAGAAATAGAGGTGACAATTTAACAGTTTGATAAGTTATTCTGAACCTATGTATTATGGTGGTAGTTGTCCCGGATGGGAAGGGGTGATTAGATGGTGGACTTCAAGTGTACCGAAGGAGTACTATGAGTGCAAAGCGAAGATTGATGCTTGGGGTCCAGGGGCCCGCATTTGAGCCCTGGCTAGGGGGTTTAGGGACGTAACCCTGTGGGAGTCCATGGGGCGAGGCCTCAGGAGGCTCTCGCAATATTATATTATTTAGAACGCAGATAACCGGTTTCAGTTACTCTGATAAGGAAATTTCCATTTCTTTTTCAAAATTATGAAATTCGTTGTTAATGGCTGAGCACAGGTGAATAAAAGGCCGGCAAATAAATTTCGAAAAAAACACGTCTATAAAATGAACATCACTGATATAAACTTTTTATTTGCCCGATTAGAAGGCATAACTTCCTCGTCATTGAGTGCGTAAAGGGGGTACGGTGATTTGGTGTTAACAGTCTCATTACCTGCCACGCTCAGTAGCAGACGTTCCATTTCGGTTTGTATTAATTGATGGACGATTGCGGACCTTGGTTACGTTTTGCAATAATGTGGTTGTGTTAGGTCTAATTTAAGGGTTCAAAGACGTTGTGAGACACTGGAGCAGGTGTGGCTAATTGTTTCGGGCAATTTGGAAGAGGGTATTTTCTTTTCAAATTTAAGTTGTTACACCTCATAGTTCATCCAGTACAGTACCTATAGGCGCATTTTGCATCTATTCTTAGTAGAGAGTAGGCCAATCATATTCCTTAAAGTGGACGACGCAGGAATTTTTCTTTGGAAGAGGTTCGTAAAGAGGGTAGCAATACAGAACCAAACACTCTATAGATGGGACTGAGGTTTAAAATTGGACACTCCAAAACCCCTAGATTGCAGAAGGTCGCATTCGCAATTTGTGGTCACATTTTTGCGTCTACCATGACGGAGACACCAGCATGGCAAAACTTGGTACCCCAAACGACTTAGTTTGAAGAAAATCGTCCTCCCTAAAATTACAAATTTGCCACTACAGTTCTGTAATTACCATGTAACGGATATCGCCAGTACAGTACAGGAAAGTTGTTTTCATCCAAAACGACATAGACTGCAGGAAATACCACTACTTAAAACATTTATGAAATTGTCACTACTACTGTTGTGGGTCTAGCGGGCTCACGGTGGCAGGAAATATGGCACCGCAGACGTTCTATAGAAATTAGGAAATCGCATCCGAAAAAACACAAGTTAGTCTTCGCATTTCTGCGTCTGCCATCATCTGAAGGCGTCATTATGACAAAAATTTGGCTCCTCAATAATGGGCGGCTCTAAGAAATTTTGTTTGGGGGGGGGGGGCAAATTCAAGTCCGTATTCAGGGAGGTTCGGAAGACCCCCCCCCAGCTCCTGATAGTGCAATAGAAGTATGGTTATTATTATGTATTACAGCAATGCCCCATGTAGTTAACAAAACTGACTACTTTAAAAATAAATACAACCATATTAACCGATCGCTACTCCATAGGCGTGGAGTAAGAGGCAGATGAAATGGGCAAAGCGGCTTGATCCATTTGTATAAAATGAGCCATACCTTTAAATATTTTGTTTCTTTCATTGTGGCACAATATGTTTCAACTTTGTAAAGAAGCCATAAAATGTTGGTTTTCTGGATTGTTTTCTTAAACTAACAAAAATTTTGAGCATGAAGACACTTGAAAACGATGAAATGATAGCACTGTTTTGGATCTCAGTACCGTTCCAAAACGAAATTAAAGGGGGAAGGGAATTCCCCTAACTCAGAACGACGTCTCATCGTATATACAAATAGCTAGGCCACTAGTCAAAAGTCTCATTACACTGAGCTTAGATTGACTGTTTGGTGCGTTTATTTTAAATCAATTGAAACGGTATACTTTAGCACAGAGGTGGATAACCTTTTGCTTATAACAGGCCATTTGACTTCTTTAATTTTAAACCCACTCAAGGAAAAGGGAGGGCCTAACCCATCTTGAATTACATGTTTTATTTATTTATTTATTTATTTATTTATTTATTTTTTGGAAAGTTGAAGATCATGCTTTGCAAACTTTTTTGGGGGGCAAGTGCCCCCCGTGCCCCTATGGCGAGCCGCTAATGTCCCCAAACCCTCGACATGCAAGATAAATTTGTCATGACAGTTTTACACTTTTCGTGCGTGCCCTTGAAAATCCTTACTTTGGTATCTGTGGAACCGTGTTTTCCTATAAAAACTTGCTAAGTCATTCTGCTGCTCTTTGCGCATTGTATCTCTCAGTCTTAAAACTTCAAAGCGTATAAAGCTGGGGAGGGGTTTTAGGGGCGGCAGTCCCCTTAGCAAATATGTTTGGCTTCAGGGTAAAAAGTAGTTGTCCTAAGTCCAAATCAATATCATGATTGTTAGCCAACTGAGGAAAATTTTTGGACAAACACTTTCCCGCCCCTTCAGATATATGCTCAACCTCGACACTGGATTGTCACTGAAGTTGGTTTTATATTGAAGGTGCTATTAAAAGGACCAAGTCCACCCGACTCGTAGGCCTACTGAATATTATGCAGTAAGCTCGTTGTAGAAAAATCTTTTTCATTTTCCTCCTCCCTTTTTGTCTTTCTTCGGCTCTTTTCTTTTACTTCCCCTTATCACTTTTCGG
This sequence comes from Holothuria leucospilota, assembly GCA_029531755.1. Taxonomy (NCBI): domain Eukaryota; kingdom Metazoa; phylum Echinodermata; class Holothuroidea; order Aspidochirotida; family Holothuriidae; genus Holothuria; species Holothuria leucospilota. The sequence goes on from CM055962.1 coordinate 44,568,157, forward strand.
GGAGTGGGAAAAGGAAAAGCCCCATTGGTCCACCCCCTAAATCCACCCCTGGTTGTCACATTTCGTTGATATAGAGTCTGGAAGATGCGGTCACAATAGATAGATCCACGCAAGGGAGTGTCCATACATCCTTATTTGGTGTTGCCAATAATGTTGTAAAAACTATGTAGACAAATGAAGAAATCAAATAAAAGGAATTTGCGGGAAATATTGGCCATGTTTACTTAAATATAGCATTGGTTTTATACTTCATTAGAAAGAGCATTAACTTGAAATGACATTTCTCGACGCATTCGGCGTACATCATGTGCTGTAGATCCATTATGCTAGGTATCCATAGATATACTGTATGTGCGAATTATATCTTTTAAGTTTGCTCTCATATGCCAGTAGATTCCATTAACTCACCGTTCATAGCGTGACTTGATGCGGTCAATGATCCCATGGATAGTACAACTGAAGTTAAATGAGGCTGAGTGTAAGAAGATAAATATGGGAAAGTAACAAATGTAGTAGCTGATTTTACTCTAAGTCTAAGCCTATACCAAACCATGTGACATCGTTACGTCACTATAGCACTATAGGGGGTCAACTGTCTACCTGCTATTTGGAAGATGGTCAATTTTGTTATCACACAGAATTGTTGTCAATTAAATTACAGAAAGGAATGTGACTATTTTTGGCAGGAGTCTTAATTTAAATATTTTCTATAACAGGGCACATATAACTATGCACTTTAATCATGACCGTATATTAACAGTTAAGCTTTGCTTTGTATTTGCAAAACTAGTGTACTATCAAACTGCAATAAATCTACCTTAACAAAAATGATTAAAATCGGTGGATACATCTAAACCAGTGATTTGAAGTAGGACCCAGGAGGTGTGGAGTAGAAGGCAAAATAAGTTTCTTTTTGTCGGTTGGAAATATTGGATTCTAAAAATCTTCGTAAAACTTAAGACAGCAACGTAAGACCCGTAAGAAGGTAATGTATAACCAAGCAGGTGTTACAATCATGGTAATGCTTGAAAGCTCCGTTCCTGGAAATTTATGATCTTTACAGTGTTCTTCAAGCTCTGCGCATTTCCGAGGTGGGATATTTCAGTTGAAATGCAAACTTCGGGAACACAATGGGCATATGACCCTTTGCGATTTCTAAAAGCCATTACTTGCGGTATATCTTATATTGATGAGGATTCACCTGACTGATTGCCCAACCTGACGCACGTAGGCTTATGTTACTCACATCAAGTGCGGACCGAAGTTACGGTCTTTGATACTTTAACCAGGAAGGTGATAGTGTCCCTGCTTTAACAAACACTAAATACGTCTCCATTTGAAAAAAAAAAATCAGCGACATACTTTTATTTCTGTTGAAAGTCTTATGTGGGTAGACTTGACAGTGACATGTCTGGATGAACTTGGTTCAGACACTCCAACTCTATTCTTTAGTATTCTTTGATTCCACTTCCGTTTCAACTCACTGCGAACCTGGTAGAATAACAATGTTTTGCACGGAAGACCTTCTTTGGATCATTTAATAGTGACGAACATTAAATGAAAGGAGTAAATACTAAATGCAGTTACTTTGACCACAGGATGCAGAAAGTTAGGAACTGGGGACTTGTGCTACTTCCTGCTTTTCTGGGAAAAAGTAAAAAGTGTCCCTTTTTGCAAACAATTTTTTGCCAAGGGTTAAGAAGGGCGCACACTGCACCGACCTCACTGCCACCCTACTGCTACGATACTAAAAAACCTGTTGGGTCGCAGTCAGGTGGGTGCAGTGTGCGCCAGATTTTCGGTTCCCGACCCGATTGCAATCCGACACAGTCGGCCTCGTCGTGACAAAATCGGGCATAGGCTATGAAACATGGGGGAGTCGGGTCGTAGTTGAGTCGAGTCGTGGCATTGTGCGGCTGTTACTGACCCGACTGCGACGCGATTTTAATGTATAGCCAATAAAAAAAAGCGTTGTGAAATCAGGTGACAGTTACAGAAAAGCAAAATGGCTACCCCATGTGGACAGAAAAACAAGAGGTGAAATATTGGAGCTTTAGCAGTCAGTACACCCTGCCTATATGATGCCGCTCATCGGCACTATAACAATAAAACTCTTATAAGGTTCTGGTACGCAACCTGTGTGCCCTGTTTTTTTATCCACTGCCTCGCAAATCTTTTCCACTTAATTCACTGTCAAAGTCTTCATCTAAAAGCAGGTAAAAGCAACAATAAATGCCGACGTATATGCAACAATTTGCTGGTGATACGTGACATTTTGTTTCGAAACGCGGGAACCAGCATGAGTTGCAGGTCGCAGTCGAAGTCTGGTCGGTGTAGTGGGCGGCTAACGTGCGACCCGACGCAACTGATCACAACTGCATGGCCCTCATCCCCGACGAGACGTCGGGTTCAGTTGCGTAGGGTCTCATTCGGGCCGGTGTAGTGTGCGCCCGCTTTTAGCTTGAATGAACCGACGTTACCGAGGTGCCAATGGGACGTGACCTATTCCCTAAGAGAGGAGGGTTCACAGGCCAGCCATAAACCCCCTGTTGACGTTCAGGGGATATTCTGTTAGGACAAGATGGTGAAAGCCCTAAAGGCCTGGGTTATTTAAAACAATATTGGCATTATAATGAAGCAAATGACAGTGGATACGTTCTAAACAGAACATAAAAAACACAATTTGGAACAACTATTTCTTTCAACCTGTCACACAGAAAGTAATGATAGTATTACACAACTAGACTGCCAAGTGTGATCCCTATGAAGCCCCGAAAAACAGCGTTATTAAAAGACATTATAGTAACTTAATCATTTACTATATTTTGCATTGTAGAAGTTATCCATTTTATTAAAATAACCTCGTTCCCCTTCACTTTGCATATTTTGATCCAGACTGGTACTGCCGGCCTTGCCAGTCAAACCCTTATCTTGAGAATGAAAAACAATTGATATATTAATTAAAGTTGTTTGAAGGAAAAGCGAAAGGCTGCCAAATGTTAACAAAAACACTACCGGCAAGTCTATGCGTTTTGATGATTGGCATACTATGACATATTATAAGCACCTAAAACAAAACTAATTGAAAATAAATTCTACTTCAACGTTACCTCTGAATTTCCCAAGCAGTGAAAAAGAAAGACAAAGGCTCCTTGCAAACAGTTGGCAGATACAAACAAGTAATCAAAAAATTCTGTGTGCTTTAGGTTTGCTAAAAACCCGAGGAACCAAGTCGTGCCCAGAATGGGTAACAGAACAATAATGCTTCTTAATCCAGCTCTGAAAATCAAGCAGAAAAGAAACGGATTAATAAATAATGACAAAACCCCTTCATAAGGGAAGTCTGCACATAAGGAGGAAAAATTAACTAGGATACAGTCCAGTGGCACCGACACGGGGGGATGGGGGAGCTCGTGCCCCCCAGTCGACTTTAGAATTTGTTTTTGAAATTTTAAAATGATCCCCAAAAGGTGTTTAAGCCATAGGTTTCTGTAGGGGGGGGCGGGGGAGGTGTTTTTTCGACAGACTGATAGTCTTGGTCAAGACGTTAGTAAAATTTCACTTCTCACCATAGAAATAAAAGTAAATACTTTTATTTCTATGCTTCTCACACGTTTTAAAAAATGAGGGCCCTTTTCAACTAGACTGTACGTGCTCGAGTGTTTCATTCATTACATAGTATCGAACGGAAATTTAAAGACATTTCGAGGGCGTCTTCACAGTAAGTCCCGATGAACGTGGTACTGTGTACAAATAATACTGCGTTCTTCAGCAAGACCAACTGTGTGATGGATCTATTGTAATCATTTTCTATCACAAATGGTTCTCAAACTATCAGAATTTCCGCAAATCCTTCAGAAACTATCAAAATTTTCCCACGCTCCGCGCGCTTCAAACTTTACCTCATTATTGTTCTTATTATCAATATCTTCCGGTAGCAACTCCCGGAGAAGCACAGCAGCAAAACTTGAAAGCTGTTTAAGAATTTTTAGTTAAAGAGTGGGCTGACTGGCTTTGTGATTAGCATATAGGTTTGTTGGGGGAATTGAAAGTGTTTCAATGCATTGTATGAATGCAGGTTTTGTCATAAAAAATCTTATTTAATTTTTTAATCCGTTTCTTCACTGTGATTAAGGTAATAATACATGCAACTATTAAAATCACAACACTTTCCGAAAAACAGAAGTACATCTTCAACATCTGTAGGGGCCTCGCATCGATATAGGAACTTTCAATCTAATTGTAGCATGATGTGGGAGGTTGAAAGTACGTATTTGCCGTTATACAGTTTTCAAAAATTTTACCAAGCGCCTCACGCGCAGCAATTATTCAGTTGGCGGTATAGATAGTGATTGTTAATACACTTGCAACGGAAAAGTATTCTAAAACGCGCTCGTTAGTCCTTCACCTCTTCTGGTATACCTATCAGGGAGGTCTAATATCACCCTTGAACCTATACTCTCCCTCCCGTTCCCCATTGCTGAAAGCTGTTCGTCTGGGTTTTCGTTCAGACTTTGTAAACATACGATAGCTGTAAAGTGCTCGACATCATACTCTATAGCCTGGGTTCTTAAATGGCGGCCCGCGGGCCACATCCGACCCGCGAAGATATTGAGGTCAAAAATTGAGGATGGAAAAAACAAATTCGCCAACAATAACCACGTATCTTTTTGAGATATAATATTTTGGTGCGGAAGAATTACTTTTGTTACTTAAAATGAAACTAAAATGTGTTGAAAACGCCATTTTTCGGCGCGCTTCACGCGCACCTATTACTGCCAATTGTTTTACTTTTACTTAACAGACGGCTTCGTTGCAGTTACTGTCCCATTGATATATGCAACCAGGAACGTGGCTAGGGGTACCCACCCATCTTGGTAAAACTGACAACACTTGGAAAATTAGGGTGTGAGAGTCCGGAATTTCGACTGCCGCACACTAAATTTTCTGATACAGGCCAATTTGCAGGTTCCTGTAAGACAAAAATCCGATTTTCGTGTCAGTGAAATGAATATTCCTACCACCGAAATCATAAAAGGGGCGCATAAAGGGAGATCGTGTTTCCCTTTTAAGTCTGTTGGGTCATTTTTGCCTACCTCGAACCTCACTAGTAACACGAGTGGTCGGGGCTTAGCTGATAGAGACCTGTACAGTTTACATATGAAAAGGAGGAGCTGTACTGCTTTCGGTTAATTACTTTCAGATGAGAAGAAAATGACGAATAGATAAATTGGAAAATCAAAGAAGACGGGAGCACTAGGGGTAGGGTGGCCTGCATATCTCTTCGAATGATTGATCTCAGAAATCATCACAAAGTACCGAAATTTTAACGCGCCTCGCGCGCTTTTCCATTTAGGTGCGACTTAGAAGTTAAAATGAGTAGACTAACTTAGCCACAAACCCACTGTGTAATCAAAACGATGGGCGATTTGTCCGACATAGATTGACCAGATCAGTGGGGAATGAGTAAGGGGAAAGTCAGCCAGACCAAATTGCATGGGCTTACACATTTTGAGGGACGTATGCTTCTTGGTAGAAGGAAAATAGGCCTTAAAGTTGTCTTTCGTTTGCCTTTCTTATTTGAAGTGTTTCCTAAATAATGAGATCTTGGATTGAACGAATTTTTAGATGCCTCTTACAACGCAAGGCTTGGTGAAAGCCATCTCCAACAATCTGGAGGATATTTTAACAATTATATTCTTAGCACGCTATGCGTACCAACCGATGGGCAGCAAGTGTCATTATAAAGATCCCCGTTACCAACCAAACACATTCTTTTCAAAGTGACAGTGGATATTCATCGCTGAATCTAGCATGAAGTTTATTATCCGCTTTGTATGGCCAAGTATTTTCGTTATTGCCAGAAATAATCGTCAAATTGTGATACTTGTGATCGTTCAGTGCGCCTAAAATGGAATTTAAGGATAATTTTATGTGTCGGCCATACAATGTTTCGTTCTTACATGAGAGCTTGGCTTTGTCCCCGTTGTTCCACAGGAGTGTTGCCCTTAGCCGCACTAGGGGCCCTTCGGCAGACCCCTATAGACAACACGCTGTTAAGTGGGAGACTTCGTGTTCCCGTCGTTTAGACATTTCAAAGCAGGCTCTCCTCGGATAAACTTACCGCCCTGTATGTGGCCCACGAGATTTTCGTTATGAAAAATGTGTCCCGCCAACGAAAAGAATTACGAACCCCTGCTCTATAGTATCATTTGGATGCCAGGTAATAAGCATCATGTCAGTGCCACACTTTATATAATTAACCCAGAGCTTTCAGGAGGCCCTACACTGGTGTCTTTCAGTCTGAGGTACACTTTTATAATGCACAATGAAGCAAAGGAAAATTTTCTTAATAGTCCAAGAATGTTTCTGTGTACTCGACGCACGTATTTTTGGTTAAACTTTTCCCGAATAGAATGCAGTCAAGTATCCAAAAGGGGCCTTCGGGAGTTTTGTTGACAACATACTCTCCTCGTTCACCTAACCAAAAATTAGAATTCACTAAATTATGGACATTTTCCAGCCATATATGATCAGTTTCAAAAATATCCCAAAGATAGCACCATTTTGCATCCAAGCAACCTTAAATTAACAAACATTTCTCAAAGGGGAGGAGGACACCCCCTCCCCAGGGACGGCACCTCTATGTAGTGACAAAGGAAGGATCCTCCCACTGTTGTATACAATCAAAGGGGAAGCATAAAAAACATTTAAAATTTACGCAGACTATGGGGTTTAACTTAGGTGGCATTACGAAGTCATCTGTGGTGCCCCCAGTCACCAAATCCTGGCGGCGCTTCTGCTAGGATACAACGATAGACAGATTCAAACAATTAAATACATTTCCTTTGTCAACTGTTGAAAGTCTATAGTTGTTAATTTAAGTATACTTACTTCAGCTGCTGTTTTTTGTCATTCTCTTCTTTCTCGTGTGTCGGCATTGCCGTCGAAGAACGAACTACGATGACCACTATAACTGTGCCGATGATGAAGTTGACCTATACAGACAATTAACGATTAATGAAGAGTTGCACTCTTAATGCAAAGGAGTGAAGTTCACTCCAAAATAGACTGTAGTTTGGGACCACTCCCAGTAAGAGTGAATTTTACTCGGGGTGGAGTGAAAATTCACTCGTAGTAGAGCGATATATCATTCCCGTGCGAGTGAAGTATCGCTCTATTTGGAGTAAGTTTTCACTTCACCCCGAGTGAAATTCACTCTTACGAGGAGTGGTCCCAAACTACTGTCTCTTTCGGAGTGAATTTCACTCTTTTGCATTTAGAGTGTGGGTTGTTCTTCCTCCCTAATTATGGTCAGTATTGATCAATATAAGACCAAATATTATAAACAGTTGGGGTTAGATCATTTGAAGAATGAGCAGGACAAACCTTAACTCAAATCGCGTACACTATGATATATCTGTACGACTGTATGATATTACCAGATAGGCCTATATGCAACAGTGTAAATTCGTTTTATTAACAACAGAAATTTAAATTATCTAGCCTGCATCAAGATTCTTCTGTATAAAACATCTTTGAAGTAGACTAGCAATATTCTTCTACAAGAAAAAGTCGATACTTTGATAACAAATTCTTGATAAAATCGGTCTTCGTGTGATAACTTTATTAATTACTAAAAGGTACATGTTTTATCAAGTTTCAGAGGAAAGTGTTAATATCAATACAACCTTTGCAATTTTTTCACTTCTGATACGGAAATAACGATTTTACGGCACTATTTGTAAGCTGACATATAAATATGTCCTTTACATGATTACTATGCACCTTTTAAAATATCTTCTGTAAGGACATTTATAGTAGTATTGTACTTCGTTTACCCCTTATATTACAATTTCCTCCTTACTTGTCTCGTCCCTTAATTTCACTGTTTTACATTTTCCATCAATTGCTGGAACATTTTGATAGTTTTTCGAGGCATAAATTGAAGGGGTGTTTATGTTATATTCCCCTAGCTAAACACAAAAGTCGGTTTATATGCTCTCCTGTCACCCCTCCCTCAGGATCTGGGTCCATCCTAGAGGCTCGTTGAGAAAAGTTTCAGGTTTTATACTACAGTAAGAAATAACAAATACCCCGCAAGATTTCGTGTAAAGCATTAGGCCTAAAATTATGCGTATTTTTAGAAGTATTACATTTTGACACTTTCACTTTGATCTCATAAATTTCTTGAATCACTTGATTATATCAATTCCAACGGGCTTAATAATATTTTAAAATTTGGGAGAGGGCAATGACATAAGGATGCTCATTTCTAAATCCGCCACTGCTATGTATGAAAAACTTACAGTGGTCGTAACCGGCCTGATAATGTTTTACCCTTTATAATAAGTCAAAACTAATAAAATTTGAGGGAAAAAAACCCCACCCTGCCCATTTCATTCACAGAAACATTAAACATTCTATGTTTTGTAACCTATCTGTTTTAAGACATTTCCGTACAAAGAGTAAATATTAACCTGCATGGCCCTTGCTACACTTCAACAAATAATGTTGAAGGTTTTAATGCCATTCTATAACCTTATTTAGCCTTATCTGGTCTTTCAGATCTTCAGCTTCATGATATCCCTATTGTTTACAGTATACGTGTCAGGGATGTAGTACTCGAGACCGGTCTCGGTCTCGGACCCTTGTGGTCTCGGAATTTTTTCCGTTCTCGCTTCGAGACCGGCAAAAAACTTATCGTCTTTTGTTTTTCATTTTTTTAAAATATAAACTCATTTATTTCACATTATTTTTAAGTTCATTTACTTCATTGAAAAGATTCATTGAGAAAAAAAATCATTCATCCAGCAAGTCCATACACTGTATCTAGTATGGGTTGAACTTCCTTCTGTGAGCTAGTGCGTGGGTCTTTAAGTTGGTCAGTGGGGATAATAGTGCATTGGACTAGCACACAGGTAAGGTTACTCAGTATAATCAGAACAGTGGCAGTCTGGTACTGCACTGCATTGCGTGTTCTCAGTGTGTGTGTGTGTGTGTGTGTGTGTGTGTGTGTTGAAATCCCTTTCTCAGTGTTTGTTCAGCGCTATCCATTTCTAGCTCTTCGGGATTGCCTGTTGGCCTTTTCATGATCATATTTAACCAAATCTGGCCACTAATGATCATTTGGCTATTGAAAAAATAGAATGAGCTAATATACCAGTTCCATATATACATATCTTAAGTTATCGACCAGAAATCTTTCTTAGATGGGAAAAAGGTGCAACTGCAAAACATTTGGTCATCATGATTAGACATGATACTACAACTATCTGGCGACTCTGAAGGCTATGAGTCTAGGCCTAAATATTACACACTGTTAACCAGAGTTGTAATCGAGTCACTAGATTCGTGACTCGAGTCACCAATTGTCAAACTTTTAAGTGACTCGAGTCGAGTCATTGACTCGAGTCACTGTACTATTTTAATGGGGAAATTACTCCTGAATTCTCTCGAGTCACTATCATTTTGAGAAGAAGTGACTCGAGTCGTGACTTTTGCAACACTGCTGTTAACTGTATATTATATGCTAGGCCAGGGGAAGGGAACCTTTTTCCCTTGACGGGCAGTTTTGATAGTCAAAATCCACTCGGGGACCGCAGGTAGTGAGGGCGCAAAAAGCTTTCCCCAAAGGGCTCAGGCCAAGGAGTCCCAAACAGGCCCTGGTGGGTTTAGGGGGAAAAGCCCAGGTAAGGGACTAGTGCGATGCTCCCAGAAGCTATTGAGTTTGTGCAAATTTGTAGGCAATAGAATGCTCATCCTTTTAATGGCATTGACTGTGCGAGGCTACTCAGACCAGGAGTATCACAATATGACCATTTGTCTTCTTGTTTATGCATGAAGCAACAGTGAACGAAAAGTGCGGGTAAAGCGCACCCAAAAACGCGCATTTTGGAACCAGTTTTATTTTTCTTCACTAAATTGCAAAATTATCTACTTTTTAACGTTTAACTTACTCTTCAGAGGGACACTTCAACCCCCCCCCTCCGAATCTACCGGAATAAATACAGTGCCCTCTGAGTTTCGTACTGTAATAGATAGACCTATACATGTGATACTGCAATTCTGTTCAATGCCATGAAGCCTACCGCTAGAGGTATTAGGATTCTGCACCTGGTTTGTCTAACGAAACAGTGGGCATATTATGTTGTGTATACTAGGGTTTTAGTAGCAGTATTACATGAAATATCCAGAAAGTGGTACGTGCAGGATAAATGATGGACACCTTGGGCTAAAGCAGGATAAACGATGGGAATCATAGGCTAAAAGATTATTATCAATAACTTTTTAAATGATTCTGAATTTGCATTTATCAATTGCCTTGCGGGCAGTACCAAATTGTCTCGCTGGCCGTATAAGGCCCGCGAGCGGGAGGTTCCCCACCCCTGTGCTAGGCCTACATATTTATCTGCAATCCTATCCTAGGCTCGAAAACAAAATGTCCGGTAACTGAACTACGAGTCTCCATGGTCATGTTTGGTCCGAAGGAAGGTTGGCACTATAACTAGAGTTCTGTGACTGATTTTCCTGTGGGTTTGACAAACTCAACATGATGCATTAATTGGCACCAAGTTTATCAACACTGAACACTTGTAGCACTGACTGACTCCAATTTAAAGAGAAGGGCCGCATTAGAAAAATACATGATTATGTTAAATTATTAATTATGTTAACTATGTTTGGCATATGATAATAGAAAATAGGTGTATATATCAATGAGCGACGCACTCTTGGTACTATATAGGTCGTTTGTGGAGCAAAAAGTAATAGTCAGGTATTCAGAAAGTTGGACGGTTTGTTTCATTTTCCTATACAATATGTACAATCGGTCTCGGTCTTGATCTCGATCTCGGACCTTGTTGGTCTCGGTCTCGGTCTCGAATTTCTGTCCTGGTCTCGGCCTCGGTCTCGACACCCTCTGGTCTTGGGCTCGGGTCTCGGATATGCTGGTCTCGACTACAACACTGACACGTGTACTGTGTAGTAGCAATGAATGTTCCACGGCCTCAAGATCTGGCCTTTCTTTCACCCTCACAAACCTGATATAGTCATATCAAGTTTTACTTTTTTCTGACCAAAAAAGTTTGATCTGGTTTTGGATTCTAGCATACAAAACTTTTCTTTAAGACCCCTTACTATAACTTGATGTGGTTACAGGGGTGGCAAAGTGTGTAAAGGCGGTCAGACGTCCTGGGGTTTATCTGATTTAGCTCTCAACGTATTGAAATATTTAATTTGAACCAAAAATTTCGGCGCAATTCATGCGCTGTAGAAATGTTTTTTCTTTTTTTGCATATTTTCATACTTAAAAGTTATATAATTAAATAGTACCCACCCTTACCTTACCTAGTAACCTAAACATATATAACCTAAGTACAGTATTATCTGTTTAGGTCGGGTATTTAATCTTCCATTTCTCGGTCACTCCCTTGTAACTAACAAAAAACTACTCGGGCTGTTTGACCATTTTGTCGGGCGAATGGGGTGGATAAGATATAATGAAATGCACATTATATTCGACCGGGATCAGCTGTCCCGACAGCAGTGGTAAACCTGGGACATTTGGCTCCCAGGTGTATGCTTACTTGTCACCTCAAGCGGGGTCAAAGGGGGTATAAATCTGATCAAATTTTAATGTATGTTGGCTTAGATGAAAAATGAAACTATTTTTAAACTTTGGTTCCCTTTGAACTGATCATATGATGACAAAAATCTGCATCATCTAAGGGTGGGGTTCTAAGGGGAAGGAGGTGACACCCTTTCCTTTCCTAAATTTAGATGCAAAAGGGTGCTATGTTTGGTAACGTTTTAAAGTTTTCATATTTTTAGGAATTCTTCTTGTTAAGGATTTTTTCGGCTGGGTGTAAGGAGTGGGGGGGGGGCAAAAGCAAAATTTCCGACAGATTATTAGATTATTATCTAGGGACCTTTTTTTTTTTTTTTTTTTTTTTTTGGTTTCCGGGCAATTTGAGACCGAAATTTGGTTTTCACGTTGACATACCGATGTGTAATCATCTGGGGACCTTTTTTTTTTTTTTTTTGCTTTCCGGGCGATTTGAGACCGGATTTTTGATTTTCACATTGACATTTCGATGTGTAATTCTGCTTAAAAACATAAAAGTGTTGTAAGTGTTTCAAATGAATTTTTTGAATTATTTCCGACATATTTCCGACAGACACTAGAAATTTCCGACAGAGGCCTTCAAAGGCTTTGTGGGGGGGGGCGACTGCCCCCCTCTAGCTACGCCACTGAATCCCCTTAAGTTTGGGAAAGTTTTGGTAAAGTAAGGTCGCTTGGATGCAAAATGTGGCTATCTTTGAAACTGCTTTGAAGTGTTTGTTTGTTAGAAAACGTTATCATTACTAGTTAAATTTTTCTTTCCCCGAGTGTAAAGATAGGGGGTTTCGTCCAAGAAGGACACCGCTTTAAGCATTATTTGTTTATGTTCCTTACATGCGAAATAGCGCTACGGTCGCTACTGTTTGCATTGGTCTATTTAAATGTTAATAATTCTCATGATCTAGTGAAATGTTTCTCGACAGCCGCACTGTAATCTCTTAGGTCGGTACCCGTGGCGGACCAACACGTCTCCCCGTTAGTACTCCACTGCCTGACAGTTAATCTAATTTTGCTGCCAACTTATGAGTACAGATTTTTTCGTGTGTGTCCACAAATCATAAATTAAGATTTTACCGTTTCTTTACGGTATTATGGTATTATTTTGTAAAGATATATTGTATAGAAGTTTTCTTCCCCGGCAAATATATGCAAAAAATATGGATTTCATGTCCTGTTCATATTTGCAATCCATATCTGGTCTGTTCAATGTGGTAAATATAAATGCTGAAATTAAACAGGCAGTATGTCATTGCTTAAACAGGTGGGTATCCAGGATTTGGTCAAGATAGAAAGGGGGAGTAGGAGTGAGATCACAGTAAACCAATGACGCCGGAGGAAACGCCCTGTGACAAAGCCCTTTCTATGGGAGTGGGGTCAAGGAGCCTCCTCATTGTTTCTCCGTAAAGGAATTGTAGTTCGCTATATTTCCCAAGAAACAGGTGATTCTGAGAAATTACTTTTTTCTACTTTGGTCATAAGGGATTGACCCCCATCCCAGCCTGCGCCTGTGTCAGCATAATCGAGAAAAGGTGGACGAAGGATAGCAAGTTAGGACTTCCCCTTTGTCTACTTTTTAACCATTTAACCGCTACTGGTAAGCACTGAGGACGCGATAATGGTAATTATTTAACACGAGATACAACGAAGAAATACTTCTCCTGATAATAAGTTTCTTGTAAAAGAGCAATGACAGTAAATAAAAAAGAAGAGCAAAGTAGATGGCAGCAATCTACTTACAAATATGATAAAAGCTACGGGAGCCAGGAATGCCCATATCAGTCCATGTTCAGTTGACAACCAACAACTGAAATAAAACAGATGAGTTAAATTTATTATTCTTTGCTAATTTATGAGTTTGGGACGTCATTCTATTATGATTATCTTGAAAATTTACACTTTTCTTTACAACTCATCGTTTCATAAGTTTAAGATGGTAATTTCAAGTGTTCTTTCGTTTCATAGTTTCTTAAATACAAGCTGAAAACTACATCCGATAACGTACATATTACTTGGTCGTTCATAACATGCAACGCAAAGACATAAAAACAATGGCTAACGGGCCACAGGGTTGGGGCTGCAGCCCAAGCTCGAGTTGGGGCAAATCTAAGTTTTTGGGCAGATTACTGAAGAACTCTACAATTTATTTGTGTAATAAAGGTTTATTTTGGACGAAACCGCTCAACCCTAGAAAAAAGTCCCATAGACCTACGCCTATACATGATGATGAAACCGAACATTTTTGCTGACTTACACTTTTTCCGTTCCATACCCTTCGTATTTGCTTGCAGCAGATATAATGACAATAACCATTGGTAAGGCTGGAAAAGAGGACAGTCAAAATAGATTCCAGAAATATTACAAGCTTCTTTCGTTATCTTACAGGTAACTACGATGAGAAATGCTAGTGCGGTAATTGTTTGATCTATAGCGTAAGTGCGCACTTGCCCAAGAAATCAGAATGGTCAACGACAAACCCGATTATAACTTAAAATGATAACTAGTAGAACTTTGTACATCAAGTTCGACTTGTACAAAAAAATCCTTAATAGCATAGGCGGGATTACAGGGAAAGGAGCAGGGGACACACTCCCCCACTTTTCCCAGACCTTGAAAAGTAATAAAAAATAATAAACAATATGAGCAAAAGAAAGCGACACCAGAGAAATTATAGGACGATTTTCAATAGGAGGTCTATTATGATTAAATTTTGCAATGTTAAATGAAGGAAAAATTTATATCAAATACTATAAAAAAATAAATCTAGGAAGTTTTTTTCTCGCCGCGCTTGGCGCACACCCCCAGAGAAAACTGGCTTATACAATTGAAAATTTTGTTTGGTATCATAAATGTCTTTTAAAACATGCTCCTAAGAGCTGCACTATTGTGACTTGAAGCTCTGAAATAAGGGTCACTATGATAGTACTAATGTACGTCATTAAATGCACCATGGTCATTGCAAGCAAACTCCCAAACCCTACTCAGTTGTATAGGGAATCGCATTTTTCGATAAATATTTGGGCGTACTTGGCATGAGCCTTATATAAATTGATTCCTCGTTAGTACTGCTGTACTGCGGTGCGTAGGAAAACTTTGATGGAATTGCCTCCTTATTCTTCCTGTAGGACAGATTGATTAAATGATTATTTTCAAAACCCTCGCTGTTCACTTTCCCCACCAACTACCACCATCCTCAGCAAATTGATTGACGGTTACTATCTTAAGTCTGAAATCATCGTAGGAAAAGGTTTCACTATAGCATTTCAAATTATATCTGGGGAATGCAGGATGTTCTCGAGAAAATGCCCAGAATGTCAGCAAACTCCATCAAATTTAAGAAATATTGCTGGGGGAGGACCCTCAAGTCCTCAGCCTCCGGCTTCTCCCCTTCGACTCTCGCGGTCAAAGGCTTCAGTTTTCCAAGATGCAGCTTCCAATACAAAATACTCCCCTGGCACTTCAATTGCCGATGTCCTTGCCATATCCATATAAACTACTCCGCAAAACATTTCAAAGATTTTTTGAAGTGACCTATACTCTATAACCTTCAAAATCGACACTACCTTATTTCCGCACTAATAAAAAAGTTGAGAGGTACTTGTCCCAGACCTTCGGCAAAAATGAAACAAACCACAGAGCAGAACATGTTTCTATATCCTGTTTTATGAAAAGAACAAGCACCTGGGGAAGTAGGAAAATTTTCTATGTAATGAACAATACTGCATTTAAAACTAAAAAAAACGATAGGCTACAATCATATGTCTCAAACGCTGTTTCCTTCAATGCGTTTCGAGCGCACCCATTTTAAATATTGTTTTGGGGATTCGGGGTTAATTCCTGTAGAACATCTTGCTTGTCATAGCTTCGTACAAACTCTTCCATTATCCTTGAAACTGCCAATGCCGCAAAGCCGTGCGCAGCGGAGGGGGGTTCCCTCTTCCCCTGAAATTTTCAAAGCAAAAATTTTATCGCCATTGATCTGTGTAAACTTACGATTTTAAAGATTGTTAGATGCAAGTTGTAAGGCACGGAAAGTGACATTTCCGGCACCGTAATATGGGGCAGGCGCTTAGGGAAGGGGGGCAAGAGCCCACTCCTTGGAGATACTTTTACTAGCTTTTCTATTACCTGATTACTAATATCGCTAAAAGGTCTAAAAGATGCAATTTGTCAGCGCGCTTCGCGCGCAACCACTCTGATTTCTAGAGTTCCCATTCTTAAAATTAATGCTCTAAAG
Organism: Holothuria leucospilota; assembly: GCA_029531755.1. Taxonomy (NCBI): domain Eukaryota; kingdom Metazoa; phylum Echinodermata; class Holothuroidea; order Aspidochirotida; family Holothuriidae; genus Holothuria; species Holothuria leucospilota. The sequence goes on from CM055962.1 coordinate 44,584,014, forward strand.
CCCCAGGAAACCCTCATCATAATCCACTCTCCCCTCCTTCCTCAAGCCCCTCTGCATTATCAATCTTGGCTTACTTTTGGTAATACGGAATAAGAATATAATTGAAAAAAAAAATGTCAAATTGTGATGATTTTGTTGTCTGTTAAGTGCACACCTTATGTCATTTGAAGTTGAAGCTAAAAATTTATAAATTTAATGCCTACAATTTCGTAAATACGACCAGGTTTTCCGGGAGTTTCGCCCCCTGGACCCCACTAGGGGCCCTGAGGCGGCCCCTAGGACTTCGTTCCGTTTGGCAGTCCATCTGGGTTTGCCTACCCCCCACACTTTCAGACATCAAATCCCGCCCCTGCTTAATATGCTACTGATGACTGCTTGCCGCCATCACAAACTAGACTTACTATATCAGTAGAATACCTGCATGAGGTAGTCTATAATTGAGATGTGGGTCATCTGATATATTATCTTGGAATAGAGAAAGGATGTAGTGATGAAACTAAGCAGGTTTAATATTTGAACATTGAAAATTTTATAAGTTCTCCTTAAGACTGAAAGCTAGTGATTTTAGTAGCAGCTGTAACAGAAATGCTTTGCAAAAATGTAACAACAATACCCCATCCAATGATGTAGTAATGCAATGTTTTCTTTCCTTGATTGAAAACTTGCACGATGATGAAATAAAGATGGATTCCTTCACAGAGCATCCAGCCAAAAGACGATAGATAGAAGAAATGGAGTAATCCGGCAATCACGCCACACAAAACCTTGAATATGATAAAATGCAGTGATAAACGATCTTGGCAATAACATCAAAGTACCTCTATATGTAGACCCTATGCACGAACCTAATTTGATTGTGATATGTGCGTTAATGTAAAACGTTCATAGGCATTATTAGCGTAGCTTGAATGGGACAGGGGTTTCATGCCCCTTTCACCAATTTGCGTACGTCCCACCCCTCCCATTACGAATTTTCAGAGTAAATGGCAAACACAAAGCTATGTTAGACTAGAGATCTACATTTCAAAAGGACAGCTTACATATTCAGCACTAACTTTTGAAGAGCGATGTAACGATAACCAATCTATCAAGACAATTTCCATAAAGGACGCGAGTGATTTTAGCAGATTTTCTGCAATAGTCCAGCCCTACCCCCCCCCCAAAAAAAATCTTTACGCCATGCACTGTTAATGGGAGGCTTGTGAAAAGGTGTCGACATCTGACCTGTCGTCGGCTCAAAATTATGATAATTATGCAGAAGGCGTCGTCAAAGAAGTGCAGTTGCACCAGGAAAGATTACACTTGCCTTTAATTACTTAATTTTAAGTGTACATACGTTACCTTATTCCACGTTTGATGTATACCAGCAACGTAGACACTCTGTGCGCACAGAAGAGCAAATATGAGGTTCTTGTGTATGGAATTCTTCTCCGTCCTCAAGGTTCTACAAATATTTTATGAAAATGGCAGCAAAACTCATCATTTTACAGTCTAAATAGCAACCCAATTCGTATTCAGAATTAACACTGCACAATGTTACTGCATCCTTCCTCAAGCTGCTAAAAAAGTGGGGAAATCCGTTATCTCCTATTTTTACGACAGTACAGAATGTACTCTTTCGGACTCTCCCTCATAAAGTGTACTTATTTGAAAAATCTGAAAAATGATGATTTTGCAAAAACTAACTGTCATGAATTGTTCTATTTTGAACACGGGTGTACATGGGTCTTACGTGACCCCTCCCTCAGGTCTCCACGATTGATACAGGTGTGAAAATTATTGTTTCGTTTTCTGTTTAATGTGTGTCCTCTAGAACAAACCTTCACAAAGATCTGAATCATAAAATAGCCTGAGCACCACTGATCTTTGAAATTCGATACGCTGCTCTAACAAGTACACTGTGTCAGGATACGCCAAACTTCCCAGTAGTGAATATTCTGGTTGTTTATTCGCTTTGTCTTCAAAATATGAATCCAAAACAATTTCTACCTGTTTGGTTGACTTGTTGAAACTAAAATCGTTTTTGTCTTCAAAAGTCTTCATCCCTCACCTTAAGTTTGCAATAACAACATTTGACATTACATACTGAATAAAGTAGCCACACTTGTCAAAAAATTAAAGCAACAATTAAAAAACATCTTACTTGAGACAAGCCAGCATTAACAGAGACACTACGAGCAGGAAAATGGAAGTTCCGCTGAAGACGTAGGTCATGTAGGACAGTGTCCTGTTTTCTTGAACCTATAATAATACACATGGATAAAAAAACGTGACGACGAACCTAGCGTGCATTTATACACTTTGGAATGTCAAATACCAGTTTAGTGGTTTAAGCTGCAAGGATTCTGAAGCGCTCTAGATTGCAGAAAATGGCATTGTAAAACAGAAATTTGTAACTATAACTATGCGTCTTTATAGATCGCCAGTACTTTGCCACTTTATTTCTTCGTCAATCATGCTTGGTGAGCAAGTATGGCGTGATGGGACAGCATATCAGAGTTCACAGAGGTAAGGGTTACACCCCCCCCCCCGCGTCCCCGACATCCGTCACAAATCTTAGACATTGAAAAGCACAAACCAATTGCCACCGTCTTTGTCTTATAAAGTGGGAGCTAAAACAAATATTTAAATGAAACAAACCACACCTAGAAAGTACAGACATTTCCAGCAATCTGGGAGAAATTTTTGGAAAGAAATGTTTGGTACGCTCACGCCCCAACTAAGAGCGGCGCTCCTCTTAGAGAGGGTCAAGTACTAGTGCTGGGTCCCCCACTTGTTGGAAATCAACACATGCGTTGCCACTGAAAGAAAAAATGGGAAGCACTGTTTTAATGTATACAACCTACCTCGTCGGACAACTGCATTAGAACAGCAAAGCTGGTTAAATGATTACATGCACATGTGACGGTTTCATTTGTAAAAGAAGTATCACTACACCCACTGTCTGACCATGCACCCCCGAAATCTGACCTGAAAGAAAATGTTAATAAAAAACATGAATTTAATTGAAGCAATTAGATATGTGTGTAACCTAAAGTACGAAATTACGGGAAGACTGGATCTTGTCCACAGAAGCTTGCACCTAAAATGTGCAGAGAAGATACAACTTTCATATTTATTCACTGAGATAAGCTTTACAAAATAATGTTATCCATACATTAAACAAAGCAGTACCCCACCGGTACAATACCATACCATTAGCATCGCCACAATCACAACTACTACCACAACTACCATACCACCACCAAAATCACCATCACTATCACTACCACCTTCACTATCACCACTATAATTAATACTATCACCACTACCACAACAGCAATAGCAGGCACCATCATAACCATTATAGACTTATCTAAAAAGACCTTTTACACCTTGTCCTGTTATTCTTACTTGATCGAAAAGTCCCAGAAGACACAGATAGGTTCCACTTTCCTATCTTTATTCTCCATCTCTTCCAAATTGTACTTGAAAATGTTTTCTATAACATTTTCTTTAGGATCACTTTCAGAAATGTTTGGTGGTGCGCCGCCAACAGAGATGGTGCATATTGGTAATGTTGCTTCTATTACAGCTGTTCTGAGGTTTCTGTGAGAGGAAAGCCTACAATATGTGGGTATTTCTATATGAAGAATTGGAATGTTACACTAGAACAACAATAACATGTAAAGAAATAAAATTAAATATTTTAATTATAGTGTACCCAGTCTAAATTTGTGTGTAATTTTTACGCATCTATCCAGTCTAAATTTGTGTGTAAATTTTGAGGCATCAATTGCCCATTTTAAATCAAAATTTGTGTAGTCACTTGTGTGCTTTCGGTAATCTATCATGAGATCATTAAACGTTTGTTTTGGGTTGTCAGATGACGTTTTCTTTTCTGATAGAAGTAGATATACTTTCTTTAATATCTCCCTGAATCTGTGTCATAGGATGATTTGCTCAATATCAAAGCCATGATATCGATCACATATATACAATTAAGATGCCTCAAAAGTTTACGTATACCTAAAAGTGGAAACTGCATTTTCAGAAGAATAGTAATATAATGAGTCATATAACGTATAAGGAACTGCAGGATCTTTCTTTTTCTGTAATATATATATATACATATATATACATATATATATATATATATATATATATATATATATATATATATATATATATATATATATATAGTAGGTCGAGGTATTTTCTCTGAACCTTTCCTGCTTTGATAAGGGCTACGCTCTATCTAGGATTGGTATAAAAATTCAAGATCGAATGTACTACTATTTACCTTTCGACCTATATATATATATATATATATATATATATATATATATATATATATATATATATATATATCACTTGACTGCTTGGAGACTGGAATTAATTTTGTAGGCTATCTTCGTCCTAAATTGAGTAATGTTTTTTTTTCTCAGTTACAAAACTGTTTTTTTTTTTACTCTAGGTGCGGCCATATTTGTATTATATTGATCTAAAATTATCTTACTTGATATGAAATAAGAGATGTGGACAAACTTATTTCATGGATGTACCGTCGTTGTATCTCCTTGCAAATGGAGAGGACGATATTTACATTACCTATCTGGCTTCACGCTTGGCTCAGTGAAAATAAACATAACATGAGTAATTCCTTTAGATTCAATCAAAATTTAGACCTCCTTGAAGTAAAGAGCTTTGTTTAGAAGAAAGATGTTGCATCCAGATTACAAGAAAACAATAAAAATCGATCGGTACTAAGACACAAATTGTTGAACCTGCTTCGTTGAGATCAAACTTCTACTTTCGTAGACAAAATTACAAATCGTCTCACCCAATGCCACTCCTCAATGTCTGAGGGAAACGTTTCAAAAGGTAAGGGAAAGTTGTGATCGCAGCCATTTTGTAATTCGTTAAGTTAGCTCCCGTTAACCCTTTCACTGCCTCTCTGAACGGACCCATCAGCCTCGTTTTCACGAGCTGATCCTTTGAGATATTACGTTCTTCAAGCAGCTCAGAGAAAGAAACGACTTCAAAGTCTGAAAGGAATTATCAAAATGATTGTTAGTTTGATATTTGAAACCAACAAATAATTCAGTTTGATTTTAGGAATATTGATATAATTCTGCCCTTTTGATGTGATTTTGGTGTTTTTCATTAATTCGAGGCGGAGGGCAGGGGTGTAGCCAGTATATAGCCCCCCCCCCTTTCTGGAGGCAAATTTGCTATTTCAGGAAAAAATGTAGGCCCTATGCAATTTTTCCACCATACTTGTTGAAAGTTTTGGGCAAAATTGCCCACCGTGAAAAATGGTTTCATACCCTTATATATAAGCATAGATGTACATCTACGTGTTCAATATGGAAATGCTCTTAGAAGCAATGAAGTCTCGCAACCAAAATGTTTGGGTGTGATCCTCAGTCAAGTCAAAGAAAGGTGTGTCCTTGACCCGAGAACGATCTATTTTTTTATGAGCTTCCGATTGAAAATGTCTATATACAGTTTTAAATGATAAATGGGCTCATTGAGTTGATATTGAATACTTTTCAAGAAGTTTTGAAGGATAGTATTGCATGACAATGCTTTTAATTAGCCTCATCCATTTACCACTTCATATATAGTTACCGAAAACGTGAAAAATTGTAGTTTTTATGGGCGTAAGAACTTGTAGTTTGCGATGCTCGTCCAAGCCCTTGCCAGACCAGCTTCTCTTGAAAATACAACATGTTTTTTCAACTGATGACTTGATCACAACGGTTGTTCGTAAAAGGAGTTGAGAGTCCGTCAATCAAGTAGGTATAAACTTCACTCATTGGTTGTATTTGAACAGGGATTGTATATGATTAATGCGTAATGGTAAAAAGCGTCTGGTTACGAATTTGTAATAAATGATTGCAATTATTATCATATCAGTGCTGTTTTAGTTGTGCGTTAGATGCTCTGAATCTCTTAGTTTGTCCCTTTACCATAAAGATATGATTATAACTCAACAGGTGTGACAAAAAATTATGAAATTCGTGAACCAACACAATAAGTCCCTTTAAGTTGATCAGCCAATGAAGGCGCGGATCAAGGATTTTGAGAAAGAGGGGGCGCACACACCGTCGGCCGAAGGCCGACGAGCGAGCGCCGAAGGCGCGAAGCCAAGGCGGGGGTTTGGGGGTCTCCCCCAAGAAATTTGAATTCTAGATGCGCTTAGATGCTATTTCCCAGCATCTGAGAAGCATATTTTCCATATCTATTTGCTCATTTTTTCAAAAACTCGTTGGTCGTGGAAAAAGGGGGGCTGCGCCGGGTGCGCCCCCACTTGGATCCGAGCCTGCAATGGACGTGAAGATTGGACTTGAAAGGAACATGCTTCCTTGAAATTGATGATAATACCCTGGTGTCCTAAAGTAACTGCAATTCAGTGCCGAAATTATTAATTTTTAACTCAGGACTATTAATATAAAAATAAGTATACAACCTTACCAAGGTTTCTTGTCGTAATGCTCAGCTCATAGTCTCTCGAAGCACTGGTAATAAGCGATGCCGAGAACAGCTCCATAATCTGAATAATTTCACCTATGGTTACATTTACCTGTATAAATCATGCAGCATTTATTTCTTTCAGTAAAATACAAATTAACTTTCAAGATGGCATTGATACACTGTTTGTTGACTTGCTAGAAGTCAATCCTAAGTTATTTAACGGATACTTGCTGCCGGAAACAACAGACCAAAAAGAGTCAAAAGTCTAAATGAGATGCTGGTTGTTTTAGAAGTGTCCTCGGCTTTATTTAATGTGCAGAAATGTTGATTGAACGATGAAGAATTTGCTTGCCGTAATCCTACACTTAGCAAAGGTCAGGGGTGAATGACTCAATAGGCAACACTTTTTAGAAATTTACTTAATATTATATATATTGCAGAAATGAGAGGATGATCCTCTTAATGAACAGTGACATTGTTTTACTTAACGAAATCATGGCCCTTGACATCAATATAATAATGAAAGATCAAGAACTGTAAAAACTGAATCATGTATTGTTATTTACGTTGTCGTATCTGCTGTTGTATGACGGTTAGTGATACGTAAAAGAATAAGGTAAGTGGGTTCTTTGTAGAAAAATATTTCAAACATATTTCATACATCAGATGTAGCCTACATGAGACAAGTTTTGATATGAACGAGAGCTCGACCGATTAAAATACAATTTACAGATACGTTACCCCCTGTGGGCTGGGGTTATAGAATATGCCCGCAGTATTACCCGCCTGTCGTAAAAGGCGACTAAAGGGGAGGACTTGCACCGTATTTGAAATGAATTTGAAACCGAACTTGAACTGTATTTGAAACCGTATGTAAACTTTACGTTTTCCCTGGTTGACACTATATAACACATTCGTGTTGGTGTGTCGTTAAATCTCATCTAACTCACTAACTACAGATACGTTGGTAAAGTAAAAAACCTTATTAGGTCACCATGGTCATTTAAATCATTTAATGGTCTGGTAATTGTCGAAGTTTTCATTACATCTTTGTAACAGAAAACTTCTTGATACAGAAGTAAATGTATGTTCAGACAAGAAGAGGACGGATTCAGGAAAAATAACAGTCGCAATCAAATGTACCAACATCTATAACTGACCTTCTCTTGTATCCACTTGTCATAGTACTGCTCATATAACAACTGGTCCATAGCTTGTATAAAATACTTCTCATATTTCTTGTATGAACCATCAAAATACACCTGTGTCTTTGAAGCTATCTCTCTGAGAACGTCCAACACTCCACGGATGGTGAAGTCGTGCAATTTGGATGTATGTGAAGAAACAGAGGTGAGGTTGATAATGTCTTGTAGAATATATGTACTCTCCTCTTCTGTTAGTAAAGCATGCTCCACAGCGATCAATAGCTTAAATATAATGAAAAAATATTCAAACTAAAGCAATTTATCCTAAATAGGTTCCTCTATTATGAAAACGACTTTCTAAGCATTTGAATGTTTCTATTAACTCTTCTAAAGTTTTTACACTACTTACATGATTTTTTCTTTATTTCTGTGATTCTGGAGACACAGTTACATTCTAGTTGCCATTTACCTCTACACAGAACGCTATGGCTCAGTGTGAAGTTGGGTTGTTTTGAGGCGCTATACTGTTTTACTTTGTTAGTTTTCTGAAATGTTGTAGAAATCTTGTCGACATGGCCGTACCGGTACCTATTTGATATTGGCTTACGAGCATGGACGTCCGCAGAAAAGAATTAAGGGGGGGGGGGGGGCAAAATTTTTAATCGATCAAATCAGGGGAAACTTTGAATTCTAGAAAAGAGCTAAATTGCTAAATGGTGGCGGCTTTTACAGGGGTGTAGCCAGGAATTTGCCGGGGTGGGGGACGAAACCTGTAGGCAAACTATCTAAGCTTAGCGCCACCATAGTCTGGCGCTAAGCACCAAAAAACTTTGGCCGAAATGCTTCCCAGATCGCTGAAAATGGCACTTCCCAGGCCTTGTGAGTTGCATCTAAACATTTTCTATTTTGAAAGCTCATGTCCTTGAAATTTTTATAGCGATATAAAAAAAATGTTGATGTTATTTTTTCTTCAAGTTTTTTTTCAACTTTTTGATTTTCCAGGGGGGAAGTGCCTCCCTTCCCCCTCTGGACGCCCATGTGTACGAGTCGAGACTGGTGCCACAGCCCCCCCCCCCCCACCCATTAGGGACAAAAAATTTGCTACATTCTGGTAAAATCAAAGTATATGCTAATTTTCAGGGAAACCTGCTTTGAAATTCGGGCTTAAGTGCACAGCTCCCCTCCTACTAAAAGAGGGTCAATCACACTTCTAATTCAACAGGTTCTACCGGTCAACATCACTGGCGTTACTTGTAATGTGTGGCGTAAGTAATGATGATCGTACCTGCTGTAGATAAGCTGTTCCTGATTTCTTCAGTCCTGTTTCTGTTACTCCGTTAAAAGATGTTCCGCTTGTTTTTGTAGTGATAGTATTTGTTGTTGTTTCAGGTGTGCATCCTGTTTAGATGTGGAGGATCAAAGTAATTTCCTGTTAAAGATTTCTTCTAATTTATGGTTCGGGCCATCGGAAAGTTTCTGTAATGCGCGGAGGAGTTGAAACCTTTCATCCCTTGGATTTTGGCACTTTCCAATGTAAGTTTTGGCTGTTCTTGGGCATAACTCGTAATACTTTTTGAGAGAATAACTTTAAGGTAAAAATTATTCGGAGCTGTCCCCCCATACCCCACCCCCTGTCTCCGACGGCCCTGTGATCTGTTATATTTTCCACTGGATATTCAACTGATGGAATGACATAAAATCTATACTACATGAACTTATGGAAATCTTAGAGTTCCTTGGAAGAATGTAATTCATTTCAGGGAGTGTTGGTATCTTAACTACTTCCTTGTTATTCTTGCCACACTCTTCATACTGTCAGGGGGAACTCAGAGGTTACATAAAGTATTACCCCTCCCATGCTTTACAATAAGTTACTTTGGATGTCCTGTCCCATTTTTTACCCAAGGTGAGTACATCTTGTGTCACTAATAAGGTGATATAAGCAATTAACTAAAAATTACTACATAAATACTTTTTATACAGAGCAGGACCTAAGTAAGCCTTTGCTGATAATGACGGTACATCAGAAACATTGAAATCTCCCATCATGATTGACTGAAAACAATTCCAGACCAGTCTTGAATCCCGTTTAAATTGACCATGTGACTGGAGGGAATTTTCCAAGACAAACTGAAAGGAGGCTCTCATGGCATTGCCGTTACGACTATGCGTGGCTCTGCAATAGAGGGGCCAGAGGGTGGTTCCTATCATGCATGTGCAACAAAATATTCTCATGAAAGTTAGAAACAAAGTTCAACGACCTAAAATAAAAAAAAAAGTATTCAAAACACTGACATAAACCTATATCCAATGCATTACGACAGTATTGATGTCATGATGTAGCATTTCATAAGTGAAAGTGATTAAATTTATTTTCGATTTGCAAAGTTAACGAAACATATGCTGGCTGTATCTGCTAGAAACAGTTTCCTAAATTCACTTAATGAGAGCGGAAATCTTGAATGTTTAATTTTAATTATGCTTTCTAATTTCTAAGAGCTCTGACTCCGCCCCTTGGTTTGCTTAAAAATAGAATGTTGCTCTTATGTTTTGCTGAAAGTTGGAAGACTTCCACCTTCCTGCACTAAATCATGACAATTCCTCGCCCAGGAAGGGTATGGTTAGTACGCTGTGAAGTCTTCGTTAAAGTTGGTTATTGTTTTGACATGCAACAACTGGACAGTCTTGCATTTGCTGGTACCATTTTTAATTAACTTCATCGTGAACACCACAAGTGCATGAGAGCATGTGTGATGAAGGCCCGTGGAGTCTCTTTGTTGAGCTGGTGCAAAGACATGTTCGCCAGCATCGACCTCTCACCCTAACTTCGGTATTAAACGCAGTACCTAATACTCATATTTCTTTTGCTAGACAGCTAATCGGCCCCGTGATCCAAGGGCGGATCCAGGGGGGGGGGCAACTAGGGTCAACTGCCCCCTATGACCAGTCTAGGGCCCCTCAATACAAGAAAAATGCGCCCCCCTGCGTCCTAAAAGTTAAGTAAAAACTGCCCGAAAAGTAAAAAAATAAAAAATAAAGGTCCCCAGAATTTCGAACCGTATAGCTATATATAACTATGGCAATGGGAGTTGGTCTCCGAAATGTAGTCGGTCAAATTCAAGAGTTTGCGGCCCCTGCATGATGTTGGCGCCCCCCTTTTCAAACTGCCCCCCCCCCCTTCAGCTATGGGCTGGATCCGCCCTTGCCGTGATCACCCATTTGACATATTTTCGACACCTTTTTTGCTTTGAGAATATTTGGCGTTATCCTTGACTTTGCCGAATAAATTTCTTATTCTGAACATGGAGAATCACTGGAGCTGGCATATTGAAAATAACATCGGTTGCAGCTATACACAACCTTTTCTCAGTTCGTCTAATGTTTCGTTGACGAAATATTTATCCAAGAGATATACATCATAATTAATGTCGTCACCAAGGCCTTCTTCGCTGCATTTTTCTTTTATTCGGTCGAGGTTAGTGCAATGCATGTATTGATCTATAAAGACAAAACAACAATAGTCCTGTCCGTAAATATCATTGTATAAACGTCTGATAAAACATGTGAATAAAGTTAGATATAAGTAGTGATCCAAAAGGTCTGTATATATATGTCTTCATTCTGACTAAATGGAAGTTTAGAGTGTTTCTACTGGTCTAGAGCTCCTTAAAACCATAGAATACCAACATCCACACTTAAAAACCCTCACCGTCATCAAATTGGCAGTTAGTCCGAGATAAGCATTAACAACAACAACAAAATCAAATTTATTATTTTATGACATGTTTAATGCGCATCAAACACCGTGAACTAAAGTGTGAAATGCTTCTTCCTGCTCAAGGAGGGTCAGATGTATATCATGGTGTGTATGATGAAGAAAGTTTTATAAATTATTCTTTTCATTTCGTTTAAATCTTGCCTCGCTCTTATTCGAGTTGGTCTCAAATAGTCTGAAGAAAGAGCATCGTCAATTTGCGTGGTTTGCCCTGCGCCAAAAGCTGGTGGTCTCAACAATAAGCTTGTCTATTTTGTGTGTTCTTGGTCCAGTCTAGATCAACGTTTGTGTGGTAATCACATCAAAAATCAGATCAATTCACACCTTAAACCCTACCTCTGCGCTGCGATTAGTTGTCAAACGTTCAAATTTCCATTCAGTTACTTTTAATCCAGATCTGAGAAATGTGGTCTAACATGCTTTTTGATGGCTGGGCACGTTATCAAACGCATGCTTCCGTTTCCACGCATGTGAGAATAAAATTTGGTATACTCACCTGAGTAGCATTTCCCATCGTTAAATAAGGCGAATACTTTGAAACCTAGTTTGTACGCCTTTAAAGCGCATTTTTCAACCTTAGCAAGTCGTGGTCGATAAGCCTTAGGTTTGTCAAACTGTTCGTTGAAACCTTTTTCTTGATTGCTTTCACTTGGCCAAAAAGGAACTGGCTGATAGCACCCGATGTGAGTGTAATCTGAAAACAGAGAAAAAACTTGAACTAAGTATAGCAATGTCTTATTAAGGACATGCTACCCTAAGTTGATACTAGGCTAAGTTGTGATTATGTTTATGGAAGCGAAGCTTCATAAACATATTGCTATTACCCAGGTTCAGGTCACGTGACAGTTTCTTTGTCCCGGGTTTTCGGGGAAAGTTCTTCAGTATTAGGCATGTCGTTTGCATCATACATTTGTGACAAATTGTAGATCAGAACGAAACAAGTACAGTTGGAATAAAGGATTTTTCACTAAATAACGAGGAAATATAGAATATTTCATTACAAAAACGTATGAATGTTGTAGGTTAATGGCATCGTCTTTTCGTATGATACGTCAGTGTTTCCATTCTTCCCGAAATTACCTGATATTCAGGACTTCTGGGTTCTCTTCGGGAAATTTTCGGGATAGTGGGATTATTTCGGGAAATTTCGGGAAATCTGGAAATGGCATGTAGCGTATGGAAATGACGAATGGCTTGACAATGTGAAATCCTGGATCAGCCCATTTAAGTCAGCATTAAACAAGCGTTATTTGAAAATTTCAGGAAATACCAAACCGATTTCGGGAAATTTTAGATTTCACTTCAGGAAATATGAATTTAGAGTGTGGAAACACTGGGATACGTTAGCTTGGCATGAAACAACACGATTCTACTGCGCAAGCAGTGGTTTCTTCGTACGTCCAACTACACAGCAGAGTTCTGCGTACGTATGACAGCTGTGTTCAAATCCTGGCCGGGTCGCATTATTTTTTTTCCCAGGACGAACGTGGGCAAATCGAGTTTTCAAAAAATTTTAAGTTTCAAAATGAAGGTTAGGGTTAGGATTCAGGTTAGGGTTATAGTCAGGTTTCCTATGTCCATAATTTGATGTTCGCTGGAATTTTTTGGAGAGTAGCAAAACTACACATTTTTAAAAAGTTTAGGATCCACTTATACAAAAAATGGATGTTTCAGATTTTTTCATTGGCCTGGTTGCCATGGTAACCATGGGTTTTGGGTGAAAATAATGTTTATTCAGTATTGCGAATAGAAATTTTTTAATAAATACAAAAGAAACAATTCGCGATTAATAAACTCAAAAATATAAAACTACGGAATTTATTACATAATGTAATGTTGCGCTTTCACCGTTGGTTGCCATGGTAACGGTAGTTTGGGCATAAAAAGTGCCTTTTTGACCTAAATATGTACAAAAAATTAATAACTGAAAACATCCCAATAATTTCCAAATATTGTTAAAAGCCAAATATATCTATATTTAAAAATAATATGATAAATATGATAAGAAATAATGCAATTTGGCCATTGGTTGCCATGGAAACAGTAACTGGATGCAGAGAGCTTATTTTAGAAACCATGTTTTTCAATTGGCCATGCAATGGGAAGTTTCAGTGGAAGTATCAGTGACCATGATGGAAAAGTGACCATTACTGGGTTTTTTTTGGGGGGGGATGTTCATCTCAAAATGCACGTACCTACGACTATAATATTCGTACGTAAGTTTAGTATAGCTAGCCCAGTTATATTCCACAAAAGCCGTATATATCGAGACGAGCGACGTTATACAACAGCAGACAGTCACAGATGCGAGAGCTAACACTGTTTGGTACTGGTGCAAGTTTAGAAGCCCTGACTGTAAAGTTAAGGATTCTAGATTTAATTTTATGTAGTTATAATTACCATGGCAATTTTATGAAATTGAAAGGGGGGTAGGCGGTTCACTATCTGATGCTACCAAATCCGTGAACTGTAGTATTTTTTAGGGAAAATTACCCGATCATGTTATAAATGCTAGGAGCAAAAGCTTTAGAAAAATTCCACTCTTTTGGAGGAATGTGAGTTCTTATGAAGTTGACAATTAAAAGGTTTTTTCAGAACCAACTAGACAGGTTTCTGTTCTTCGCGCTGTAGGCAGAACGTCATCAGTAGTAGCCTTTGTATACATAGGCAAGGTTTGTCAATATTTATAATGCAGCTATGAACGCATCAAGTAAGATATCGTCATAATTTCTTCTGTTTCGTTCGACTCCTGGTCTGGGGGAAATCTTGATTTTACAAGTAAATCTTTAAGATTTGGTGCCCTTTTATAGGCTATCATAGGACGGTCGGGAAACAGACGGGACAGTTGCTCGTCACCTGCAATTATATTCCAGTGCTTTATCAATGCTTGCTTTAGGCAGGGAGTTGTTAACTCCCTGCTTTAGGTGCCATGTTTGAATTTGTGGAGTATAGGTTGTTTTGAAAACAAGTGCTGGCGCTGTTGGCGTATTTTTAGCCATTGAGAAATTTATTCTTTGTTTATAATCAATGCCGTTAGTGGCTGAGGCTATCTCTTCGGGTGAATAGTTTCTTGTGAGAAGTTTCTCTGTTAAGGAGTTTCTTTTCTCCAGAAAATCATTCTCGTTACTGCAATTTCTAGCGTATCTGTGTACTTCACCCGTTAAGAAGCCTTAAAAGTGGCTAGTGGGTGTGCAGAATTTCGATCGAGGTATTGAAAGGTGTCAGTGGGATTGATGTAGACCAGGGGTAGGCAAACTAGGGGTCGCGACCCTTTTGAGGGTCGCGGAAATATTTCGGAGGGTCGCGAAAAGGATTCGGAGAGAAAAATAACTGCAAAATTCCCCATTAAAGAATGGGAGTGATTCTAATCTAAGAACCAGTGATCTGCTTTATTAACACTGTATAACAAAGTCAAATCAAACTCCTCTCAGGGACCCGTCAATTGAGGGCCACCAAGATTCCGGAGTAGAAAGCTGGGGCCACCAAGCAAAAAAGTTTGGAGACCCCTGGTGTAGACTTTCGTGTCAAGAATGCCACTTGATTGAAATTTAGTACCTTTAAAGATTTTTATATCTAGGTAGGTAACCTCGTTGTCAGAGACTTCCATGGTGAATTTCATTTATTTTTGCCACCAAAGTTGAGAGTTCAAGTGTCGTTCCCTTAAAAAGCAGTAGAATGTCATCCCTATAACGAAGCCAATTAAGTATGTTGAAATCTGTGGATATGATTTTATTTTTAAGTCTATGCATGACAATATCGCAGATTTCAGGTGAAGATTGACTGCCCATACTGCATCCAATTTTTTGTAGGAAAATTGGCCATTAAACTCAAAACAATTCCTTTCAAGGACGAGTTTCATGAGGGCGCAAAGGGAAGTAGGGGATATAGGTTTAATCTCGTACAGGTTTTTAGGTGCTTTTTCAAAGGCTTCTTGGGATGCATTTAATGCCTCCTCTTGTGGAGTGCTTGTATACATGGATACCACGTCAAGTGTTGCATGTAATGTTTCTCTAGGAAGGGGCGTGGCTTCCAATATTTTTAAAATATGGCTAGTGTCTTTTACATAAGTGCTTTGTTGCAAGACAATAGGAAGCAGAAAATAGTCCACGAATTCGGAAAGTTTTTCAATAGGGGCAGGCCGTAGTCATGGGGAGGCCAAGGGGGGAGAAGCCCCCTTAGAAAATTTTTCGCCCTCCTAGAAGATCAAAAATTACTATTGTCGTAATGCATTTTAGTATGTTTCGCCCCCTCTGGAAAAATTTTCGCCCCCCTGGAAGCTTTTTCGCCCCCCCCCCTTCAGCACCTTGTCTGGCTACGGGCCTGAATAGGGGATCCATTCCCGC
Source organism: Holothuria leucospilota (assembly GCA_029531755.1). NCBI lineage: Eukaryota > Metazoa > Echinodermata > Holothuroidea > Aspidochirotida > Holothuriidae > Holothuria > Holothuria leucospilota. The sequence goes on from CM055962.1 coordinate 44,599,736, forward strand.
TAATGATAGGTCTACCAGCGAATTTTGAATTAACTGGTGGTGCTTTATGAATTTTAGGTAGCACATATAGGACCGGGGTACGGATTTAGTGGTTCCGTGGACTAAGATATTCGAGCGTTTGCTCGTCAAGTTCAGCTTGTGAAACATATCTTGAGGTATGGTTTGGACCATTTTTACAGTTTCAGGAGTTATAGGCCTATCACCCGGAAGTCGTTCATAATGGTCACTTTGCAATTGCCTTTCGATTTCGACTTTATAGTCTGAACGATTCAAAATAGCAATAACTCTGCCTTTGTCAAATGGCTTAATTACTAGGGAAAGATCGTTCAGAAATGCTTTGAGTGCATTTAATTCCGCTTTGCTTATATTGTTTTTAGCATTGCGGATGGGTAGACTAGCTGTTTTCAGTTAAGGTATAGCTTCAAGATAGTCTTCAAGACAATTACTATATGTAGGTTGTGGTATCCACGCCGAGGGTAAACTTTGAGAAAAGCTCTTGTTTTTTGTTTTGAAATACGTAGCGTAGTCTTATTCTACGTTTTAATTCAGGGGTGTGCGACCTTTTCGAACACCGGGCCAAATCATGTTGCTGTGACCATCTGGGGGCTGCAGTGGGAACAGAGATGTGTATAAGAGGGTGGCGTCTCACCCTCACCCCTTCCCCCACCACTCCCCCTTAGTGACCAATGTACCCATCTAGGCAGACCCATATGCACTCGAATAATATTGTAGTACGGGCCTACTAATTGTTGGCGAAACTTGTCTTGTGTATTGCATCTCTATTTTGTCGACAAACATGTTAATTCAGATTTAGAATGTGTTTTACAAGTGATGAAATGGCCCAGAATATCCACCTTACATCAAAGGAATTGATCATTTCTTTGTTTTCATGATATCCTGTACTTACGTCAAGTTTAAGTTGTGGTCAAATAACAAGACGTACAAGGGTAAAAAATTAGGCAATTCGAAATTGGTTCGCGGGCCGCACAGAAGGAAGTTGCGGGCCGCATTTGGCCCTCGGGCTGCAGGTTGCACACCCGTTTTAAGTCTTTAATTGACTTCAGTAAGTCGCAACGTTTTGGCTTTTCAGGGGTTATTACGAACTTTAAACCTTTTCCCAAGGCAACTGTAACAATGTTAGACAGAGGTCTGTCAGAAAGGTTTTTAACATACTTTTGGAGTGCTTTCCCCTCGTTTAATAGGCTTTGGGTTTCTACCTGGCTACGTATAGCTGAACATTCCCTTTGTCGATTGTGAGATCTAAGTTTACTTTTAGTAGCTTTGATCGAACGTTTAAATTTACGCTTTTTAACTAGCGTAGGCTTAGGTTGGACTCGTTTCAGAAATAGGTCTAGGCCTAGGATCTGACTTAGAAGAAAACTTAGAATACATTTTAAGCATGTTCGCAGAGGAAAAGTGCCTTTCTTTTGGAAGAATTTGGCGACCCTAAAAGGAGCTGTAGGTTTAATCCTGATTCCTTTACCGCCTGTAGGGATGTTTTCTCGGGGCTTTCCGGTGCCGCAGTCTATCTTCCTGTTTCTTGGCCGATTACCTGAGGAATTTCTCCAGCAGCTTCGTGGCCTCCTCACCCTCCGAAGTTGACTCTAAGTCCAACTTTGCCCTGCCTTCCTTTTCAAGGAAGCGTTGCCTTTGCTTTTTAGCCTGGCTGGATAGTTCTTGGCACCAGACCCTACAAAGCCCCCTCCCCGCTCGAGCAATCGCTGAGTTTTAAGACTCAGAAAATTCCTCCGAGCAGTTGAGAGACTTCGGGAGTATGGGTGGGTTTCTGTGAACCCTCAGGTGTTGGGGTACCGTCCTCTTCTCCAGGTGTTTATCAAGAGATTTAATCTCTTCTGTCAGGGCGATGGTGGTGGCCTGGATATTGCTGAGTTTATCAGCGTGCTGTCTGACCTTCCTGTAGTTTTCTTCTTTTAGAAAAATTCTGTTCTTTTTTGGAGGAGGTGTTCTCTGACCAGGGAGTTGCTATTTTTGACAAATAGCAACTCCCTGCTCTGACCACAAGTTCTTTCTCTTCTTCAGAGTATGTAGTGTCTTTAGGCAAGGCAGATATATCCAGTATTAAATCCGTAACATCCATAGGTTCCATTCTATGGTCAGAACGAAAGTAAGCCAAGCCTCCTGTGACTTTTAGTTATATGTGCCTTTGTGGACGTGAAAGCGAATACCTCAAATACTGAGCGCTGATTGGACAAAAGTTTTAGGCCAAAATAGGGCTCTTTTGGAAAACTAACATACATTCAAAAAAGTGGGGGTTTGCTATTCTCCAAAAACATCACACAAATGTCAAGTTATATGCACAAGGAACCTGAATTTAAACAACACTTTCAATGAAAAGCATAAGAAGGGTCAGGTTTACTTACTGTTTCCATGGCAACCAAAAGTTAAAATGCATAATTTTCTACAAAACACTACATTTATATCAGCTATATAACATTTTTGGTAATTATTTAGTTGTTGTAAGATTTTTCATTTTTTCCCTATTTTTAAAGCAAAAAATCCATTATTTCGGCATAAATTCTGTTACCATGGAAACAAGAAATAACACCAAAGTTTTAAAATACATTATAAACTCCATTGTTGCATGTTTAAGTGGTTATAAGTCATCAATTGGTTATTCTGTATTTTTAAATAATTTTTTTATTCATTTTATTTATATAAATGGCATTTTACTCAATATTCATGGTTACCATGGCAACCGTGTCTTTGAAAAAATCTGAAACATCGATTTTTTATCTTAGTGGATCATAAACTTCTTAAAAATCTATAGGTTTGCTACTCTCCAAAAAATTCCGGCGAAATTACATAAGGAACCTGACTATTACGTGATTTGAGGTTATTTGGCCCGTTCTTTCATAATCCGGGGTCAGAATTACAAAAAAGGGTCGAAAAGCTGTCATTTTGGAATTAGAGGTGTGGCCTATTTTCAAGAAGCTGATTGGTCCATTGGCCAGATTCTCCCTGACTCGTCCTGGGAAAAAAACTACGCGGCCGGGTCATACCAAAGACTTTGAAAATGGAACCTACTGCGTTTGTGCTTGGTGCTCAGCATAAGCAATGGAGTAGGGAAAGCAAGCCAGTGAGCCACAACTGGAAAAAAGGCCGTGGTTGAACCAATTGGTTGGAAACTGGGACGTTAAACCTCATCTAACTAACTAACAGCTGTGTTTATCGAAACAGCGTTGCAAGCATGCAGGTTGTTTCTTCGTACTTCCGTATCACACAGCCATACACCACTACCGTATCACAGCTACAGGAACGTTCCTATATCTTGTTCCACAATCACAGCAGCGTTTATCGAAAACAAGCCATTTCAGCGGCATGCAGTCGTGTATGTTATCGACCCCTGCAGTAACTGACACAGAAATAAACAACTGAAACCAACTCAGGCCAAATTGTTAGGACTTACGCGGCCTTCTTCAGTCAAAAAGGATACCATGCACTTTGTGTTGGCCTTACTCTGGTTGTATATAGGCCTACATGCAGAGACTGTTAGTGGCCTACAAGGATTTTTTGAAAATGTCGGCAGCATGGCCGTGCGGGCCAGGGGAGAGGGGGCTGGGGGAGGTCGCCCCCAAATGTCAGACCACTGAGTGACCTGACTAAATCGGGCAGATATTTTGTCTCAGTCGGGAGGGGAACTGGACAGTTAAATTCTATAGCTACTCCAGACTCTAGAGTCGGGCAAAACTCATCGCCCTCCCTAGGCTGAGAAACACAGTCCCGTAGGGCCATGGTCTGCAGCCGAGAGTGTGGTTGTCATTACATCACCCTTTTTGAAGTTTTTGTAGTAATGTAAGAGATTTGTATTTTAGGCCTAGGCCTATAACGCACCGATATTGTTGCAGCCTGGACAACGGGAACGAGGCATCTGAGTGATTAAACCATCATGGACTGGGCCTAAATACTAGTAATTTGGCAAGATCATTTTTCTCAGTGGGCCAATTTAAACTGATATTGTGAACAGTTTTCATACTGCATTGCCTTGTACCCTGCACCAGGCATAGTGTGTTAGTAACCTTGTAGTTACCCCGCGGAGCGGACGAAGTTTTTGCGTTTAGCTCATCGCTGCGAAAAAATAATCTGAGGGGCGGCAGCCTACAAAAGGGGCGGCAGCCACAGAGGCGCTACGTAGGCTACCTTGTAGTCTGATTCTTTGAAACAAGACAGTTCTGTTAAAGTGATCTGTTGTAAAGTGATTTCTCTTTCAGTTCAATAATTTAGTGAAGTGAAAATTCCACATTTAGCAATCGCTTCCATAAACAGTGGTTACGGTTCCCGTAACCATATTTCTAGTTAGTATTATAATATTGGAAGATCGACGGACTGACTGCCTCGTTTTGAGTTATGTTTCTTGCCCTAATTTTCAACGTAATGCATATAGCCTTAAAGGGACGATATTAGTTATGAGAATATGCTATTGGCACATTTTCATTAGAGAACATGCACTATATACAGAAGATGAGACCATGCAAAAATGAAAAAAAAAAAAGCTTTACCATTGATGACCTGGAGGAAACAATTGGTTACCTCAGGAACCGACAGCCCTGACAGCCTAGCTATATTCTGTAGAGTTACATTACCTACTTTACTATCATCATCCGAGACACTTTTTAAAATGAGGGCAGCATTACTAAGGGTGCGACACTGAGCCTTATATTTAGATATACGGCTCTAGGTGAGCCCAGTCTACAGTTTCAATTTCAAATAGATTGTGAAAAGATATCGCACGTCTTGACACCACTTTCCTTCGTCGCAGAGGAATGCAACATTTCTGGGCAATTTTAGCCAAGGTTGGATTGTCACGTAAAAGGGAGATTACATTCATGATTGTGCATTCACATACTGTTGAGGTCCTCTTACTCAACCTTTGGGATTGAAATAAAGCATTACCACTTCATAAAGGTAGCATATCTCTAATAAAAGAGAACTCCAGTGAAGATCTTTCCTGACATCAATAATCCCAAGAAATTTAAGGTTTCATTACAGGACATGTTGCTGAAGCAATATGCTCAATTTGTGATGAAGATGTAGAAAATAAAAACGAACAGAAACACTCATTATGCAAAAAATGTAGGTATATTCGTGTTGCTTTGCATTATATGTTTCATCGATTCAAAATAGCATTTTGAGTGAAGCTCCAAACAGGAAAGTCACCTTCCTATTTTAGAAGCTTTCGCATCTCAAACTTGCCATTGTATTGGTACACAAATTTGGAAACTAAAATAACCTGAGTTTTCTTTCGAAGAGTAGGTCTGTTGAAAACTTCTACAAGAGCCCAGAAGTCACGAAATAGACAAAAAAGACCAAATTTAGTGTGCACTAAATGCACTGACAATTTCAAATGGTAGCCAAAGATATTTTAAGTATAGTCACTACACTTAAAATGGCGTATTGAGTCTTGACTACTCATGTGAGCGACAATATCGGGCGGAAGTGCTGATCACAGTCGTTTGACAACAAACAGACAAATTTATGTCTTACAAAAGTAATACTACTTCTTAGACCAAGTTTCAAGTTATACCAATATCACATAGGCCTACAATAAAATAGATGATTTTTCAATATAATTAAGTTGAAATCAATAAATTTTATACGGAAGTAGAAACAGATCCTTCAGAAATCGGGACATTGTTAAGTATAAGGAGGCATCACTCCTCAATATATTTCATTTACAAGTTTATTTCTTCTCCGCGGATTCTACACAAAACGTTATCATTAACGCATAAGGACTCATTTGAAGTCGATACACCATCCTTATGACAGTTTGACAGGTCATTTACGGTGATATCTTCAATTCTACCACCTCCTGCCAGCCGTTTTTGAAAATCCTGCATTCTGATTGGTTAATTAAACACTGACCTGTTATTCCACAACACACTGTCAGTGAACGTAAAAAGTAATAAAAATGAAGCTTTTCACACATTTTTGGTGGTAGAATAGGAATAAACCACATTTGTCGAACTAATACTTTCTCATAAACCGTCTCGACCCCACTGAATTTGCAAAATCACGGACTCGGCTTCTCCTCGCCTGTTAATTTGCCAAATTTGTAGTCTCGGCGGCTCATTCACCAACAATAGTCCATCAAATGAGATTTATTCCTTAAATAACGCGTTTTATATATGCGTTGTTTTCTTACGCACTTGAAGCAATCCGTGCGCTTTTTTCTGAGCGTGGGGTAGTGCACTTGAAGTAATTCTTCTTAATTACAAAGAAAAATTAATTCTCCACGCAAATTATTCTTAGAATTGCATTTGATATAATTCGTTCTCTTTTTCCCTATGAAAATCGACAAATATGACCGCGGCGTGTGAAATTCATACTTCCACCCCGATATTTGCGTCTTCATGAGGAGTCTCCTTGGATAACAACGTACAGGCCTACACCGTTGGGCATCTATGTTTGTAATATCTTTGATGGCAGCTTCTTGAGTACACGCCACGAATATACGGCTATTTATGATATCTAAATGAATTATCCAATATCCCTGCACTTACTGAAGGAGTCAGGACACGGTTCTGTGTTACAAGTCTCATTTTCAACAGAATGTCCAATGCAGTCGCTGGAGTTGACGTTCTCTGGTGGAGGGTTTATGCAGTATCGATATCTCTCCTTGATTCCACGGTCGCAGGCCCTCGTGCAAGATTTCAGGCTCGTCCAAGGTGACCACTGACCGTCTAGAGGTTCTATATTGCGTGGGATAATAGAGTATCCGTTAATTTTCGGTCAAGTTTTTTACATGAATGTACACCTGGTTTTTCAAAATAAGGTTTCCAAACCATTAGAAAAAGCAAATGTATCGATCGTGTAAATCGTAGGCTATAGCCTCCTGCGATTTGTGAGTGTTGATGACCGAGCATTGACCATACCCCCTTCCCACGGTTGAACATGCGCTGAAGAAATTGTACGGAACTTTGCGCTGTAAATACCCAGGAATATAAAGTGTAGTATTATTGGGATTTTTCGTGCGTGACTTTGTCATTTTTCCCAAGCAAAAATTAGACAGCAGACCTTTCTAACTACGAAGATGTAGGGCGTCGATCCCAATTGGAAAACGGGGGTATAACTGATTAGCCTACAAATTGGAACGACCAGACGGCGCCGACAGCGACGCGGGCGAGCATCGTGTGTGAAACTTCTCTCTAGGGTGTAGGTCTACAGTCTATAGACTTGCTCTAGGGCTCCATGTGGCAGTCCATTGTGATCCTATTGGACCTTAAACCTACACGAGTTCGTGGCTAACTCTATAGTGGGGATGCATTTGAATTTTATATTGTCCCAAACTCTTAAGACTAAGTAGGGCATTCTCAAGAAGTGCCCCTTGCCCCTCCATGATTAAGGACAATGCCACAGTACAGACAAACTGACCTTAAATAGTTCAGCGATGTGTTCAAATTTTTGGTAGAGTTTACTCCCATACTCATTACCTTTCCCGAAAACTTAGCGACTCTTGAGTGTTGGATACATCGTCGGTAGTTTTCTCTATGGCGCAATTATAAAGATTGGGGGCATGTAGCAACTGTTACACCAACTATCCAGACAAATGGATATGGTAGTGAACGGTATTGAGACTGATTGTAAGTGTAACCATAGCAAATTCACTACAGAAGTAAATAAACCTTTACCCGAACTACAGTAAATTATCATCAAAGTAATCTATACCTTGCTGACAAGTTCACTGTACCTTGCATTTTGGCATCCTTATCCAAAACAGTAAATAAAGTCTATTTTATTTTACCACACACTAAATTTAAAATCAGTACCGGTATCAAACATGAATGTCAGGCTGATTGTTCTTGTCCTTAGGAGTGATTATAGAAGAGAACATGGGAATTCAAGAGAAGATATATTTTTCTTGAAAAGTGAAAGCTTTTATGAATTACCAGGAAAAGGACTCGCCATATAATTGGCAGATAGTATGTATTAGGGAATTGAGAGTTTCGCAGTGCAAAGTCTGCATGGGATTTTTGTCATGGAAAAGATTCCCAATGCAAAATTAGTTTCGGCGCGCTTCGCACGCCGTTCGTCACGGTTCGCACTCCCCATCTCATGACCATATGGTAATAATATTCGGACCAATACGCTGTTCTGAAAAACAGAGGTACATCTCCAGTCTATGTATAGTGGGGACAATGCATCAAGGGAGGATCCTAGAGCAATCTAATATCTGAAGCCTATACAAAAACATTGTTACTGTAACGTTATGTAAAGATTGGAAGTGTGTGTCTTCATACATTTTTGAAGAACGGGTGCCATCCCACGGCAAAAATATCACTAATTAATGAGAATTTGTAAGGATGTCGTTACTGTAGTTCAGCCAAAGGTAGTAGCATTTTGTATCTAAGTCACCTAACATAAAAGTTTCTCAAAAAAAGTTGTCAGCCCTCCGATTAGAAAACATACCCTTCCCTTACACCCAGTCAAAAAATAAAAATTCACTGAATTATGAAAATCTTTCAACATATCATCAGTTCAAAAATTTGCCAAAAAACACCATTTTGCATCCAAGCCACCTTAAACGAACAAAAATTTCTCAATGGGGAGGGGGACTCCCCTTAGACCCTTTCCTGGGACGGAGTCTGCACGAGGGGACGAAAGAATGGTCCGTTACGGTGCAACCCATGGTAGGTACGCATATGTAAAATTTACACTGACTTTGTGGAGGTATCTGGGGTAGGATTTCAACATAATCTGTTGTGCTCCCAATCACCAACTCCTGACGGCCCAACTTTGCCACATAACCATAGTGGCGACAGATAAATTTGGTTATGGGACAAATCTGTGACTGTCGGGGGCCTATAATGGACATTTCTGTGTAAACTAACTTATTCCTAAGTGGATGGATGAACACCATGTTTCAAAGGCAAAAAAGTACTACGTTACGCATTTCCCCATTCATGATGGAGAGGAAAAAGAAGATGTCAACACAAGACCTACCACCTGAGATCCAGAACGACCGTCCTGGTGACCAGTAGTCCAGGGGCCAAGGCCATACGTGGAAGTTAATGACGTAGTTTTCACCTCTTTTCCAGCAAAATTCAACTACCCGACAAAAATTTGTTATTTGGAACAATGAAACAAAATGTATTAATGAATGAGGAGAGGACGGGGTATCAAAGAGTTATTCAGAGGTTAATAGGTTAATGGGGTTCAATGCAGTTTTGGAACACATAAATTACTTCCGATGCCCTAAGATTTATTAGCTTTTCGTCGATTTGAATTTGATTGTCTATTTGGATAAATAGTTTTTATACCATTTTATATGATATTTTGTAATTTAATGTGTTTGAGACGCAAAATTTTCAGACCTTGTCCATCAATAGTGGAACTGAGGTAGGGCGCCTTTTTTTAAGAAACCCCCTCCACCGGGAAAATTCCTGTATCCGGCGCTGAGCTTAAGTGTTATCCCCTCAATCTCTCTCCTCCCACAAACAAAATGCAACATATCTTTTGTAATTTACTCGTTTGTTTAGTTAACAGATGTTTTGATGATGAATCACGTGCTCTAACGGACATAGGCTACTAATGCAATGCTCACCGTGTGACTAAAGCATATAGGCTCCATTCCATTGTAAGTTATTGTAACTGTAAGTTTTAGAAATGTCAGTATGACAGTCTTTTAATTGGACAATAAATGCGAATGGCAATAGATTACGTAAGACAGACAGTCTTCATCTTTCAATTGTGCTGGTGAAGACTGCCATATATGGGACAATTGTGTAGAAAATGTTATTCCCTCCCACACATAAGCGTAGGAGGCGGGGGCTGGGGGCTGGAGCCCCCAACCAATTTTTTTTTGTGAAAATTCGGGCAATATGCTGAGAATTTTTGGGCACCTACTGAAAGAAAAATAATGCAATGATGTAGCTAAAGATAATCAATAGTTGAAAAAAAAACTTCCTAGGCAATTAAAATAAAGTTCTGATTTGAACTGCACCAGCACCTACATTTTCGGTATTAATTCAGCAGTGTGCTTTTAATGGTTCAACTGATATTATGATTATCAGTGGTGTATTTGAAGGGCCATTGCCATGCCCCACCCTCACTGATGCCGATTTTTTCTACCTAAAATAAGTAAATTTTTAACAAAAAATTTTACTTAGCATATGTGGTACCAGATTGTATGTAAGGACACCTAATTTTTCAAAAATTTCAAAGAGGAGGGGGTGATACCAATTTTATTTTAGTACTTAAAAAAGTAAATGTTTTTAACACAAATTTTACTTCAAGGGGAGCATATGTGGCACCAGATTGCATGTAAGGGCACCTTATTTTTCAAAATTTTTCAAAGGGGAGGGGGAACTCCCTTGGCAAAAAGAGAAATCCTGGCTAAACCACTGATTATTATCATTATTATTGTAACTACTTCCGCCAAAATTAAAACCAATATGGAAGGTAGTAACACGGCAAATTAGGCAATTGTATGTAATTGGCATACCGTGTGATAACCAATGCATGCTTATATGATAAGTACATTAACATGTCGAAAGCGAGTGGAGCCGGAGGAAATTTTTGGTTATATTTTTCGGGCAAGTCGTTACAGCCCCCCCCCCCCCAATCAACTTGGGCTCCTACGCCTATGCTCCCCCAGGACATCTAACCCCTTGTAGGGCAACCCTGGACCCATCGATATGTTTTTCCAAAATAGTTATCGTTGTACTTTTAGTTGCGCATTTATTACATAATGGAGATCCTACCTGCAGTATTTTCCCAATCCACTCAAATGAAACAATTGAGTCTCTTATTGCAACTAGGCTGTTAATGCCTTTTGAATCTTAGGTACTACATTCATGGAAATAAATAACTCTACTACAATACTTACCAGTTTTAAATGCGTACAAATCAAATGCACCATTTACCAATCCCTTTTTCTTGCAGGTATCCGGCCACGCTGGAGTCGTATTATATACAGCTTCTTCAACGAAATTGTTCTCGGTAATAAAACACTCATAGTCCGACAATGCAAAATAGGTAGAATTGTTGCGATTTGAGGCTAAGGCACATTTATCAATCGGAACAATCCTTTCAGTTGGGGTAAATCCATCTAAAAGTGTTAAATTGTCTGACTCAAGGCTCCGAATCCATATCTCGTCGAGTTTCCAACAACCTAGCCACTTGTAGGGTTCTGTCATGTGTAGAGAACATACAGAAATGTTAACGAGAAATCATTTCGTTATTTCACTCAGTAATTCAATGAAGATAGTGAAAGGAATCACTAGTGTCACAGTCACATCTAACATACGCCGCGGTGGAAAAGAAGACTATGAACGAGTCTAACCTAGAGTAAAGGCCGGTTATATATACTTCCAAATTTTCACCAGCTATAAAAACTATACATGGTCATCCCTTGCTCTGCCGCGCCAGTCACGGGCATAGCTCAGAGTTGAACAGTGTTCAACTTACACAGCTTTATAGCGCTATGAAGTATGACCTGGTCTTAAGGTCCCACTAAAGAGTTTTGATGCCAGACGCTAAGATCTAGTAACTGCAAATGATAATAGATAATGGAATATGAATAGCTATTTAATTCTATTATTTTTTAAAATAGTTTAGCCTAATTAAAATGACCACGAAAAGTTTATGAAGTCTTAGCTTATACTATCAAGGCAAACGCGCGCAAATAAACGACATTAGCGTCAACGGGTGGGGGATGTTGGGAATATGCCACCCTCCACACACACACACTTTTTGAAAGTGGGAGATATCATATCATTAGTCCCCCATTTTTAACAGAACCCTATGAAAAAAAGTTAAGATTCCATAGCCTACAAAAACCAGAGAGTTGTTGGGAAGGAGATAAAGCCAGGGGCGGATCTAGGATTTTTCGTTAGGGGGGGGGGGCGCTGACGGTCGATCATCTGCTCGAACGAATATCTAAGCGGAGCGCCACCATCAGTTGGCGCGGAGCGTACAGAAAATTTTGAAAAATCGCGACCCCTCAGATAGCCGGAAATGGCATTTCCCAGGCTTGTAAGTAGAACCTAAGCAGTCGTTACTTTGAGCTTTTGTTTGCCAAAAATATGTTCCCTTCAATTAAAAGTGAGAAAATTGCAAAAACTTGCTGCATGAACTAAACCAAAATTTACTTGATCTTGATTTAAGCTAAGATCACTCTTTAAACACTTTTGATGAAATATCTTTCCAAAAATATGTCGCAATGTTATAGGTCCGGAAAAAGTGGTCTAAAGATAAGGGGGATCCTCACACAAGGTACAGAGAGGAGAATCTTTCCTTTTTAATTTTGAATAAAAATTCGTTACAACCTATAATTCTATGAACGTAAAAAACTGAAAGAATTGAAGTTTGGGGTCTCCAACAGCTTCAAAGACGATGGTGAAAATATCTGACCAAGAATACGATGCACTGCTGTAAGATTCATATTTGAGATCGCAGTAGCTTTTAAAGTCTTTTGCTTGATGAAATATACCACTTTATTGTCATGTGCATGAGAGATAAACATTGTTAAACGCTTTGCGTTATCATTGACTTCATTAGTGGCATGTAGATTCAGTCTCCACTCCCTCGGGATAGCAGAATTTTTCCATAATACAATGTAAAAGGAAAAATACTAGTAAAATTACATTTATGACAGAAATCATTCTAATTAAGCATTCAGTCGACTCTCTCATTAAAAAAAATACTTTGTAAGTTTTAGAGAAGATGAGAGCTCTGGCATAGATAAGTTTATTGTCAATTTTAATAAGAATTATTCAAAATATATTGCTTAGCATACACATCCGGAGGGCGTAAAATAAGATCAAGTGCAACAGGCATCATAAATACTTGTTTTCAATGATAACATATTCATTGGAAAGGTTACATTAAAACACATATATTCCGCCATATTTCTTGAGCTTTCTATCAAACAAAACTTTCCAAAAAGCAAAGCCATCCTGATAATAATTTTTCCCTCATTTACACTTTAAGCTATAAGCAAAAGAGCATAATTCGACCATTCCTAAACCACCTTTACATTTTGCACATATTAGAACAGAACGTTTCCCCTAATTGTCTGGTTTGTGTGACCAAATAAATTTGTATAAAATACTCTCTAGTTCATGAAAAAAGGAAGAAACGGGATCACAGATTGTATAAAATAAGTGAACATAGACATTAAGCTCATGTGAATTTTGGCCATGCGCTTTTTATACATTCTATACACCGTGACCAGTAACGTAATTTTCATCTTTCAAAGTCTTATTATGTGTTGAATGGTTTTTAGAATGAACTTGTATGTGGATAATATGGTATAGCCTTTACCGCAAAAAAGAAATCAATCCCAAGTTTTGATCGATGCTATAATCAGTACACTAAAGTAATTGAAAAAAGTTAGGCTGGATCCATTCCAGCTGATGTTCACAACTGTTAGGTACAAATGTCGATTGAATTTTCATTCTCAAATATCTCAAAAATGCATGGAGGGGTAATTTATTTCTAATGTTCATGAAAATTAATCTTTTTTATACTCTTTCTTCTCTGAGAGACTGACAGAAAAGAGATTACCAACTTAGAGAATACAAACATTAATACAAGCCAAGCATTCCTGTAGAACTCATAGCCAGACTCAAAGGATACATTTCTGGTAGAAAGAGGTCAAACATCGAACACATTTCTGACAAATGTATAGTCACAAAGAATAAATATTGTTCAAACATATTTCGAGCTGAGCTCAACACAACAAACACAGTTTAATTCGAGTAGTTTATATCACTTTTTACATGATCTTTACTATGTCTTGAGTTTATACAGAGAATTTCCAGAAATTTTGTCACTATTCTACATTTCCCGAAATTGACCAGTTTTCCCGAATTCCTCGTAATTACCTTGAAAGGTATGGCATTGCAACTGATAGCATAATTTATATTTACATACAGTTTGAACTTCCATTATCGATGGTGCGTAGCCCATGGACATTTTCACGGTTCTTTTGTTTTTCCATGACGAGTGTATGATAACATTAACGAGGATTTCCGTTGATTAAAAAACTCCACATCTGATGAACCCAAATTACGGAAGCGTATTGTTGTCACGTAAGATTTTTTTTTCAATTTTTCGTACGTTCGAAAAAACTTTTCGTACGTTCGAAGATCTTTTCGTACGTTCGAAAAAACTTTTCGTACGTTCGAAAATCTTTTCGTACGTTCGAAAAAAATTTTGGAACGTTCGAAAATCTTTTCGTACGTTCGAAAAAACTTTTGGAACGTTCCAAAAGATTTTCGTACGTTCGAAAAAACTTTTCGTACGTTCGAAAATCTTTTCGTACGTTCAAAAAAACTTTTGGAACGTTCCAAAATCTTTTCGTACGTTCGAAAAAACTTTTGGAACGTTCCAAAATCTTTTCGTACGTTCGAAAAAACTTTTGGAACGTTCCAAAAGATTTTCGTACGTTCGAAAAAACTTTTCGTACGTTCGAAAATCTTTTCGTACGTTCGAAAAAACTTTTGGAACGTTCGAAAATCTTTTCGTACGTTCGAAAAAACTTTTCGTACGTTCGAAAAAACTTTTGGAACGTTCGAAAATCTTTTCGAACGTTCAACAATCTGCTGGTCTGTTTTAACGCACGGTTCTTTTAATGTGAGTCGAAACGCAAAGCCGTAGTTGTTGTAGGCCTGTAGGTTATTTGAATAAATGCAAATATTCAGGCAAGTAGTCAAGGCTTCCTTGTTGTGACTCCGCTGCCATTGCAGTTTAGCTTCATTGAGAGTACAGAGAAATAATGGATCAAGTTAACCAGTTCGTGAGATTTTACTTTCATCTCGGATTCAGTCACAAAGAAATAGTCTTTTGTTTACAGCAATGTCACGGCGTTCACTTAAGTTTAACAACTGTGCGGAGGAGACTAAAGGGGATGGCCTTGTATCGTAGGAGAAAGTCAGATTTACTTGAAGTAGCTCTGTTTGTTATGGAAGAACTTGAAAGGCATGGGCAGTTACATGGGTATAAAACAATGCATCTTAAGTGCATTCAGAAAGGTTTGCAGGTAACTCAAGAGACTGTAAGAATCCTACTTCAACTACTTGATCCAGAGGGTGTTGCTTATCGAAGATCTAAACGTCTGCGTCGACGATTGTATCGTAATCCTGGTCCCAACTATATGTGGCACATTGATTCATATGATAAATTGAAACCATACGGCATTTGCATAAACGCAGCAATTGATGGGTTTTCGCGAAATATTATATGGATTAAAGCCTACTGGACAAACAGTAATCCAAGGATAATCGCCGGATATTTTATGGAAGAAGTTGAAAAACTTGGAGGATGCCCAGCCCGTGTTCGTTGTGATATGGGAACGGAAAACGTTTATTTGGAACAGATGCAACGTTTTCTCAGGTATGACCACGTGGACGAATTTGCTCGAGATTGTTTTATTTATGGCTCTAGTAACCACAATCAAAGAATCGAGAGCTGGTGGTCTTACTTGCGAAAACAGCATGCACAGTTCTGGATGAATCTGTTTCAACAACTGAAAGAGGAAAATGAATTTTCGGGGGACTTGTTAGATAAGAGTCTTGTCCAGTTTTGCTTTATGAACATTATACAAGTAAGTAAAATTATATTCACTATGGCAATTTTTCATTTTTTTTAAAAATCGACTCGACGTTTGGTTTAACTTACTACGTTAAGTTCACGCTTTGTACATTCTTATTTAGACCGTCTTTGAAGAGGGACGGATCTAGGAATTCTTCATGGAGGGTTGTGGATGGTTGAATCTTAGGGAAAACGCAAGACAGGACCAAAGTCGATCAGTCCCATTGTTATACGGCATTATAAACACCCTTCATCACAGGAAAATAGGAATGCGTATACTCTACACGCAAATTTACCTTTACAGTTGTTACGTTGGGTGCCGGTATAGCATTGATAGGGGGCCAGTCAGGGTCTACGGCAACGGCCATATCGCCGGCTAAATACGCCACTGTGCTTTAAATAATTGTATTGATATAACTAATTTAATACTTCTTTGTTCCCATTTTTGGGAAGGGAACACGAACGGGGCTTGGGCCTCTCTAGAAGGTGACAGACACACTTTCTCCTCCCTAGTATTTGGTATCTCCGCGTTGCAAATAGCCCATGTTATATTTTTGTGAAATGGAACTCTGACTTTAAACTGGGTGAGAGGCATCCTTGGCAACTCATTTGAATCGATTGGAACCCACACAATGCCTTCAATCGGATATAAAGAAACTACAACCTATTAGGTTACTCGAAAGGCGGAGTACTGTTTTCCTCTCCCCCTTTCTCTTTTTTGCAATATGTGCGCTGTAACAGGAAATTCCGTCAATCTTATTTTTCAGAATGAACTGAACGAAGTCGCTGACCTGTGGAACATGCACCGCATACGGCGATGCAGGAATGCCATAGCACCAAACGGTCGCCCTCTTCTGATGTACAATCTTCCCAACCAGTTTGGTGGCACTGACCACCTGCAGAATGTATCTCGTCAGCAGGTTCGGTTGTGTAAAGACGAATGCACTTTTAGAGGCCGGTTACCTTGTGCTGAAACGGTGTTTGAAATTGCATGCACAATAATGGCTGAGCATAATATAAGTCCACCAGAAGATAGCAAGGAAGCCGAAGAAATTTACAAAATCCTGAGACGTTACATTCGTTTGCGATTATGATCGTAACTTCTGAAACACTTAAGTAAGGACTTTTGTCAAACACTCTGTCTGCGCTTTATTGGGCTCAGGGCCGGATCCAGGTGGGGGCGCACCCGGCGCACGCCCCGTCCCCTTTCTCGATGACCAAAGATTTCTTGATCAACGATTTATATATATATATATATATATATATATATATATATGGGAAATATGCTTCCCAGATGCTGGGAAATCGCATCTAAGCGCATCTAGAATTAAAAATTTTCTTGGGAGAGGACCCCCCCCCCCGCCGGCATTATTTTTTTCCCAGGACGAACGTGGGCAAATCGAGTTTTCAAAAAATTTTAAATTTGTTTCAGATTGACGGTTAGGGTTAGATTTAAGGTTAGGATTACATGGATTGGGGTTATTTGGCCCGTTCTTTCATAACCCCGCGTCAGAATTACAAAAAAGGGTCGAAAAGCTGTCATTTTGGAATTAGAGGTGTAGACTATTTCCAAGAAGCTGATTGGTCCATTGGCCAAATTTGGCCTGACTCGTCCTGGGAAAAAACTACGCCCCCGCCGTGGCATCGCGCCTTCGGCGCTAGCTCGTCGGCCTTCGGCCAACGATGTGTGCACCCCCCCCCCCTCTTTCTCAAAATCCTGGATCCGCGCCTGGAGCTTGATCTTGTAGAAAGCAACGGGCCACTGTGATTTACATAAAGCAGTGGCGTATCTTCTACACCGTAAATATTTGTGTTCGTTTTCAAGATTCCTTGCATGGAAGCCGGCATTTTTCAAAGTGATGGTATGCTAATGTTTTCGGTTGGATCTTTTTCTTTTATATATACTCAACATAAAACCTGAGAAGTATCCCCAAAAGTTGGAACATGTTCCGTGTATTTACGAACGAAGGACTCAGTATTCTACTTCGGTCGTTTTCTAAGTGTGTCACTGTGTATACGGTATAGAACACACTTGTATCAAAATGATAATATAAACGTTTCTTCAGTTAGGATTATTCATTTATCATTGTCGATAATTTCCCCCTTTATTTGTCAGCATCTGTATTCTCGGACAAAAGAAATTGGAATGAACATATCTTTTGAATGACTTGTTAGTCATATACCTTTCAGTTCTGGCGTGCAAGGCCCGGTAGGCGTGGTTGTGTTGAAATCCGCAGAAGCCCGTACTGAAAGTTCTCGTGAATTAATAAATTAAAAGAAAGAAGTGAAAAGAGCATAATGCGTTTTATATACATTACCGTCACCTGGCCTAGACATGCAATATCTTTAATTATTACTTAACCATTTAGTTTCACCAATAATCTCTGTCCATAACATAACATAGGGGTAGGAAGCTTTTTGAAAGTGAAGGGGTCGGAACTTGCAGGCTCTGAGGCAGAAATTTCAGTTGTGGGTGTCCAATTGAGAATAGTGGGTGTGCTAACATATTGGCCCAATATGATGCCGAAGGTATCATCACGATCGCGAAGCAATCACCTTCCTTGGCAGGAATTCAAGGGGGCCCTTGTGGGGGTTAAGGGGGCAAGTTTAGAATTTTGCATTTTAGAGGTTTCTGAGGGTAAAATACAAGCTGTTTCAGCCCATTTTTGAGACTTCTTGGACCTGAAATATGAGTTTGACAATACAATTTCTGCCCCCTTCTGGTCTTCCGCCAAAATATTAGTCTTCCGACTCCGAGGCTGATATTTACTAGAACAGGACATCAGGATTAGGGCTAGCTGCATTTTGTTTGTTTGTTTGTTTTTTTTTTGGTGTGGGGGGGGGGGCATTCCCAAATATTTGGAAAATTAGAAATGGTGTGAGGTATCGTCTACGCCGCAAACTTACAAACCAAAAGTATCCAACCTCACGTACCCTTCCCTCAGTTTTGTCTAGCCATAGGCCTAATTGTAGCCAATTATTAATCCTCAGCCTTTAGCTTCAACTTATAACCTTACTGTCACTGTAAAACTAAATCTTGACTTGTAGTGTTACTGATTCTAAACAATGGCACCGTCTGCTAGACTGTAGTTCCAATAGCCGAAGTCTGTAGATCTACAGAGAGCACAGCACTGGCTTCAAAGTCAGACAGAACTACTGTGATGTGGTTCCCTATGCAGCATACATGCTAAAGCATTCACTTGATACATCTACAAAAAATGAAAAAAAAATCAGCAACTTTTATCATCGATGATAACGAGCAATTTCGTATGCTTCTAATATCCGGAGATTGTTGTCCAAACATTCCAGCCTACGATCACTCTTTTGGTCCTTACAAGTTTCATTTCTACTGTAGTACACACTAAATATGTAGTACCCATAGAATGGTAGTCAGGCGCGGTTTTACGGGGGGGCTTTGGGGGCTTAAGCCCCCCAAAGTTCGCTCAAGCCCCCCAAAATTTTCAGAGGTTGTGTTATGCTATATTTGCGTGTACTGAGAAAAACAAAATTGTCCAATACACTTGTGCACATCTTAGTCCAGTGGAATTAGTTTGTCAAGGGAAACTGTCGTCTGTGTCTCGAAATCACATATTAGGTTCACGATTTCATACAATGGAAGTTGGGTCAGATAAGTAACATCTATGATAGTATGTACGTACATGTAAATCAAGTTAAAGGATAAATCATCTGTTGGAAGTTCAAAACGAGTCATTTCGTCCCTGATCTCGTCAAGCTATACTAGCCCTTTTAAAGGGGAATTTTCATGATCCCAGACAGTTCCAATTCTCCCAACTATGCATCTTCTAGCTCCTCCCATAACTGTATGAGGCTCTTCCTTGTGCAAGAATAAACCTGTTTTATTGCTTAAGGCCATGTCCTAGTGAGTACACAAGGCTATAAAATGTTATAAAAGTACTCTCTCTGCCTTGTGTGGAATGTGAGCTACTCTGCATCTTTCAAATTTTCAAACTTTGATGTCAATCAAACAGCAGTCACCAACTGAGAATTTTGATATACATACACTAAAAATATACTTTGGGGTGATGACAGTCTGTCTTTAAGTCAAATCTACAGACCGAATCGTTATTCCCATTAATGTGAACAGGTCCAGTTGCTCGTATCTCTCAGTAACGTTTGCTACATTCTTCCAAATAAAAAAAAAATATATATGCCTGTATATACGTTACATCTACGTCATGGTCAGGGGCGGTGCCACTCAGGGGGAAGGGAGGCCTATCCCCCCTGTAATTTGCAGGAAAAGAGAAAAAGAGTAGGAAAAGAAGACGTGAAAGAGAAGAAAAGAGGAGGGCGGGGTAGGCCTATATCTGATCCATATAGTTAATTCAGGGCTTCCAAGAGGCCATATTCCGGTTTCTACCAGCCTTTAGATACTATTTTAAAAGGCACAAATGAAGGCAAATTTTCTTAATAGTTCGAGAATATTTCTGTGGACTCCACGCACGTATTTTTGCGTAAAACTTTCCCCGACTAGAGGGCAGTAATGTGTCCAAAAGGGGACTTCAGGAGGTTTGTTGATACATACCCTTAGACAAAAAAGGCTCCTCTTTCACCTAACCAAAAATATTAAGAATGTTTTGAACTCATATGATCGGGTCCAAAAATATCCCAAAGATAACACCATTTTTGCATCTAAGCAACCTTCAAGTAACCAAAATTTCTCAAAAGGGGAGGGGGACCCCTCCCCTTAGACCTATCCCCTAGAACAGCCCTCTTTTACCCAAGCAAAATTAGAATTCACGAAGTTATGAACATTTGCCAGCCATATATCAGTCAAAACTGTCCCGAAGACCGCACCATTTTGCATCTTAGCAACCTTAAAGTAACCAAAATTTCTCAAAGGAGAGGGAAACACCCCTTCCTTTAGACCTCTCTCCTAGGACCGCCCTCTTTCCCCCAACCAAAAATTAGAATTCACAAAGTTATGAACATTTTCCAGCCATATATATCAGTCAAAAAATAACCCTAAGACCCCACCATTTTGCATGTTAGCAACCCTAAATTAGCAAAAATTTCTCAAAGGGAGGGGAACACCCTTCCCCTTAGACCTCTCCCCTAAGAAGGCTCTCTTTCCCCCAACCAAAAATTAGAATTCACAAAGTTATGAACATTTTCCAGTCATATAGTCAAAAAATTACGCAAAGAACGCACCATTTTGCATGTTAGCAACCTTAAATTAGCAAAAATTTCTCAAAGGGAGGGGGACATCCTTCCCCTTAGACCTCTCCCCTAAGAAGGCCCTCTTTCCCCCAACCAAAAATTAGAATTCACAAAGTTATGAACATTTTCCAGCCATATATATCAGTCAAAAAATAACCCTAAGACCCCACCATTTTGCATGTTAGCAACCCTAAATTAGCAAAAATTTCTCAAAGGGAGGGGAACACCCTTCCCCTTAGACCTCTCCCCTAAGAAGGCTCTCTTTCCCCCAACCAAAAATTAGAATTCACAAAGTTATGAACATTTTCCAGTCATATAGTCAAAAAATTACGCAAAGAACGCACCATTTTGCATGTTAGCAACCTTAAATTAGCAAAAATTTCTCAAAGGGAGGGGAACACCCTTCCCCTTAGACCTCTCCCCTAAGAAGGCTCTCTTTCCCCCAACCAAAAATTAGAATTCACAAAGTTATGAACATTTTCCAGTCATATAGTCAAAAAAGTACGCAAAGAACGCACCATTTTGCATGTTAGCAACCTTAAATTAGCAAAAATTTCTCAAAGGGAGGGGGACATCCTTCCCCTTAGACCTCTCCCCTAAGAAGGCCCTCTTTCCCCCAACCAAAAATTAGAATTCACAAAGTTATGAACATTTTCCAGTCATATAGTCAAAAAATTACGCAAAGAACGCACCATTTTGCATGTTAGCAACCTTAAATTAGCAAAAATTTCTCAAAGGGAGGGAAACACCCTTCCCCTTAGACCTCTCCCCTAAGGAGGCCCTCTTTCCCCCAACAAAAAATTAGAATTCACAAAGTTATGAACATTTTCCAGTCATATAGTCAACAAATTACGCAAAGAACGCACCATTTTGCATGTTAGCAACCTTAAATTAGCAAAAATTTCTCAAAGGGAGGGGAACACCCTTCCCCTTAGACCTCTCCCCTAAGGAGGCCCTCTTTCCCCCAACCAAAAATTAGAATTCACAAAGTTATGAACATTATCCAGTCATATAGTCAAAAAATTACCCAAAGAACGCACCATTTTGCATGTTAGCAACCTTAAATTAGCAAAAATTTCTCAGAGGAAGGGGACTCCCCTCCCCTTAGACCCCTCCCCTTAGACCCCTCCCCCACGACGGCGATCACTCAGCCCATGCCCCCTATCAAAATAACCTTGTGCCGTCCCTGGTTATGGTACTGCTTTTATTATCATTGGTTTCAGCGTGCGCGTGACCGATTTACATATTTGAGAGAAAATTTTATGATTCTTCCGTTTCAAGTCCCCCCTAAGCCCCCCCAAAAGTCTCGATCTAGAACCGCGCCTGATGGTAGTACCATAGTCTGAGGGTTGAAATCTTCGATGTCAAACTTAAAGGCATCCAAAATTATCAAGAGTGACAAACATTTCATAAATTAATTATGAGGTATGTGTAAAACACTCTAACTAAGCCCCTCGTAATATTTTCGGAACCTTTGCTTCAGTACTTTCCTTGCACGATCCTTTATTATCCACAAACACCCACACTAGCTCATACGCTATCCTAACGTATTTATATATGGAGATATATCGAACCTAAGCTAGTGTCATGTTTGTGTGAGAAGTCTGATCCTACGGACAGACTACATTGTAAAATGTATGGTATCAAGCGCTCGCAGCATAACATGCAACACGGCAGTTACGTTGTGAGCAATAGCACTAACCACACAATTCAGTTGACAGGATTTTCGTATGGCAAGTACATCGAACGTAGTTGAAAGTCAACGCATTACTGCATTGACTCAATATGTGCTGCTATAAGAATTCCGATGTACAAGAAGAGATGTGTATGCATGTTACTCACTGATCTTAATTTAGATCAGTGATGTTACTAGAATTGTGATTTGAACAAAATCACGCTATTAGTCCCGCAGAAAACTAGGGAAGATAAAAGGTCTTCCGGTTGGCGAAATGGTCGTCTCGGACGCTTATTTCAAACATTCTTAATAAGTATACTGGAAGCTTGGGAGAATTAGTGCACGGCTTTATGTGTATTTTGAAAGCTGTGTGCGAAAATATAGGCCGTCATTTTGGGAAACCGGCCGTGCAAAGGACGGCTGGACGGCTGGCTGCCTAAATGTGCATGTTAGTGATGAGTGTGGTCCCCCTCCCCTGTGGTAGTCTTTGACCATTTAAAGTGCCCTAGGTGCAAACGGTGAAATGTTTCACAAACTTTGAAGTAATTTACTCTTTTCAATTCCTCCCGTAGCATATTTTGGCAACATGTCAAAGTGTGGGGGGGGGGGCGAAAGGAGATTTCCTCCCCCACCAATCAGAGTGCGGGGCGGTCACCCCCGCCCCGTTTTCCTTCGCCTACGCAAAAGATCTACCTTCCAAAACAGCTCACATTACCAGAGTTATGAATGATACGTTATATAAAAGTTTTAAATTTTAGGTGAAGAAATTATTTATAAGCTACAAAAATAAATTTCTTTTACGAGAACATTATTTCTTGAAATAGAAGTTATCCTTTTGTCATTCTGTATATCTGAGTCATGGTTTGAAAGGTGTGAAGATTACTGTTAACGCAACAAAGAGGACATATAAAGAGTACTGCATATCTCATCTGTCTCATCTCCTCTACATATTATGTGCTTCAATGGCATTTTCCAACATACTGACAGGCAGATCATCATGGCTAAAACCCATTTTGTTACCCTTAACGTCATTAATGCCTTTACAAGAATTTTATGGTCAAGTACGTAGACCTACCTGTCCACTGACTTTAAATTTAATAGGGGTTACGTAGGCTATACGCTCTTAAAAGAATTCGCGCTACAACACTTTGGTAAAATTTGGATAATTTGACCTTTGACCTCTGTCCAAAGCAACCACAAAAGTACTACTTTGAAATTTGTTTCATCCTCTTCTACATATGTTGTGGACTAATGGTCTTTTCCAACACATACTGTTAAGGAGATAATGGCTAAAAACTCTTGCATATAGAATGCTGCGAAAAATGCGCTACTATGAGAAACACCTTGAGGACTAGTACTTAGCCATCCATGACAACAGTGCGGTAAGCACTCCGATCGAGACTTGATACAACTTGAATAAACGTTAAAGTAATAATTATTGGATACTAAACGTATAGGGGTATTTTAAAGGGGCCTGTCGTTACAACATCCAATTAATTTTAGTGTATTGGAAGAGAAGTTGAAGGTCGAATACTAGGTTTGTAGGGGTGTCACTCGCATATAGGGAGGGATTTACTGGTCCGTAACCAGAGGGGTCCCGGAAGACGACTCCTCCAAATAAGAGAGCTCTGATGAAACCAATTCTAGTCACTACCACGGAAAATTTTCTTAATAGTTCAAGAATGTTTCTGTGAACACTACGCACGTATTTTTGCGTACAAACTTTCTCCGAATAAAAGGCAGTAATGCATCCAAAAGGGGTATTCAGGAGGTTTGTTGACAACATTTCCTTAGACAAAAAAGGCTACTGTACTCTCCTCTCTCACCCAGACAAACATTAGAATTCACTCAAGTATGAACATTTTCCAGCCATATATGATCAGTTCCAAAAATATCCCAAAGAGAGCACCATTTTGCATCTAACCAACCTTAAATTAACAAAAGTTTTTCAAAGAGGAGGGGGACACACCCTTCCCCTTAGACCCTCCCCCAGAACGGCCCTCTTTCACCCAACCAAAAATTATAATTCACAAAATTATAAACATTTTCCAGACATATATATTAGGGCTGAGTTGGGTAGCAAAAATTCGGAACCGGGTACCCGTTTTCATTATCCGGTCAGGAAACGGGTACCCGAATCATAGGGACTGGCTCTGAAAGTTTCTGACTTTCAGAGCCAATAAATACATAACACGGTTGATACCGAATATTAACACCATGTGCACTGTAAGCGAACGTTATTCCGACCCTTTTAGGGCATTAAGCGGAACTTGATAGCACTGGTTCTATATGTTCAGAACAGTTTCACGTATTTTTACACATAAGACGGGTACCCGTTTTGTTCATTTTATGTACAGGTACCCGTATGTTCGGTCGGGTATTCGGGTACCCGACTCAGCCCTAATCTATATCAGTCAAAAATGTAACAAAGACAGCACCATTTTGCATCTAAGCAACCTTAAATTAACAAAACTTTCTCAAAGAGAAGGGGATCGGCGATTACTCAACCCATGCTTTGCCCCCCCCCCCACATCAAAATACTTTAATAGAATTTTTCAGCAAACTGACAAGCAGCTCGTCATGGCCAGTAAAACCGAAACCCATTTCTGATAGGACTTACGCTCTTTAAAGAATTTGCCCTACATTGATGCGAAATTTTGATAATTTTACCTTTCACCTTCATCTAAAGCAACCACAAAAGTACTACTTTGTCTCATCCATTTCTACATTATGTTGTGGGCTAAATAATGGTCTTTTTAACACATAATGTTGAGCAGATATTGGTTGAAAACTCTTTGGGGTCATTTCGCCTCTGACCAATGACTTCATCATCTACGCATGCAAAAGTTCCCACCGTCAGTGACCTAAACACCAAGTTGTCAGGTTAACTGATGCTTCTGATGATCGAGTTGCATAGTCCCTGCATGAGCACTGTACATTACCGTAGCAGTACATGTATATGGCACATAAGGGCAGAGAGTATGTACAGCCCAACTTGATAGCACTCATCAATATTCCAAATCTTTTCGAACGTACGAAAAGTTTTTTCGAACGTACGAAAAGATTTTCGAACGTACGAAAAGATTTTCGAACGTTCCAAAAGTTTTTTCGAACGTACGAAAAGATTTTCGAACGTTCCAAAAGTTTTTCGAACGTACGAAAAGATTTTCGAACGTACGAAAAGTTTTTTCGAACGTACGAAAAGATTTTCGAACGTACGAAAAGATTTTCGAACGTACGAAAAGTTTTTTCGAACGTACGAAAAGATTTTTGAACGTTCCAAAAGTTTTTCGAACGTTCCAAAAGTTTTTCGAACGTACGAAAAGATTTTCGAACGTACGAAAAGTTTTTTCGAACGTACGAAAAGATTTTCGAACGTACGAAAAGATTTTCGAACGTACGAAAAAATTTTTCGAACGTACGAAAAGATTTTCGAACGTACGAAAAGATTTTCGAACGTACGAAAAGTTTTTTCGAACGTACGAAAAGATTTTCGAACGTTCCAAAAGTTTTTCGAACGTTCCAAAAGTTTTTCGAACGTACGAAAAGATTTTCGAACGTACGAAAAGTTTTTTCGAACGTACGAAAAGATTTTCGAACGTACGAAAAGATTTTCGAACGTACGAAAAGTTTTTTCGAACGTACGAAAAGATTTTCGAACGTACGAAAAGTTTTTTTGAACGTACGAAAAGATTTTCGAACGTTCCAAAAGTTTTTTCGAACGTACGAAAAGATTTTCGAACGTACGAAAAGTTTTTTCGAACGTACGAAAAGATTTTCGAACGTACGAAAAGATTTTCGAACGTACGAACAGTTTTTTCGAACGTACGAAAAGATTTTTGAACGTTCCAAAAGTTTTTCGAACGTTCCAAAAGTTTTTCGAACGTACGAAAAGATTTTCGAACGTACGAAAAGTTTTTTCGAACGTACGAAAAGATTTTCGAACGTACGAAAAGATTTTCGAACGTACGAAAAGTTTTTTCGAACGTACGAAAAGATTTTCGAACGTACGAAAAGATTTTCGAACGTACGAAAAGTTTTTTCGAACGTACGAAAAGATTTTCGAACGTTCCAAAAGTTTTTCGAACGTTCCAAAAGTTTTTCGAACGTACGAAAAGATTTTCGAACGTACGAAAAGTTTTTTCGAACGTACGAAAAGATTTTCGAACGTACGAAAAGATTTTCGAACGTACGAAAAGTTTTTTCGAACGTACGAAAAGATTTTCGAACGTACGAAAAGTTTTTTTGAACGTACGAAAAGATTTTCGAACGTTCCAAAAGTTTTTTCGAACGTACGAAAAGATTTTCGAACGTTCCAAAAGTTTTTTCGAACGTACGAAAAATTGAAAAAAAAAATTTTACGTGACAACAATACGCTTCCGTACCAAATAGCAGATGGATTGTAAGAAAAAGTTTAGTGTTCTACATAAAGCGTGGTCCGAAATAGGGTTGAGACCTTCGATATCACTCTATTGACACTTTATCGGAAAACTTGAAACTGTGTGCTCTAAATTGCTATTAGTTTGTAACAATTATAATAACATAGTTTGAAAATTATAAGATAATACAACATTATGTAGAAACAAGTAGGCTAAATGATCTATTTAGTGAAAGTAAAAAATAAGCTTTGGAAAATTTTAGGGGGGCGCGCGCCGGGTGCGCCCCGCCTAAATCCGCCACTGAAAGCACTTGCACCCTCTTTGAAACCATGTGGTTTACCGACAATAAGCCCTCGATTGTCCTGTTGTTGAAATTCTATCTGAGTTAGCGGGATTAGATGTACACCGATTAGTGTCGTCTGCCAGATCCCTCCCAACAGCTTCAACCATTGCGGTAATATTGCCAATCGTCAAGAAAAAAATCATTAATGTGTGCTAGAGCTCACTTTTTGAAAGGGTTAAGTACATTTTTAAATAGAGTATCGAACATGGATACATGTTACGCTATGTGAGGAACAATCTGGAATCTTTTCCTACCCTGCATTAGAATTTTGCGATTCACTTTTGAATGAGTTCTGGTCACAGTCATGTCCCCGTACTTTTGAGACACCGTTGACGCATACTCTTAATTCATGAGCAAGAGGACAACAGAAACTTCGACACAGAACCCTCTTTTTAAGTACCAGTAATTCATTTAATCGGAGATTATAAAATACTCACGTTCAACTGAATTGTTCCATGGGCAAGATTCATTGTTGCAAACTTTTTCTTCGTAATACTTCTGTAGGTTTTCATCCTTCCACATACTCGATGTAAGGTTTATCACTTGGTTACACTGAAGAGTTCCTTGAGTCACACAGGCAAAAGATCGTAAATGTGAACCGCCGTCACAAGCTGCTGTGCACGAGTTCCATTCAATCCACGGTGTGTAATAGGGAATAGGTTTTACCTCGGACCTAGAAGCATGCAAATCTGGTAGAAAAAGTACGTTTTAATGAGATAATGAGATGTCGGTATAAAATTGACCAGAATCAACTAAAGGATGTAAAGAAGTAAAAAGGTACCGTGAGCAGGTAACCTGAAAATATCCCGAACTGATATATACGGTAAAATAATTTAGTGTAAACATTAATCAAACTCTCAGAATCTTATAACAAAATCATATGACATATCATCAACTGCAGGCTGTTTTCTTCAACAAGAAAGGAGATGTAAACACCCATGTGTATAGCTGTTTGCGCCTTATGTTATGCTCCCTTTCAATTAGCCCAAATTGTTTCCTTTCACCGTTCCTAAAGTAGGCGCTCTGTAGACTGTCGGCAATCCACTCTAGACTAGAGGCGAATTTAAAATCGGTGACCAGAATAACCAAACCCTCCCTTACGGGAAGCTTATCGTCTTTTTTAAATCCAAACATGGTATAATCATTACTGTAGGCCTGCCTAATAGTTAAACCCTATACTGCATCCCCTCTACCCTAACTCTGGACACTAACCTTGACTTCTGGTCACTCTTGTACCCGGGAGGCAGTCCAAAGCTAGCTGAGCTAATTAACTAAATTCTTGATTTAATTTTTAAAGGAGGGTACTTACAATAGCTCATCAAATAAACGTCTGCATTGCCATTATGTCCCCTTCCATTTTGACCACATGATACAGAAGTCTGTAATCCCCTTTTCCAGAAGGTTTCAAAGCCACTTCCGGACCAGCATTTACCGTTGTCAAAGAGTGCAAACATAGGGTCGGTAAGGTTCTCTGTCGCTAGAGCACATCGTAGGATTGCATGCCGTCTTTTGCTCGCTTTATCTGTGAAAACATATATGCAAATATAAGAATACATTAGCCCTTGTTCTGGCTCGAAAATGGTAAGCAGACTATAGAAATCATGCACAACTGTATGATGTTATACAGTATCACTGATCTAACCATGATGTAACTAAATTTGTTATTGCGTTCTTCCATAGACATCAAAGAAAGGGAGAATGCGGTCTGTTGTGGGTACGTGCAAAGCACGTCTGAGCTGTTTAAAGTTAAGTTTTGATTTCTGTCGTTCCAAAGCAAGCAAAAAATGTTCTTTGGAGGTGTTTTGAGCATTTGTTTTCGGTTTTCAGTACTTGCAGTGACAGCTGCCACTTCTAGGCGGTATTGGAAATTTCCTTATAAAAGCTATTGAAGGAACCAGGATTGTAACCAGGATTTTCCAAAGGGGGAGGGGATGTTCACTAGGCTGGGTCATGCAGCTGAACTAGAAACCAGGGGTGACGCCATCCTTTGCCCGATTGGGGGGAAGGTAAGCTTTCCCTGGCAACGAGGACCAGGAATTCATTGCCACGACAAAGGTGACGAGTGGCCGGCAGAAGTGGACCAGAGATTTGGGGAATTTGTTGAACAAAATTTGAAATATTTGAATTTCTGTTGAGGCAGCTTTGAGAACTTTAGTGTATATCATAGAGAATTGAAAAAATTGGGGTTTTTATTGCAGAAAATTTGAGGATTTTACTAAAGAATATACCTAAATGCCTTCCTCGAGAGCTTAAACATGTAAACCACATCGGGGCGAATGTTTGCCGCCGACGATTTCATGATTTATCATACAACTCAAGGCTCCACGATAAAAGCTGGAAATTCCACCGACGGGGTTTATTGAAGCCTTTCCCAACGGGAGGGGGCGTGATCCCTGACCCTCTTTGGCGCCACATCTGAGCAGAGCCTCATCTAAAGCTCTACAAATATATTGGCAAAGAAACGGAGGGTGGGAATACCGGGATAGGCAGGGCAGGATTCGATAAAACTATGGGTGGCACCCTGAGGCCCAGAGGGGGGCTGGAAGAACCAACATGTTCATTCTTCCCGACTGAAGGCAACGCGACTTAAAACTGGTCTCAAAACTGCCAGTCGCAGTCGTAAACTCACGCACACTACACGACTGTTGGAGACCCGACGATCGAGTTGAGTTGCGGTGTGCTAAGTCGTGTAGTGTGCGGCTAGCTTTAGTACTCTTGATTTGGTACCAAGTAGGCAAATCTGAAGTACTAAGCGCTGAGACCGTTGTGTTTTTAGAAAATCTGACATACAGGATACATGAATAGGGTGCAGGGCACCAAGTGTTTGAGGACACGTAAGTAAAGAGAAAAACCTATGCTCGTGCAGAGGAAAAACACTTTTCGGGCGGCTGGCTCCTAACGGGGATAGCACACACTGTATCATATTAACCTTCTGCCCGACAAAGTAGTTGATCCCTCTAGAGTTCGCCGAATACTGAAATACGAAAAATTTATTTAAAAACTACGGTATGGATTGGTCATATTTTGGCCCATCATCACAAAAAAAATGCTGAGTTGGGTACGGGAAAGCTATGTACAGTACAGTCACTGGGTGTGGCTTAGTAGACACCAATTAGGCGAACTGAGAGGGCGAAAAACTTTGCTTGAAGAATAAAGATTGGCCCACGGAGAGCGGGAACAGGATCCAAATACTGCCCCCTCAGAAAGTAGGAAGGATGGGAAGGGGTTCAAAATAATGACAAAGGAAAGCGTAAAGTAGGCCATATGCCCGGCGTATGGCATGAACTGGCCTATTTCTAACCATGTTCAGTGGCGCATTTGGGGAGACTTGCCAAAACGGGGCAAAGGCTCTTCCTTCCCTGTGAATTTCATATTGATCAAGGTCAAAGTTATAAGCTGCATGAGCACGTAAATAGGCTATTAACTAGCAACAAGCTTTTGTACGTAGAAGTTCAGAACTTCAGGCTGGAATCACCGAATGGTGCCAAAAACTCTGGGACTCCAGCAATACCCGAATTTTGGGTCAAGGAGACTACCAGATATATCCCCACTTTGAGACCCGTGAGAAAGCACAGGGAAATGCCATGTAAGCTCTGGCTATTACAATATTTTGGGCATCAGAATAAAGAATTTACTTTCGTTATAAATGGCAAGTTGTACATCACGCGAAGCACGCCATAATTTTCACTGACATATGGAAAAAGGGTTTCTATTAGGAATAGAACAGAGCTGACCATTTCCGCTTTTCTGGAATAACGGACATTTTAATTTATTCATCGCATCTGTCGGTCGAAGTGGTCAGACTTCCGGAATAGTTTACCAAACTAAAGCAGACATAAAAGAAGAAATGAAAGTAATCTTGACAGGAAATCGTATTGCTATTGTTTTCAATATGATTTCATATGGCTACTTTCCAATACGAAAGCCAAAAAAACTCAAGAAAAGCGACGAAGTTCTGCCACGCGCGAAGGGCGCAGAAGCTGTTGGGATTTTATTGAGAGATCTTTTCCATTGAGAGCAAAACTTAAGTCAGGGAAGCCATTGAGGTTATAGAATGGTGTTACAATTCCAGTGCAAGTAAGTGCGAAGGCGTGTGGAGTAGGAGGGGGTTTCGCTCAAGTGACGAGGTGGTTCGCTTGGAGAGGAGGTTTGCCTGAACCCCCTTTGGTTACGCACATTTATGGTCAGTTTTCGGTTTTTGGTTGTCAGATTCGTTTTTCGCCGGTTTTCCGTGTCCGTTTTAGAGCACGTGAAAAGTAGTTCTGATGATCGCGGATAGAGAAATCAACTACAACACAAACGGTACTTGCTTGCAACTACTTTTACAGGAAGCAATTAAAACTATGTCATCGTGCACAACCTCTGAAATTTTGGATAAGCAAATCTATACAATTTTTCTCTTTAATATATTGCCTTTTACTACTGTAGAAACTAGTGGAATCTTCGGATTTTGTATTTCAGATCTGCAATATTTGACAAATGCTGTAAATAAAGATTTATTGGAATGGAAATCCCAACATAATAAATTATCCTGTACACTATTACGAAATCAGAACTAATGCCTTTGACGCATCTTAAATCGCTTTCTTATGGTAAAAATTCAATCTTTATTACAAACATACCATTCACAACGAACTTTACATTTTCAAAACATTTAAGGCAAAATAGTTTTCAAATTTGGTGGGATACGTACACAATTATCTGACCAGAACTATAATGAAATCACATTTGCAGAAAACAATTGACAGGACTGCTATTTCTAATTGTTAAAGATTTTTCTGATACCTCCCCTATAAGAAGGACGCTGCATCGACGATATGTTTTGTAAAGAGTGAAGGGCGTTACTCTTTGAATGCTTCGTTACCTGAAATAACTTTGTAGTCCCTTCCTTCCAGTAAGCTGTTGGAGATTCATAACTGTTCTGAATTCTTGTCAAGTTGTCTATAAGAATATTTCTTACTTGCCAGTGTAATCTAAAACTA
This sequence comes from Holothuria leucospilota, assembly GCA_029531755.1. Classification (NCBI taxonomy): domain Eukaryota; kingdom Metazoa; phylum Echinodermata; class Holothuroidea; order Aspidochirotida; family Holothuriidae; genus Holothuria; species Holothuria leucospilota. The sequence continues at coordinate 44,631,845 of CM055962.1, forward strand.
TTTTTGCGATAGATGTATGTTCAAGATACTTTATCAAGCAATTTATGTATGATTGCTGAGGTACTAAAAGCGGCAGCAAAAGTGACTAGCTTCGCCTGTAAACTGTTAAAGGACCAGGAATTACAAGCTTTATTATAAGCTATAGAATAAAGGAAGGCTTGACCTAGATAAACCTCTCCTACTCGTGAACTCTCTCCCGGCGATAGTGGAGTAGCTTTAGCAATCCTGTCTGATGAACAGTGGAGGAGATTTGTGTGGAAAAGAGGGGCGAGTGAGGGGGTGATAATGGGCTCTTGAAGAAAAAGTTACTATACACAAATATGAATCAATAGGAGCATCTCCACAAAGTGTGGGGCTATGACCCCTCCCAATCCCTCGGCATTTCCGCCTTTGCTGATGAGCTCTTTATCTTAGAGAAAAATACTTTTTCACCACACAGCTTTCTGAATTTCCACTGAAGCTATATATGAGTTTGAGTTTTTAATTCATAGAGGTGGCGTCAAAAGAGGGGAACCGTACTGAACCAAAGCCGACATGAGCTCTAAATGTTTGGGGCGAACGTCTGAAATCCGGCACTGCTCAGTCTATCTTTGGAGCAGTGATGTCGCCAGAATTTTCTAAGTTAAAACACTGGGGGCACAAAGTTCCGCCGGAGGGGCACACCAACCTGAAAGGTCTGAGCGTCTCTGGAAGAGTCGTGGTAACGCGAAGAGCTCCCTGTAGGAGTTGGGGCCAAGGGACCTACTGTAGGGAACTGGCGGAGGGTCTCTGGTGGTGTCCAGGGACAACGCTTCAGTGAGATTCCAGGGGGGCAAACCCCCTGTAGGATCTGGGTTTTTGTGTCAATTAGGATGGAGCATTTAACTATCTCCAAATAGCACTGAATGGACAACAAAATTAGAAATTACAATGTGACCATTTTGTTAGTCTTGCACTAAAGTTTAATAATTCGGGTTGGGAGGGGGATTGTGAGTGGGGTCGATGGGTTATATTAAGGTTTGCACTGAGCTCAATAAATAAATAAAAAATAAATCCACTCATGCTGCACAATAGGAATTAAATTTGGCACAACTACCTTCCACGTGTGCCACTGAGGGGAAACCTTTACATTAGAGCATCAAAGGTGAATTTGCTGCTGCGGATCCTGGTCTAGCCGAGAAAATTTGGAAAAAGAAACCCTTGAATGTGTTTTATTGGGCTTGGGTGCCTTAAGATTATAATTATAACAAATATTACCCCGCATTTTCTTCAGCAATAAATGAAAAAAGCTGGCTAGTGCTCGCTGAGACCACCCCGGTGCAAGCACGAAGCGATCAGAAAATTCTGGTATTAAGTATATGTGAAAATTTAGTGCAAAAACTTAAACTCCTTCGGGAGGTATCACCACGTCACCACTGTATGATCCCTGGTGTGGTGCTTGGTTCTGCCTCGTCGAGGATTCAGAGTTCCCCTTGCAAATTTTAAGGCACCAGTATTTAAAATAAACGGCCATTAGCTTATGAGAGGGAAGCTATTCAATTTTCCTCATATTTATTCGATACGCGTTGAAAAGGGTAACTAAAATCTCAATTTTCACAGTTTTCGAACATAAGGTCTGACTAAAAGATAATCAATGTAGGAATTACATTGAAGGGAAAGGACTCACGGCGTAGCCCCATAGCTGTTGAAAATAGATGCTGAAGCGATAGCTGCGGATTACACCTCCAAACAAGGCAGTGCTTCACATAGTTTAACACACAGATGAGCACAAAGCGCGCCGAAAAATTTAAGTTTTGAGACAATTTTGGGAAATTTTTATCCCATGATTGAGTGATAATTTCAGAGTGGGTCATCTTTCATATCACTATATGAACGGTGTGTTTGTGCATTATATTTTAATACCCAAAATCTTTTTTTCGGGCCATACGGGGGGCACAGCCAATGTTTGGGGCACATGCCCCCCTCCCTTGGCGACGCCACTGCTTTGGAGTAGTATGATTACTCGGCTAGGTCTGAATCAAGCTCACAATCACTCGTTTGGTGTCATTAATAAGACTAGTTTAGGAACTTTCCCCAACCCCAAGTGATGTCGAATAGCTGTTAAAGTAAACCTTACACGCCTTTAAGCTACAGATTTCTGTGACTGTAGTACGAGATGTCTTTTCAAGTGAATAAATTTAATTTTCGTCACACCTCTTAGACGTCTTTGGCGCCTTTGGGTCATGGCGACCTGTCGGTAATTTAGCCCCCCCCCCCTCCCCTTTTTTAAGTGGTACTGCTGCCCTTGTTAACAGATAATAACACATTTGCATTCGTAGTCACTCTACTTACAAACAGCATGTAAAAAGAACCGTACTAAGGCGAATGACTGACGTACCGATGAGTAGATTTGAGAACGTTTTGTCACCTGATGAAGGTTCCAGAGACGTCAGAGAAAATCCATGGTAATTTCTCCAACAGCCGACATGGAAAAAATCTGCAACAATTGTTAAAATATTCGATTAATATCTGACTACACAGAAAGTGATCTGCAGGATTTTATAGCAAAGCGTATCACAGTCATGCTACTACAGAATTTGGCGCCTATATTTTTTCCAGTTCATGAAGTGTATGTCTAGAGGAGACAAAATGATACATGCAATGCACTGAGTAGTTTCTGATGCTAAGAAAGGAACAGAATCATACTAACAAACAAGAAGAAAAGGAAAAGGAATACAGCCTGAGGTGTAGGTACATGTGTGGGAATGTGAAACCCCTGGCCTGACAGCCAGTCTGAACATTGACGATTCGGCATTCAGACTCCCAAAGAAAGAAAGAAGTAGACAGAAAGGGAAACAAGATAAAAGAGAACAACTTGAAGGCATTGTCTGGTGGCATTTCTAGGGGTCTTATATGAAAGATAAAATTTTTTTGTTACATGTCATCCAAACCCCATATCAAAACTCCATTCCTAACTCAAGATATCTCTTCCCAAAGATTGGTTACTTTTAATAAGAAATACCTCCAAGTTTCCTCAAGGTCACAAAACGTGATCCAAAGTGGGCAAATTGCCTCAGATTCCTTTTGTTATTCTTTATAATTGACTACCTTGTTTGTCCTTGAAATTTGATACCGTTGGAATGTTTAGATGTTTTTCCGTGTAGATATAGTGAAAAACTGTTCCATACTTATGGTACAACAAATAAAGTTATGGAACATTCAATATAGTGATATCAACATTATAAAGAAATACAAAAGCTACATCAAATCCATTTGCCCAGATGACATCACAGATTTCCCATCATGCACTAGGGAAACTGAAAATGTAGTATTTCTTCAAAAATTTGTATCTTCCGAATGCAAGATGCTATTGAGATGGGGTTTTCACTGCCTAACACAGAAAATTTTTCTGCTTTTTTTTGAAAGCACCAAATTTGATCACCAGACCATGCTTTTAAATTAACAAACGTTCACGACAATCGTTCAAACAGATCTATTTCTAATTTTTTTTTTCATAATTTAACAAAATAATACTGCAGGTTATGTAAGTTTGTTATGGTACGGTTCTTTTTTAATTCATGCTGTCATTACATGAGTATTGAGAAACACTTAATTCCGCTTAGATAATGCATACTTTCCTGAGTGCTCCACAAATTAGTATTGCTGTTGCTCAAAGCGCGATCAAAATTTCTAGATTACATGAATAGGTCCCTTGAAGGTGAGAGGCCCATGGGAACGTGGTGGGCTCTTGGTGACTTTCGACGGCAACGTCCCTGTTGGTTACCAAGGAGATGAAGCTCGTGGGGGGGGGCTTTGAGGTATTCACAGAATAAAGGAAATTAGAATGAATCATTTGGCTATTTTCAAATAACATTGAATATGTACTGAACACACCACATCACAATTTGACGGGCGTCACATATATAGCCCAACTTGAGCTAACAACAGACCATTGTTATGATGCAGGGGGCTTGATGGAAGGTACAATGATAATGGTAGTGTTTACACAGAGCTATGGAACATATTTTAACCCACTCAAGATGCACAAGAAGTAATAACACGAAAGATATTTCTACTTCAGCCAAACCGAGGGTAGGAATGAGTTTAAAGAATTTGGCATTCCAAATGCCCCAGATTGCAGGAAACCGCACTCCATCACAACTGACAGGAATATGTCTAGATAGCACCATTCGTGGGACAGTACAAGAGAATAATCAACATCCCAAAACACCCTCAAATTGTACAGGAAACTGCAGTCCTAGTAAATAAGACGAATTTGTCACTACAGTTCTGCTAGTTACATTCTTCGACCTGTGTAGTCCACAAGGCTGTCATCACCATCTACCGGGAGAAATCTGGCATCCTCAAATCCCAAGATTGCAGAAAATCGTTTTCTTAATTTCTAAAAGGTACTTGTTACTAAAATTCTGAGTCTACCCTGACCAGGGATTGTACCAGCTCCCAGCCTGGACTCTACACAAGTCGCAACTCCCTCGGGTGAAAAAAAAGGTTTAAATGGTCGTTTGTATATTTTAAAAGAAAAGAGGCAACGTTCTGATTGGAATGATAAAGAGTCGTATCAGGTATACGTACTCCATACCTGCCATCCCTGGCCAACTGTATCCACTGAAGAGCTTCCGAGGGCTCAAAATTGACTTTATATTTCTTGCTTCAATGCGAGTTTCTAACGATGTGGAATATTACATAATGCAGCATCTACAAAATTATAAACCTCACTTTTTCCCAAACTTACCCAAGAAAGGGCAAAAATATGGATGAAACCCAATTTCACACCACTGAAAATCAGTTATAATATCTAATAAGTGACCTACCTGGACAAGTGGTGACGTAACAGTTTCTCCTTTGTATATAACAGTCACCAATAAGACAGGGAGTGGCTCCGTTTAATTCAGTAAAACCATTACTAGTTCTGCTGCAATGAGGAAAATTATTGTCTTCGTATGTTGAATTGAGTCTTGTGGTGTTTTGTTGTAGGCAAACCCATTTCAGAGACTGATACCCCTCACCACAAGGAACACTGCAATTACTCCACTCCTTTGAAGGTACCATTACACCTGTATAAAAATATTTATTATTACTCATTTCAAGTTTTCTCACAACCAAATGCAAAATGCGCAAGCAAAGGCGCAGCATATGCACAAAGTTTTTGTATTCTAATATCGGGGGTATTCAGGGGGAATGGAGTGTCAGAGGAGTTCGAGTGGTTTGACAATGAGTTCGTTTTTGAAATCAAACTCCCGTTTGAAATCGGACCTCCTCTGTGAACTGGGGGTGGTTCGTCTTTACTTGTGACTTCTTCCTTCCCCTTGCAATGCAGAAACAGAGCTTTACAAAATAAACACATTCTATGTGAATATTAGGATAATAACCAGATAACCATGATTACGTCATTATCCTAACACCTCCATTTGTTCTCCATTTCGTCGCCGCAGAGGCGATAGATACATATTTAAGAATAGGCCTAGAGTTCTAAATACAATTGATGAATGGACTTTGATTGACATTAATTCAAACAACAAACGGTAGTTCCAGTCTCGTTGGGGATATCAACCATCCTAGGTGCATCACTTACAACTTTTACAGGTTTTTATTGCTGATTGGCAAATGTTGTGGTGACCATGCAGGTGATGTATTCGGGACTATTGTTGTAATGATTTTAAGCCTTCCCCGTCAAGGAAGCTATCCCTAGTACCGGGCAAATCGTCACCCCTCTTGTTGTACCACTGTTTCAGAGTTATGGTACCGTTAATTGTGCAGGTTTAACAGCCTTCACTTGTCGAAGCCCACGTATACCTCGTTTTTTAAAGGACATAAAAGCCGCAACACGTTAATCATAAAAAGTTCTTCATGTGTTGGTTAATGCCGTTACTGTTTGCAACGATAGTTTCCTTGTAAAATGTCGGCAGCCTCCTTTTCTGTTTTTATTCTACATTCGATTGGTCATGTCACGACAGGGGTACACAAACAATAAAACAACACTCCTTAAAATAATTGATAAGACATTGTTTTGGTAACTTAAGCTTGTATGTAAGTAAGGCTTCCCTGTATTTATACCGTATAACGACGACGTGTCTACACCCTTGTAATGTGGAGGTTGATGACCTGTATCCCGTCTCATTTCAAATTATTTATAAAGACTGCCACAAATTAGGTAGACTTAGCTTATTCTTCAAATTACGTCATAGTTCAATGAGTCCATAAACATAATTACCTTGGCAAGGTTCGGTCGAACAGCTTTGAATTTCTACGTTACATTCTCCGAGGATGCATGATGTACTATTTGCCAGTGTGTGGTTCCGTACTTCAATAATTGTGTTGCATTCTTCTTTCGAGTTGACTTCTCTCATCTTGTAAGAGGAGTTCCGAGCAGTGGTTATGACACACATCCATGTTCGCGTCTTACGTCCCAGTCCACAAAAAGAACTACATGATGACCATTTCCCGGCTAGCATTAAACTGGAAACCCCTACAACAAATATTTTACAAGTAATGAATCAAAGAGTAACTTAGAGAAGGGTCTATGATTCTGATGAACCGCTTTGTAAATCACCGTAGTTAATTTGATAAAGGAGTATTACAACATTAGCACCAGTCGACTGTTCATTGGAAGCCGTCATGTCATATATACAAGGTGACCACTTATGAGATGACAAACACTAACTACGATAACAATATCCATGTTAAGAACATGCATACTTTTGATTATGAGTATGTGAATACGTTTCATAACGGAAACGAAGTCTCTTGATTTTGGTGGAAATCAAATGCCGTGTGAATATACCATAGTTTTAAACATGAAACCTTGTAAACAAGTTATACCTCAAGATAAAAAGTGCAGACACTTGTCATGCTACTAATGTGCATGTGTTTCTTGTATAGGACAAATCCTTTCGTCTTGGATGGAGGTCGCTTGTCAGCCAGTCTCCAGAGGTCAAAACCAGAAAACTTTCAAACATGAAGTTTTAAGGCGTAAGCATGAACATTTTCCATACTTGGTTCGTGAATACATCGTATTATGTAAAAGAACCATCTTGATTTTTGGTCGAGGTAAAAGATAATCAGAGATCACCAAAGGTCAAACTCTGAATATTTAATCTTGCCATTTTTCTGACTCTTTGACCTCGTAAACATTTTATGTCAGAGAGGAAGCATTAATATTTCTCATACTTGACTTGTAAGTGGGCCACATACAGCTTATAAACTGTGTTCTATAGTGGACGTCAAAGGTCATCTGAGGTTAGTTTGTTCTCCTATTTCTAGATTTATTGCAACATCTTCATTTTGAGTTTTCCTTGTGTAATGCAAGTTAATAACTGTAAGAAATCTCGTTCTTTTAAGGCAAATGTTCGTTAGTGGCATATGCTATTGAAATCGATAATTCTACTGCTATTAATGACACTGAAAGTTACAAGAAGCAGGATTCCTGTTCTAAAATTGACATAAATGGCTTAAATATCACTTCTCCTAAAGATAAGACCGATTTCTCTAAATTCTCGTAGTTAACAATAAAACCACTATGCAGTGTGCTACAAAATGGTGAAGCTAGAGGTTTCGGTCAGGTGGAGAGAGAAAAGTGTTTCGTTTTGAATCATTTATATTTCAGTTGCAAGAAATACACATGTTTGTACGAAATGAAAACATTGTAATAAACTGCGTAAGTAAACAAAAGGAAAGAGGCAACCAGATGAAGCTGAAAGCTGGACCAAGAACAACAAAAGAAAAAATTATGCAGCTGGCTATAAAAAATATAAATAAATCCTAAGGATTTCAAGGAACAACTGAATTAAGTAAGAAACATACGGTAACAAAAGAATTTTTTCATACTTTTCAAAAAAGCAATATTTAGGGAATTTCTTGAGCTAGTATAGCGGGAATTCTACAGGGGCAACCCGCAACTTCTCATTTGAGAGTGTGCAAACACTGTTCTACTGTAAGATTGGAGTAGATTAATTATGACGAGTGTGATTTGGGTGAAAAAAATTGAGAGTGGAGTTGACTACTGCGGTGTCTATACAGATCGAAACTAGCTAATTGGTAGTAACAGCGATCATTTGAAGTAAGAATGTTAAGGTTTTAAAATACGGAAGAGTATGGATGTAAGGTGGAAAATTTGAAGGGGATTATACGAACATCACGCTTTTGAAAAAAAAAACAGTTTGATAACTTCTTTGCAGCTAGCCCATCAGTCACATGATTTAATTCTGAAGATGCAATCGAAGGGCTTCCTTTACTTAAGAGTTATCATGTTATGACAATATACAGTTGTGTTATCTGCAAAGAATAAAACTTTAGTAGTCTTAACGATTGACGATTCATGTCATTAATATTTAATATAAAAGGTATAAGTTCCAGAATAGAGACTTGGGGGGCACTAAAAATAATTTTCTAAGGATTAGAGCAGTGGTTCACAAATTTTTCCAGTTCATTCTCCCTTTCACCATGCATGTGGGAGTGGGGAAACGTCCCCTTCCATGTCCCTTCCAAGTACTACCATAAATGAAACGAACAAAGTTGAAGCGCATGTTGAAATAAAAGGTATGCATACAACCTTTGCAGGTGAGTGCCTGGCCCAGGATAGTACAAACAGACAAAAGCTGTACCGGGTCTTCCTTTTGTGATGGCGAATCCCAACCCGCTATTAACAAAGGTGTGAAGCCTTCATCGAAGTTAAGGGTGAAGAAACGTATGTATTAAAAGAGAGAAAGATTTGGGGGATTCCACATAGGGGAAGTGTTCCCAATAGGCAGAGAGTCTAAAGGCCCTCCTTAGATGCTATGGGCGATTTCCCAGTGGGGGACCGGGGGCAAAGCCCCCTGAAGTTTTACAGTACTTACGAAATTGTCAGCACGAGAACTAAAGAAGCATTTTAAATCACCCTTTGACCATTTGTCCTTGAATAGTAACTAAAGAAAGGTTTACTTGATTCTGCCATTTGCTTGTCTTTGGGGTTCGAAGAAGGATGATAGTGGCTGCATGGGGATTTGAAAGACGAATGCTTTTCAAGGTTTCTACACCGGGTATTATTACGGATAGCCCAAATTCGCAGGCCAAAATACAGCTTTTGGAAGACATTTTAATATCCTACTTACTTTTGCATTGCCAGCGTTTTCTATTATTTTTAAATTATCTGCAATAGTCGATTATATCAGTATTTGCTTCTATGAACAGCAAGATAAGAATTAAATTTGAGATTAAAGTGGCGGGACAACTTTGACCTATGGGCCCCATAGTCTTCACCGCCACTGATGACGGTATGGGTCCTCACAAAGGAAAGTTTAAATTCAACACTGTTTGATGCGATTTCCTGGCAGCTAGCTGATGAGAAAATTCACAACTTTGTAGTGAACCTTAAGAGGAAATGCTAGACCTACCTGACTTGTTACCTCGAGCTATTTTATAACATAATTATTTGAAAGTTCAGCTAGAGGAAAATCCGAAAGTACTTGGTATCTTTTTCAGCCCCGTTTAAATTAAGGATGATCCCATTGTCTTCAAATGCCCCCACTGCCGCTCCTTGGCTCTTATCGCCCCCCAGTTGCAAAAAAAGCCTTCAGGGGCGATACCGCCCGGTTGCGAACAACTGATCTGTGGGTACGGTACGAGTACAAAACCCATTGACACATGACACATTGTTTGCTCAAAGAAGTAAACCTTTTACACTTCGTTTACCAAACTTTGTGCGATTATGTCTTTATTAGACATGTTTAATTGTGAAAACTAACAGGATCAGGGAAGTATTTACGTAGTTGGGAATCATAAATGTCAAAACAACTTGAAAATCAGTCTGACAAATACTGTTTCCAGAAACTGTGGTGAGGTTATCAGTAATAACATACTGTCTTACTAATGAATGAAATAACAAAATGTTTATTTCAAAACAAAATCAAAAACAATTTTGCAGATTTTTTAAGGGATTCGGATAATCTCTGATTACGATGTTAATTCCAGCAAGCTAATACACATGATTACTTTTGACAGCTGTTGCCACAAATCCACTTCAGGCCACTTAACCTCTAACATAGGTACTTGGCGCCTTATACTGAAAGAGGATTTTAATATGAGAATGGAAAACTTAGCCTCAAGAAGGCTTCGAACCCGCGACCTCCCGCATAAAAGGCGGATGCTCTGACCACTGAGCTACTGAGGCTTGTGTGGTAGATCGTGGTCAACTGAACTTAAATACTGTCGGGTCAAGCTTTCCATTGTTACGTCATAGGTGTGCGTCCCATGTAATATTGAGTAGGTAGAGAGACGTAGCGACTTTAAATGAATGAGTCTAATCAACACTGTATTAAATAGTCGCATGGAGACCTTAGGCCATTTTACCCTTAATATAGGCACTTGCCTTATAATGAAAGAGGATTTTTAATATATGAATGGAAACCTTAGCCTCAAGCAGGATTCGAACAAGCGACCTCCCGCACACAAGGCGGATGCTCTTGCCACTGAGCCATTGTGGAAGAAATGAATTTTATAAGACTTTATTTGCCAGTTGCGGGAACAATTTAAGAAGTACTTGGCGTAGTATAGTCCATAGAACAAATCACTCACCATGGCAATGCAATTTCTGATCCTACTGAAGTAATATCTTCAATGACTATTACTATTTTACTAGTGTTGGCCCTGTTACGCAGCAAAATATTCCCACTGTTTGCTCTCATACTTTTGATTCCTACCTTGAGTCACCTGTTGTTGACTCAGTATTTAATTATCACTCCCACAACAAATGATGAAACTTTGACACTGATCTTGTCCCTCAAAATTTCTGCAGCTGGGTAGGATGGCATTTCTCCTTAAGTGGTAAAACATGCTGCTCCCTTTATCTGTGATCCTCTTGCTTTTGTGTTTAATCTCTCTCTCTCTCTCTCTCTCTCTCTCTCTCTCTCTCTCTCTCTCTCTCTCTCTCTCTCTCTCTCTCTCTCTCTCTCTCTTGAGCAAGACGCGGTTCCTGAGGCGCTCAAGACTGCTCGTGTAGTCCCAGTTTTCAAAAACGGTGATGAGAAAGATGTCAGTAATTATAGACCAATCTCTGTTTTACCTTGTTTCTCTAAGATACTTGAAAAACTCATGTTCACTAGATTACATAACTTTTTAATTGACCACAGTTGTATTTATGACTATCAGTTTAGTTTTCGTCCTGGTCGCTCTACATCCCATGCCCTTATTCATTTCTCTGATAGCCTATTGTAATTAATGCCTTTGAGGAAAATTATTATATCTCTGGTACTTTCCTTGATCTCTCAAAAGCATGTGACACTCTTGATCATAAAATTTTAGTAAGTAAACTTAAGTATTATGGAAGTAGAGGTAGAGCTCTCAGCTGGTTTAGAAGTTACCTTTCTGAGAGACATTAATATGTTACAATCAACAACGTTAATTCCGATCCCAAGCCTGTTACCTGTGGTGTCCCTCAAGGTTCAATTTTATGTCCGCTTCTCTTCATCATTTATGTTAATGATTTGCATAAAGCCAGTGACAGACTTCACATAATTTCATATGCTGATGACACAAATCTTTTCAAGTCCTGACCTAGGTATGTTAGTTGAAACTGATCAGAATAAATTTGTGAATGCACGCAATTGGTTTAGTGTGTTAACAGGTTGTCAAGAAGATCACCTCTGTAACTTTTAGATCCCCCTCTAAGGCAATTCCTACTAATCTTGATCATATTGAACTCTGTGGCGTTAAGGTTAGGTTCTCAAGTAACTCTAAAATCCTTGGATTCGTTATTCACCAACTAACCTCTCTCGTGGAAAGATCATATTCTTTACATCAGCAATAAATTGTCTAAGAGTGTTGGTATTCGGACCCGTTTTCGTCATCTTCTACCTAGACATATTCTCCTCATGTTGTATAATACACTGATCCTCCCTTACTTATCCTATTGTAATGTTGTCTGGGGCGGTGCCCTACGACTAGGATCCCGCCGAGATGTATACGTATTATCTTTAATAAGCAGCGGCAGCATCATACCACTCCTTTATTTGCTTAGCTTAAAATTCTTTCTGTTTACAGTCTTAATCGTTATTGCACTGGCATGTTTATGTTCAGCTGGATTCATGACATTTGTCCTCTAATCTTTAACAGGTATTTTCACTTTCGTGGTGAAACTTTTTCTTATTGTACACGCTTCTCTAGTAATATTTCTTTCCCCTTTTTTGGACTCAAGTCTTCCAAACTCAGAATAAGGTACATAGGCGTTAAAGTTTGGAACTCTCTCCCTGATAATGTGTGAAAGTTTATGCGATCAAATACTTTTAAAAGTAAGCTTAAAGAACACCTTATGCACAACAATGATACACAGGTTACTTTTATTTTCTCTCTTTCATATTTTCTTGTTTGGTCAAACTTGTTCGCTTTTATCTCTTGTATTTGCTCTAATGTTATATGGTGATTACCTCTATAAGCTTTTCCAAAATTCCTGTAATCACTCCTCAGTCTCTTCCTATTTTTCATATTCTGTAAATTCATGTTTTTAATATGTGAAATGGATTGAGTCTGAAATAAAGTTTTATGAAACTGAATTGAACTGGAAGAACTTGAACTTCAACACTGTCGAGTCAAGCTTTTCATTGTTATGTCATAGGAGCCCGTCTCATGTAGTATTGAGTAGGTAGGAAGACGTAGCGACTTAACATGAATGAGTCGAATCAACACTGTATTAAATAGTCGCATAGAGACCTTATAGGCCATTTAACATCTAACAAAGGCACTTGCCTTATAGTGAAAGACGGTTTTTAATATATGATTGGGAAACTTGTATTAAAACTTACATTAAACATCCATATTAAAAAATCCTCTTTCATTATAAGGCAAGTGTCTCAGTTAGAGGTGGCCTACGCCTATATAAGGTCTCTGTGCGACTATTCAATTCAGCGAATATCGACTCATATATATATATATATATATATATATATATATATATATATATATATATATATATATATATATATATATATATAGTAGGTCGAAGTTAGGTAGATCGAACGTGAAATAAGTAGGTCGAAAGTTGTGTTTGGTGTTCGATCATGAAGTTGAAATCAATCCCACGTGCTGGCATAGCCTTTTCACACAAGGGAAAGTACAGAGTGCAGTATATATATATATATATATATATATATATATATATATATATATATATATATATATATATATATATATATATATATATATATATATATATATATATATCGATTCATTTGAGGTAAAACCTTAATAACGGAAGAGTGCTCGACCAAGTAGGAGTGGGTATAGACAAATAGATTTGAAGTTAAATTAACAACATTTTATTGACAAATTTATTGTATTCCTGTTGATGATTTTATTCGACTGGTGTCCTGGGTGAAAGCAAGTATCGATTAGTTTGAGAAATTTTCCGCCGATGTTGGTGGCTACGCTATCGCTGTACGGATGGTTGAATCATGTTATATTGCTCTTTCTGTTACGCTTTTTGTTCGGGGTACCGTTCTTCGTGGTGGACTGTGATTCAGTGGTCGTACACTAATTTGTACGTGTATCCGCTTCTTTCAAGTGTTTCTTGGTATAAGAGGGGCAGCCTTGCTGAAGACTTTTTCGTTGGATGATATGGTAGATAGTCGTCTGCTTATGCTCTCTGGGATATTCTTTTTAATGGATGGTGGGTGGTTGCTGTCTTTGTGTAAACGGTTTGAAGACGGCGGTTCTTAGGGTTATTGTCTAAGAAATTAACGGTTTTCAGATTAGCCTCGATCGTAATTTGAACTTTGTTGGTAGCAACAAGTTTGCAGATTTCTTTCGTGATTAGTTCGGTTAGCCTGGGTGTTTTGCGGCAAACGGCTATCATCCCTGTACAGCCTACGTTAATATCTAAGTGGTACAGCTGACCCTTTTGGCGTTCCATAGATGAAAACATAGTGGTGGGTTTGTTACTTATGTTGTTGAACCATTCGATGACCTCATTGGTGTTCCTCCATCGGTTAAGTTTTGTCACTGTTACTATTTCAGAGTTTATTCTATCTAGTATTTGCCTGCTGACTTTTTCAATTTCAGATTTGGTGGGACTGATGAGTCTACAAGTGGGCTTGTTGTTGGAGTTAGGCTTGTGATCCTTAAGAGTGATGGAGGCTTGGTTTTTGCTGTTGAGACGATTCTGTCATTAAGACCGAGTTGGGTTGCAATGTTCTTGTCTTCCATTGTAACTATTCTTTTAGTCAAAGGGGAAAGCTATTTTGTAAGCCTTATTGATGTCTTCTAGTAATTTGTTGTTAATGATTAGAATAAACTTTGAAAATATTCGTAGTCTTGTCTGCGGCGATGAATAAGCGTTCATTATTGTTGTCTCGATATCATCTGATAGTTTTCAAGTTCTTTGAAATGATTTGTCGGTATTTTTAAACACAATATTTTTGTGCAAGCTTAAGGACACCTTCAAATTCCTTCAGTTCTGCATGGAACTTGCCGTGGGGATCTAGCACGAACCGAAATCATATGTTTCCCTCTTATCGAGACTTGTTGTTGGGGATGAGAAAGAAGAATGTCCTCCAAGTCAGGGAACGAATAATATCTATACATATAGTTAAATTAACAAACTTTTACTAATTTGTTTCGTAAGAATGGCAGTTCATCCTCACACCTCAGAATATCAATGGTGAATAACCGTACAGTAGTGAAAGTAAATTTACAATACAGTGATCACGCCGTGTTCCGCTCATCACCTAGGTAACCACGGAAACGCAGATGGTCGCGAAATGTGCGCGACTCTCAGTGATAGCTTTAAAATCAATAAGCAGTGGCGTAGCTGCAGGGGGAAGGGGCGAACGCCCCCCCCCCCCCGCTCAAAAAAAAAATGAAAAATTCGGAAATTTACTATGAAGTATGCAGTCCCTGACGGCGACTAGTCGCACCGACAGTTTACTTGTCTTTTGCTCTCAAGAGGACAATTTCTCTAATATGAATCCAAAATTTTCGGCGCGCTACACGCGATGTATACTCACTCCAGTTTTTTCATTAGTTCCATTGCACATAGCTAGATAGCACAAGCCTTGTCCACCTTACCAATTAACATGTAGGCAGAGTACACCATTTATGTAGACGTCGTAAATTTAATCCCATATCGCAAAGCCTAGTTGCTGTTCTCTTGTGTGTCATGCTGTACGATCAGTTGGTGAGCGACTCACGGAGCAAAAATTGGCTATTTCATCGGGTAGTCCAGGTGGTTCTATACTGTAATACAGGGCTGTCACCTCTCACGCATTCAGCGTGTGGGTCACGCAAACTCACGCTCTCATGATGATGAAGCATCAGTTCCTCAGGCAATGTTTCAGTATGGTGTAGAAAATTTCACTTACAACGCAAACGATGCGTCCGGTGCAAAGATATTATAAGCATAGATTCCAAACTCCTATACCTACACTGTTACGCTCAGTGACTCCTCATGGAGACACATATATCGGGGCGGAAGTGTAAATTTGACATGCGCGTCGTTCCATTCGTCGATCTGCGTACAAAAATAAGAACGCGTTACAGAAAATTCCACTCTTCAAAGAGGTTAGGGCGGGTGCAATTTTACAACGTGTTCTATACGCGCAGAATACATTTCTCTGTGTATTATCTGGAGTAGGCCTACTTGGCGCACAGTTCTGCGCGCTCTGGAAACAAACGCGCTAGTTGCTTTCCCGTTGTGAGAGCGTATGTAATTGAACGCGCATATAAAAGTGCGTCACTTGAAGATACCATAGAAACTGACCAATGAATGTCCATGAACTTGCGAAACCAGTCATTGTGCGTTCATGTTCAAGTTTAAATACGTGGAATGCCGCGTTGAAGAAATAAGTTATTCTTGTTCAAGTGGAATTTATGGAGGGGTAGTACTTCTTCAGTCGACAGTATTCCGAAATAACAAGTATTAATACTTTTGTAAGACATTCATTTGCCTGTTTGTTTTCAAAACGACTGAGCAGTGATCAGCACTTCCGCCCCGATATATTGACCTCACGGACTTAAATACATGGACAGAGGATTGCGCAATCAATACTGTCGCCACCGTTCGAACAAATTTAGGCTAACCAAGATGGCCGCCGGGTTGCCACCATTTGCCCAATTTGACGATGACATCTGCAACATTTCAGACAAAATATCAGTATGAATGGAAGAACAATATCACAGTCCTTCATTCTATTTGATGAATTTGACCTGAGCTTGCATTCTTTCGAAAATATTACAAGTTTTTCACGCAATTTGTCGATACTGAGCCACTTGAGCAAGTCCAAACTTAAACACACAAGACTATAGCAGGCAGCCATATTGGTAAGCCTATTCGTGTACGTACACGGTGGCGACAATTTACGCATAGGACGTTAGTGCAATATGCTCTGTCCATGTATATAAGAAGTCCGTGATTGACCTCCATGCGGAGTCAACGCGCCATTTTAAGTTTGGAATCTATGCTTGTAATATCTTTGGTCCGGTGTCGGTAAAACGCCAGTGATCACACTACCTGAGTTCCTTCTCGTCCAACTGATCATTGTCTGCAGTAAGCTGACAGTGCATTATACAGTAATACATGTCGGTGGGCCTAAGAATTTCCAATTTTTCGAAGGCCTATTTATAACGTGAACAAAATGTCTCCTTAAAATTTTCCAGGATCATGA
The DNA here is from genome assembly GCA_029531755.1 of Holothuria leucospilota. Classification (NCBI taxonomy): domain Eukaryota; kingdom Metazoa; phylum Echinodermata; class Holothuroidea; order Aspidochirotida; family Holothuriidae; genus Holothuria; species Holothuria leucospilota. The sequence continues at coordinate 44,648,452 of CM055962.1, forward strand.
AACATCTGGAAACTGGCAATTCTGGGCATGCAGTAATGAGTCACGGGAAGTGTCATTTCCTGCAATCTAGGGTATTTTTGGCAAAAAGTCCCGCTGGAGGGACGCTCCGCGTCAGTAGTCTCCCAGCGAATCTCACTCTCAACATTCACTAAAAGTTTACATCCCTGTATGATACAGTGTATGTTATCCCCGATACGGTCTACAACCCTTACAATTTTTTCTTTTTGTTCCTTATAATTACACATGCTTTTTGTGTAAGCCTACCAAAAAGTTTCGCGCGCTTCGCGTGCTTTGCAATTTCACGATTCAGATTCAAAAGAACACTATCAGTGAACAACACTTAAGTGTCTGGCATGTGTTATATGTACAGTAAGTCGTATATATGTAACCTACATTGCCGAATGCAGAACGTACCCTAATGCAGTCTTTAAAAAAAATCGGAAAATTTAGGTGCTTGCCCCCCCCCCCCTGGAAAAAAGTCTAGCTACGCCACTGTCAATAAGGTTAAGAGAAATGCGATTTTATTTTGCATAATAACAAGAACATTCGACTAAGAACATTTCAATCCACAGTAAGAAGGACTATTTACAGCTCAATCAATAAGGCGGAGAAATTTGTCAATAAAATGCTGTTAATTTACCTATAGGCCTATGTACATATATTAGCCCTATAAATTGCATATTTTGGAGCAGTGGCGTGTGCAGGATTTCGAAGGTGGGGGGGCACAACCTGTGATTCCCCCGACTGACATGGAGGGGTGTGACAAGTGCACCGAAGGTGCACCACGAGCGCGAAGCGCGAGTTTGCACGCGTGGGGTCCAGGGGCCCGCGCCAGGGCCCCTGGCGGGGTCCAGGGGCAGAGCCCCGGTGGGGGTCCAGGGGGCGAAGCCCCCGGAAGCTCCTGCAACATAAGCTAATAAGACCGCCCTAAATTGGTTCTTAGAGGCCTTATTGATCTGGTTTCGTTTGTTTCAGATTTTGTAAAATTCGGTGTCAGTGACGGAGAGTTCAGGTTATCCTCTATGCGCTGAAAGCTGCAGTGTGCTACAGTATGTGTCACATACATTGACAGGACTACGTTAAAGATCACGAGGCCAGTCAAGAAGGCTGCTTGAGATGATCGCAAACGTTAACAGAGCTGTTTCATCCTTAAACCTATATAGTTTACCCTTACAGATGGTTAAAGGGACTAGCGCGAAGGGCTAAGGGAACTTAATAATAGTAGGCCTACCTGCACCATATGAGACAGATATTGATATTGATAGCATCCTGTCTGATTATTCACTGGAGGACAATTGGAAGAGCTCTATCCTTTGGTAAAAGACCAAAAAATGAAAAAAAAATTCTCTTCTAATATCATTCTGTAGGCTACTTCTAAGTTTTGAGTGCCAGGGATGGCGCCAGGATTTGCCCGACAGGTGGCCAGACGGGCGGAGGCAGCGACCTGAAGCCCCGACAGCCCCGATGCCGTCAAGGGGATGGTGAGGAGGGATCTGAAGAAAATTTGTGTACTAAACCATGCCATTGCGGGACATATATTTCATAAAAATGGGTGTATATACTAGAGGAACGTAGTTTCGGGTCTGATTTAATGTTTTCCCCAGAATCTAAAGTGTGAAATTGCAAAGCGAGCGAAAATTTTTTGGGTTATCCTTCACTAAAAAGAATCGGTATAATTATTCAAAGCTAATAAAGGTCAATTGTCCGGGCAGTTTGGTCCCTATCGGGCATAACTTACTTTGTACTTCTCTCCTCTTGTCACTATAGCCGTATCGCACAACAGACCCAAGAGACCATTTACTGAATAACGTGAAATGAGGTGAAATTCCCAACTTTTACATAAATTCATGAATTCTACTTCTTCAGTTACTTGAAAAGGTGGAAATGGTTTGTATTATATTTAGCCGTAAGTAACAGAACTGTGGAAGAGTGGGCAAAGCGTACCGGAAATCTTGGGTTTCATTGTAGAAATAACCCTTTGAAAGCCAAAATAAGTAAACAGATCATGGGTGGCGACAGAATTTTCAGAGGGCTGGGCCATGCCAGCCACCCCAAGCTTCGACAGCCCCTCTGTCGAAGAGGTGGTGACAAGGGGATATGACTTATTATCCCATGCCATTTCAGGACATATTTTACATGATATCACTTAATACTTCATGAGCCGTGTTGTGCACTTTATATAGTGTTCTTTCGAATCTGAAACTTGAATTTGCAAAGCGCGCGAAAATTTTTGGTAGGCTTACACAAAAAAGATATGTGATCAAGAACATGAAGAAAACAAAAAAGAAAAACTGTAGGGGTTCTAGACCATATCGGGGATAACATACATATTATCGAAACACTTGGACTACCCTATGAAACAGCCAAACTTTGGTCCGTGAGTCGCTCACAAACTGACCGTACCGCATGACACACATTAGAGAACAGTAACTAGGCTTAGCGACATGCGATGAAATTTTCGACCTCCACATGAACAGTGTTTTCTGCCTTCATGTTTCGGGGTAAGGTTGGCAGGACATGTGCTTTCTAGCAATGTGGAATGGAACTGCTGAAGATCCTGGAGTAACTATACTGCGCGCGTAGCGCGCCGAAAAATTTGGGTTCTTATTAGAGAAATTGTCCTCTCTCAGGCGCCGTCGGGGACTGTCTGCATACTCTATCGTATCGATTAAGACTCCCCGATGGGACTCCCCGCCCCCACCTGGTTCCATTCCTGTTGAGTGCTCAGTGTCTCTTCAATCTTTTTCTCTTCCCCTAACCCTTCAATCCCCCGACTAAGAGATTTTCCCCCGACTGGCTTCAGAGGTGGGGGGGGGGGCAGTGCCCCCCGGCCCCCCCTTTGAACACGCTACTGTTTGGGAGACATTTCCCTTGACTTATACACTAATTTCTAACCTAATTTTATAACCCATAACTTAACCCCTATCCCCAAAACTATCAAAATATGATATTTAGATATTTGTGTGTGTGTATCAAAGATATTATAAGCAAAGATATTATAAGCAAAGATATTATAAGCATAGATTCCAAACTCCTATACCTACACTGTTACGCTCAGTGACTCCTCATGGAGACGCATATATCGGGGCGGAAGTGTTAAGTTGACATGCGCGCCTTATATTCCGCGATCTGCGTACAAAAATAAGAGCGCGTCACAGAAAATTTCATTGTTGAAAGAGGTTAGCGTGTGTGCACTTTTACAACGCGTTCTATACGCGCAGAATACATTTCTCTGTGTATTATCCGGAATACCTGACGCACAGTTCTGCGCGCTCTGAAAACAAGCGCGCTGGTTGCTTTTCCGTTGTGAGCGCGTAAGTAATTGAACGCGCATATAAAAGTGCGTCACTTGAAGAAACCATAGAAACTGACCAATGAATGTTCATGAACTTGCAAAACCAGTCATTGTGCGTTCATGTTCAAGTGTAAATACGTGGAACGCCGGTTGAAGAAATAAGTTATTCTTGTTTAAGTGGAATTTATTGAGGCGTCGTGCTTCTTCAGTCAACACCATTCCGAAATAACAAGTACTAATACTTTTGTAAGACATTCATTTGCCTGTTTGTTTTCAAAACGACTGAACAGTGATCAGCACTTCCGCCCCGATATATTGGCCTCCATGAGGAGTCAGCGCGCCATTTTAAGTTTGGAATCTATGCTTGTAATATCTTTGGTGTGTATACACACACACACACCCACACACACACACACAAACACAGATAGCAGAAACCTATACGAACAACAGTTAATTTTAAAGCTTAGTTTCCCTACTACAGGTCTCAACAAAGACTTGACTCTCTTATCCCACATATCAATAAGCAAGTCCCTTCTACACTGTAAGCTCATTGATCAGTTCCGACGAAGATCGCAGGGAGATCGAAACGTAAATACACCTACGAGCAACTAATACTTGTTGGGTTTCAGTGCTATCTTTTGCTGTTATATATATATATATATATATATATATATATATATATATATATATATATATATATATATATATATATATATATATATATATATATATATATATATATATATATATATATATATATATATATATATATATATATATATATATATATATATATATATATATATATATATATATATATATATATATATATATATATATATATATTTATATAATTCTTACTGTTCTAAATACCAAAATGCACTCACCTGCAGGAATAGCTGTTGAAGGAATGGCCGTACTATGCGGTGACTATTTGAGAAAGAAAGGAAATATAAACAGTAAACTATTTACTTACTTCTACATTTTGCTGCAGGCCATTTTAGTGTTTTTGTTCATAATTGAAGATATGAACTTCTTCCAAGTTAACTGCTGTAAGAATTATTACCGTGAATTTTAAATTCTCTTTAGGCCGCAATACTGCATTTTGCATTTGAATAGGTCTACGTGCTTATTGGCACTGTTGCAGGATTCGAGACAAGACTCGGAATCTTGATGGCCCTTCTTCAAATGCCTCGAAATCGGACCCCACAGAGTCGAACTTGCAAACTCTAAAACTTTTTACGAGTTAGTTTCAAAGTGAGCTCGTCTTAAAAATATATTTATTTCCATTCTCACAGTTTTGAAAATGGTATAATTTTTCCCCCATGCGCAATAAATTTTCGCACAATATATGCAAATGACTCTATGATAGCTGGCATTTCTTCCAAACATTGACGTAGTATGCATGTAAACGATGTACTTCGAAATCATTGAGTGGAAAAATCGACATTATTCTTACATGCGGTATGAATAGACTGCTCGGTGAAAGCCCTTTTAAGTTCTTAAAAGTTCTATGCGAGTAGCATTTACTTACAATTACTATACACACGCGCCTACTTATTTCCTTACTACCATGCATGGTAAGTTGATTCAATGGCGTGCCCAAAGGTGGGGCCAGGCTTGGCCACCTCTTTAGTAAGTAGTGCACAGTAGAAGACTGAAGACAAAGGAAAAGAAAGATTGTAGAGTCAGAGAAAACACTAAAATAACGAAAATCCACCAAAGCCCAGTACCATGTTGTTGTATGGTTGCCCACTGCCAGTGAGCAAATTAATTTCTGCTTCCCACCAGTAAAGTAGGGAGCTGCTGTTTGGACCAATATGCTTCGGACAAAGAACTGTTAATTTTCTCCACCATTAACCTAAAGGAAGTCAGGGCTCACAAATATGTGGTAATTGTCGAAGTCTATGGTTTGTTGGCGGGGTAAAGCGGTAATTCATCTTGCCTGCACTATGATATCTACCGTAATGAAAAGCCTATAAAGCTAGCAAAAGTTCGAATTGCTAAGAAAAATAGGGTAAGGGCGGGGCAGAGGTGGGAGCGAACGGTCGTTAAGTTTTAGGACTTATTCAGTATTCCAAGATTCCGTAACCCCATCCCCACCCCCGTGTAAAACTTAAGCTTTGCCTCATCTTGTCTCATTTCTATAGTGCATGTTTAAACACTTTATACCTTTGTCACCATGTGACTGAAATTTTCATTCGTGAATACATATGCAAATCGGTAGAAAATAAATGTTGTTTAACAGGTGCACCCACTTGAAACTTAGTAATTAATAACATCCTTATGCATCTATGTAGTTTTCCACTTAATGTCCTCGTAAAAATGTCAACGGCAGAGGGCGCCTTGCCCATTAGACCCCAAAGATATTATAAGCATAGATTGACGGAGCCCAAACACCGATCTTAATGAAGGACTGTATATAACAGGCGCTATTGTTTAGAATTACAGCGGTGGGGAACCATGGCTCGAAACTCCTTGACAAATCATCGTGCAACTAGCGCCTAATGGTTAATGGTACGGGATGTACACGGGCATGGAAAAATAAATAAAAAATATTGGAAATAATTCGTTAACCGCAGGAGAAAACTAAGGGTCATTGTGCAAAATATTTTTCTCGATTTTGTCTACATTTTGTGTTGATAAATTTCCAGTAATAACTGCACATCTTTGACACGAAAAGTGAATCAAAGAGATTTTTTCCATGCAGGCAATGGTGTAAGTGCACTTACGGTATGTAGGATTAGAACACCATGCAAGAATATTGAAGAGGTTGATTGAATGGTTGATATTGGAAACTGATACTCTGTAAATTTATAATTTTAAAGTTGATGCAAAGTGTTGCCACTAGGAACATACCTATGGAGTTAGTAACTTTGACTCAACTTCCAGGTTCCAATATTGGATTTCGGAGTTTAAGTATGCTACGTACATTTTTATTAAAGAAGTGATGACTACACTCCATTAACAGAGGCAGCATTACGGGCATACGAGGCATTCACGCCCCCTGCAATCTGTCGAGCTCCATGACTCGAAGTTCGCTGGGTTCCTAAGTCATTGTCGACAATTAATAATGCCTCTGATAATGCTTCAGTTTTAAAACCTCGTAGGGCCACAGCCTGCGGGGAGGCAGTTGTCCCCTGAGATATTTCCCAACCCTAAATGAAAAATGGCCTACTTTAAAAAATATTGAAAATGCTTAAACTCCATTTGTCCTCATTATGTTTTTTGCCCCATAGAACGTAATAGATGAAACCGTGTGTAAGGGTTCCTACTTTCCAAATTTTCCTGGGGAGTTCCCCGGAAACCCACCGCCGACAGCCTCGAGCCAGTAACTCGCACTGACGACATCAATAAGCTTGTGAAGAGTATGATTTCTCCTGCAAAAGGATTATACTGAATAAGTTTTTAAAGTTTACCTTTTCTCCTTAAAGTCTTAGTTTCTTAAGCGTGAAGTCTCAAAAACGTAAAGTTGCAATTTAAGAGGTCTAGAAAGTGCCATTTTCGCCGATTTTGGTGACATTTGTGACAAAAATAGACATACCCTACACACTAACTGGTGGTGGCCCTACAAGTAACGCACTAAGAAGAGGGGGGGGGGAATTGGGGCGGGGTCCGCACCGGTACAATGCAGTCTTCGGCTGTAGCCGGCTTGGGACATACAGTCAGCGCCTTGCCACAGACGAAAAAAAATCACTAAATAATGAGAATTTTTAAAACATCAGTTCAAAGCATTGTCAAAGACAGCACCATTTTGTATCCAAGCGAACTTACGAAGGCAAAAAGTTCTCCAAAGTTAGGGGTTTTAGATCGCTCTCTTACACCCAGACAAAATAAAAGAGGAAAAGGCACTAAAAAGTGAGAATTTTTAAATATATAACCAATTAAAAGCTTTCCAAAAGGTAACACCATTTTGCGGCTTAGCCACTTACATACACGAAAATCCTCAAAAAGTAGACGGGTCACAGGGGTCCATGTGCATCCCCCACTCCCCAAAATAGAAAAAAGAACCCTAAGCAATTAAAATTTCCAAACATATGATCAGTTCAAAGCTTTGCCATATCAGCACCAATGTGCACCTAGGCGTCTGGGTGACCTTACAAACCAGAAATGCCTTTAAATTTTTAAATCAATGTCACTTCCCTCACCAGTGACGTTATTCAACCTAGTTTAGAATGATAAGCAGAACCACTGCTAAATAAGTACATTTCATGTCTTTCCTTGCTTTGCTACTTAGATGTTACTGTTGGTTTGTCATAATGTATACTCATAGGTGTTACTTTGAATAAGGAAAAGTACATCAACTCACCAACTCCACTGTTCCCGTGAGTAGGTAGACAACATGAAAGAAGAGCCAAATGAACACAGGCGTCGCTTTCATTTTAATTCAAAGATATCAATGAAAATCTCTGCGCGGAATAAAAATTAACCGTTACTCATCTGAGTGAAGCGCTCTACCAACTCTGAACAAATGAACACAGATCATCAATGTATTAACAAGAAATGGTGCATGGGCTTGATCCTTGATTGGTCGACTTAGAGGTTCAATCGACCAGTTGCATCTTCGCGTTTAGCTAATAGTGAAATCTAACAAGGCATTTACCTCCATCTTAGTTAATCTCATTGTTAAGCATCGCTGTTTGAATTAACGCGTGTGTTAGTTTTCTTCTACAGTTCTAACCTTTCTCCTATACTTAACTTATGGTTCATACATATTTTATTCCCAAAGTACAAAACATATACTGGGAAAGGAGGAGGGGTCAAAGACCCATGGCGGCTTTGCAAAACCTAATAAATAACGACAATTCTTTTGGCCAAAAAATCATCTTTTTATCCTTTTCCTGAAAGTATGCTTTGGGAGGAATGGACGTCCAAGGAAAGAGCACACCTCTTGTACCCTTGTGAAAAAAAAAAAGAAAACTAGAAAGCCCATAGGCTAAGTGATTTCTTGCCGAAGCTAGTAGTTGGTTGCACTGAGGTTCATCCCTCAAATTTATAAGTTTTGACTTTTTCATTTTTACGATATTTAACAGTTTGACCTCTGCTGACCTCATATAAACTTTGTACCCACCAAATAATTGAATAACCAAAAAACGTGAAAAAAAAAAGAAAATGTATTGGAAGAGGTTCGAACCAGGGCCGTCTGTGCGAGAAACCAAGCACTAATCCACTCCCACGCTATCAGAGAACTCGTTAGTGTATGGTATTTCTAATCATACTATAGTCACAGCATCCTTCATAAGGGTTCATAAGTGTTCTTAGTTAGGTAGTTCAAATTCGAATTATAACTATAACAGCTATGCTTGTTAAAAAGTAAATGTTCTCTATAATTTCCTTTGGAATGATAGACAAATTTAGCCCTAACTTTTCGGTGGTCACGGAACGGCGGACACGAATTGGAGGTACCGCCCACTTTCTATTTAGTTTACGAGGTTTTCGTAGTTTCGCCTCTGATTACCTCAGATGAACTTCGACCTTCGACAAACCCATAGGGTTCCCTTTCTCTTAAAGTAAAACGTCTAGCGTGTACCAAGAATGAAAAGTGTCCATCATTGCTCTCTTGAGATATCGTGTTTACAAGTCGTTTTTTTTTAAGAATTTCGTATTTTCACCCCTGGTGACCTCAAAAAAACCTTTGATCTGTACCAAAACCAATAGGGTTCATCTTCTGACTATAACGCATAAACATATGCCAAGGTTGAATAGCACCCATGTTTCCTAAATAGAGATATTATGTTGACAATGATTTCGGTTTTGTACCTCTGTTGACCTCCCGTGACCTTTGGCCTCCACCAAAAACCTCGAAACAGCAGGGGTTTTTCTCTCAATATGATAATTCTATATTTCAAATATGAGCAGTATCCATCATTGCTATCTTGAGATATCGTGTTTACAAGCCAAGCGTTACAAACACACATCCATACACACACTCGCCAGAGTGATTGCATAAATTACGTTTGCCTTCGGCAAGGAATAAAAAATGGAAGACCCCTTAGGTGGTATTTATTTTTTATTACAAAGCAACACACACTCTCTAAAAAATATCAAATACCCAAATTTGCTGCGAAAATTTGTCCTTAATCCTTTGTCGATACGACACGGAATTTATGACACAAGTCTTCACCAGAGTTCTGACCAATCGCCCTGGGTCTTGGGTGCAAGTCCAGGGACTCAGGAGTCATGGGCAATTCTGAACACAAAAGGGTGCAATTTACAGTGCAACTAGGTACCTTTCCGATTATTAATGCATTAAACTGTGAAAACAATCGTAAATATAATAATTTCTTTTCGCCATGTAATAATCGACAGCTTGTTGGTATATTTAGTATTTCACACGTAGGCCTAAAACTGGGACACTGCTAATCAGCCAATGAATCAACGAGTGTAACTTGATTTAACAAATTTATTTTATGATAAATCATATCAACTTGAAAATTTCTCAGATAATCTAGAATTACTCAACTCTGGGAGCGACTTTGTATGAGGCTACTCGTCTGCGAACCTTAATAAGCACAATGTGATATAACAGGAATGTCACTCTCCTTCTCAAGGTCGCAATGCTGTTATCCAGTGGAAGGTTGATGTGATTTGTGATTGACAGCTTTACGTTGATACAAAATCAAATACTCTATTCGATTAAGATAAATTGGCTTTTGTGAAAATAAGCTTTCTGTAATATCATGAGGAATATTGAAATTGATCTCGCAAACTTAAAAAAGTATGTTGCAATTGTTCTTGTGTCTCCTTTCTTCTGTAATTACAATGTTTAACGTACGATACAAACATCACAAAACCTGTCCCGAAAAAGATTTTGACTGTCTCCGAACCCTTTTACGCAAATCTGAAGAACAAAGACAACCAGTATTATCTCCATTCGTGTAAAACATTTTGAAAGCTTGTCGTCGCCTTTTTAAAGCTTTCATCACTCTTTGTCAGATCCATTATGAAATCAGAAATCGATCGCCGCCTTCAAAATTTGACCGCATCGCTCAATAAACATCATTTTAAGTCGCTATAAATGGCTGTATATTGCAAGTTCACACACTAAGATAGGATATATCCTTCTAGACTTAAGAAAGGCATTTGATCTGGTAAATCATGATATTTTACTTCAGAAAGTGCGTTATATCAATGTTCCGAGAAAGATATTTACTGGTTTCAGTCATACTTATCCGACAGGAAACAATGTGTCCACTTAAATGGTACGTGTTCTAATCCTTTGCCACCTCAGGGGGTGATAATTGGCCCACTTCTGTTCCTCATCTACATCAATGATTTCGATTTATGTCTTTCACATTGTTCAGCTGATATGTATGCCGATTATACGGAAACGTTAAGGTGCCGTCAAAATGTTAACATAAATGCTAAGTAATTCAACAAAATGATGATTTTTGCACACATTATCTCACCATTTTGCAAAAAGATGATGAATTACCCATTTACCAAAACAAGTCATTTCAACATTTTACAGAAAAATGACGAATTTCCAAGTTATTACATCTTAACAATTCAACATTTTGCACAGAAATGACAATTTTTGAAGTTATTGAATCTTATCAATTCAACATTTTGCAGAAAAATGGCGAATTACGAAGTTATTGTATCTTATCAATTCAACATTTTGCAGAAAAATGATAAATTGTGCAGTTATCAGAAGTAGTCAATTCACCATTTTACAGAGAAATGACGAATTACGAATATAGCGTAACTTAACAATTCATTATTTAGTAGAAAAATGATAAATTGTGCAGTTATCAGAGGTAATCAATTCAACAGTTTGCAGGAAAATGATAAATTGTCTAGTTATCAGAAATAATCAATTCAACATTTTGCCGAATATTGACGAATTGTGAAGTTATTGCATCTTATCAATTCAACATTTTTCAGAAAAATAATGAAATACTAACTTTATGTAACTTAACAATAAAGTATTTCGCCGAAAAATGATCAATTGCGCAGTTGTCAAAACTAATCAATTTAACATTTTGCAGAAAAATGATAAATTGTGCATTTACCAGAATTTCTCAATTCAACATTTTGCATCAAAAAATGATAAATTACTTATTTACCAGAGCTAATCAATTCAATATTTTGCAGAAAAATGACGAATTACGAACTTGTTTAAAACTATTATTTCCACATTTTGAGGAAATATAATAAAATGCGTTTTCATGAAAATTAATCAATTAAACCTGTTTTCATACCCAAAATTTCTCTGTGACTGTGTTTTAGCGGCAATCTGACCTCTTAACTTAAGGTGGGGGGGGGGAGGGGTTATGCAGTCGCGTAGCCAGACCATTCGGTCCGAGGCAAAATTAAAATAATCGGTCCGATTTCATGCTTTTCAAACATTGTGTGGGTACCCCCAGTGCTTTGGGTCCAGTTCAACACCCCGTGGGGGCCGGGCGAACCCTGAATCTCTGAAGTAGTAACAAATTGTGGGCATTAGAATGAAGAATTTAATATAAAAATAGCCTTATCACAATGCGAACTTTACAAGTCACGAAGATCACAATTTAAGCATCATTTTATAACAACCTAGACGAAATGACAATTGATTTGATGACGCCGGGGTGGCTTGTCGATGGGGAGGCGGCGGAAGATCCAAGAATTACCCGAGAGGTCCTTGGCCCTTCTTCAAAGGGACCTTGAAGACATTTTCTAAGCGGAGAGCCACCACCAGTTGGCACGTAGCGTACTAAGAACATTTTTGGCCAAAATACCTTCCAGATTACAGGTAATGATACTTTCAGTGCGTTGTACGTTGCACCTAAAATGACTAAATATTTTGACTTTAAGATCTTAAGAGGATTGTTGCCACAGGCGGCCACACCAGGGGTCCCCTGGAAAAAAATCTAAGCTGACCGAGATATTTTTTTACTCTTTTTCTCAACTGGGAAGGCATGATATGGGTGGAACTCGTGTGTTTTAGGGCATGCGCTTACCCTAAAACGCAACGAGTCTGAACCAAGGATTTAAAGGTGTGGTGACATGCAAACTTCATAGTTAGGTATTTGATGTGAGCATTAAATACCCAGCAAATAGCCGTAATTCTCATCGAAATCCATCAAATATTGACTATTTTACAGAGTAATTTCTATTTCACACTAGTATCATGAAAAACATGATTATTGTGTTTAATATGCAAATTTGTGACGTCGAAAGATGAACATACCAAATATGGCTAATGTTAGCCTTTGTTTTTTTAGCCTTCATTTTCAGGGACACTCGTAGCATTGTAGCCCCTGAGGGGTTTATTAAGTAAGTTAAAATTGTTTCCTTGAAAATATTGATATCACTCACCAAACTGTAAACTATCTGATCAGTAATTTCATCTGCAGGATTTTCTCAAGAAATGGTCCAGAATGACCGCAAAAGCCCTCAAATTTAATAAAATTACTCGGGGAGGACCCTCAGTCTCCAGCTTTCGGCTTCGAGCCTTCGAAGCGTTGAGTAAAAGGCTTCGCCGGCCACAGCTTCCCAAGATGCAACCTCCAATGAAAATAACTTCCCTGGCACTTAAACTGCCGATGCCCTTGGCCATGTCCATGTATAAACTACCCATAAAACATTTCATTCATGTTTTGAAGTATTATACACTCGTTTTATAACCTTCAAAATCGACACTGCCTCATGTGATCATTTTTCACACTAATAAAAAATTGAGGGGACTTGAGTGAAATCCCCCCCCCCCAAAAAAATCACGAATAAGAAAGCAGCTTTGAGAATTGTCATAGCTTCGTATACAAATTCTTCCATTACCATCGAAACCACCAACCCCATGGCTGTGCGCAGCAGGGATAAGTTCCCCATCCCCCAGAAACTTTCAAAGCAAACTTTTTATCACCACCTATCTGTGTAAATTTACCAATTGTTTACATACAACTTGTATATAAAGCTAGGAGAGTGCCATTTCCGACACCGTAATATGAGACAGGCGCTTAGCGAAGGGGGGGGGGGGGCACGAGCCCTCTCCTTGAGGATACTTCTCTTAGCTTTTCATATAGCTAAAAAGTCTAAAAATGCGATTTTCCAGTGCGCTTTGCGCGTACCCACTAGGAGTTTTACATCTCCCATTCTTAAAATTATTGTTCCAAATTAAAAATTATTGTTCCCGGGAAACCCTCCAAATAATCTATTCTCCCCTCCTTCCTTAAGCTCTCTGCAAATAAAAATCCCTCTCTGCAAATAAAAATTGCGGAGTAAGAATATAATTGAAAAAGTCAAATTGTGATTGATTTTTGTGGTATGTTAAGTGCCCACCTTATGTAATTTGAAGTTTAAGCTAAAATGCATCATTTTAATGCCTACAATTTCGTAAATACCCCAGAGCTTCCAGGGACTTCGTCCCCTGGACCCCCACCGGGGCCCTTTTCTTGATACGCTACCCGCCAACTGGTGGTGGCGCTCCGCTTAGAAAATGGCTCGAAGGTACCTTTGAGGAAGGGCCATGGACCTTTCTGAGAAAATTCCTGGATCTCCCGCCGCCTTCCCACCAAGAAGCCAGTCCCAGCGTCATCAAATCAATCGTTATTGCGTCCAAGTTATGTTGTTATAAAAAGATGGTTAAATTGTGATCATCATCACTTGTTAAGTTCGCATCATGATGAGGCTATTTTTATATTAAATGCTTCATTCTCATGCCCACAATTTTGTTACTACTCCAGAGATTCGGGGTTCGCCCGACCCCCACGGGGTGGTGACCTGGACCCAAAGCACTGGGGGTACCCATACAATGGTTTGAAAAGCATGAAATCTGGACGATTGTTTTAATTTGCCCTGGACCGAATGGTCTGGCTACGCGACTGCATAAAACTATCATATTGACCCAACACCAAATTCGAATTTTTAGGGGCGCTCTGCAAGTGTTATCCTCCCCCCCCCACCCCCCGCCTTAAGTTAAGAGGTCAGATTGCCGCTAAAACACAGTCACAGAGAAATTTTGGGTATGAAAACAGGTTTAATTGATTAATTTTCATGAAAACGCATTTTATTATATTTCCTCAAAATGTGGAAATAATAGTTTTAAACAAGTTCGTAATTCGTCATTTTTCTGCAAAATATTGAATTGATTAGCTCTGGTAAATACGTAATTTATCATTTTTTGATGCAAAATGTTGAATTGAGAAATTCTGGTTAATGCACAATTTATCATTTTTCTGCAAAATGTTAAATTGATAAGTTTTGACAACTACGCAATTGATCATTTTTCGGCGAAATACTTTATACACCCCTATATAGGACAATTGTCAAGCAATTGGGGCATATGCGGGCATACCTACACCACGCTTCTCAAACTTTTTAACTCAAGGACACACTTTCACTCTCAGAAGTTTTCTGACGCCCACCTTACAAAGTTTTATTCTTTTTTCTTATTTTTTGTTATTTTTATGCGGATTCGGCGGCCCACCTGTGAGAGCCTCGCGCCGACCGGTTGAGAAGCGCTAACCTACACTGTACTTCCCTTCCTCGATCACTAGCCCTTACGCGCGCCAACACAAGAGACATTAACTAGGTGTGAGCAAAATGATATGGAATACCGACATTTACATAAATCCATGGTATTCTACTAATATTAAGTTACTTTGAAAAGGTGGAAACGGTTTGTAATATATTTTAGCTATTATAACGGACTGAGGAAGAGTTGGGCAAAGTGGCCTAAAAATTTGGTTTTTTAATCGCAGAAATTGTACCCCTTCTTGAAAGCCAAAAATAAAAGTACAACCTGACAGGTCTGTGCGACAGCATGTTCCCGACAGGGGCCGGATCCATGTAGTGACCCAAGTTCGACGCCCTAGTTCGGAGGGGGTGGTGAGGAGGGGATATGAAGAAGCCTAACATATCCCAAGCCATTGCAAGGGCATATTTTTGCATAATATTCACTTTAATACTTCATGAACCGAGTTGCGCATTGATAGTGTACTTTTTGAATCTGAACGCGAAATTGTAAAGCGCGCGCAAAAATTTGTTGTCCCTTTACACAAAAAAATATATATAATCATTAAGAAACAAAAGAAAAAAGGAAACTGTGGGGGGCTGTAATACCATATCGGGGATAACTACATTTTTAATCGAAACCACCTGGACTACCCTAATGAAATTACCCAATACTGCTTTCCTTGAGTCGCTCACCACTGACCGTCGCATGACACACACAAAAACGCAGTTAGCCTTTTGGCGATACCGGCTGGAATTTACGACCTCTGACCTTAAATTGTGTACTCTACTAACATGTTACTTGTTAATTTTGAAAGGTCTTGTGCTTCTAACAAATTTAGAATGTAAAGTATTGAGAAACTGTAGTTGACTCTTCGCGCAGCGCCTAGCGGGGTGCCGAAAATTTTGGGTTCTTTTAAGGGAATTTGTCCTCTTAAGGCAAAAACATAGTAACCGTCGGGGCGACTTGTCGCCGTCCGGGGACTACTTACTTTAACCGTTATCGACTAAGACTCCCAACGAAAACTGTAAAAATTCCCCGACGTGGGCCTTGGCCACCCTGCCCCCCCCCCACCTGGCGCCAACACTGCGCGCGTGGGACCTAGAAAAATTGACGACCTTCTTCAGACTTACACTCTATACTTTAGGCCTCTTTTGTATGTTTGTCATTTCATGGAACATTACGTTTCTTTGATACCCTCCCTTGCTGTACATACAACCATGTTCGTCTGAGGCACGTAATGAAAATATGCTAAAATACCCGCCTACAGGTCACTGCATTCCCATGTGCAAGACAACTCCAGCAAAACACCCACTTTTCGTCAATGGAATAACGTTTAAACGTGATCTGGTCCATAACGTCTCCTGGATAAAAAAAAAAAAGCCGACTGCAGTGTCCAAGTGTTATAGCATCCGAACTTGCAGCGGGAGGTCTGGGGTTTCAAATCCTGGCCGGTCATACCCAATATCAATGGTGGGGTGACACAGGGGTTTACAGTACCCCCAGCTAGAGCTAGGTTCCGGTTCGAGGTCCTGACTCAATCACGGTACCCAAGGCTCTCTCACATTCCCCAGTAATGAAAGGTGACCCAGTATATTAAGCCGACCTTTATGGATTATAATACCTTCAGAACAATTGGTAGTTCTTTAGATGTATGATCCACTGACCGTCTATTTTTTCCCTGAACGTCCTTCATCCAACGGATGTCCCAAAGGTTATAATTGGCCTTTCTCGATTTCTGATTATATTACGTGATTGCCAAATTCAACGACAACCACTTACCAGTCAACACAATTTTTTTTGAATTTTTCAGCGGGAGTACAAGCGAAAGATGGAGTCCGGGTTCCCATCATTTTATTAACAGTTATGCATACTGGGATGCCTTTCGTGGGCATATGGAACCTAGATTAAGCTGGACCTCCTTCTTGAAAGACTCCTGACTGTATAAGGATTTTGAATAAGAAGAGAATCGGGACGGTAGAATCACGCTGTCAGTAACCTTATAATGGCATGTTAATTGCATGTTGTAAATTGAAGCAATAACCTTTAAACAATACGTGGAAAATAACAATAATTTATAACAAATGAAAAATTCCACGAAAATCAAGGGAGGGGGGGGTTAAACCCCCTAAACCCCCCCCCCCTGGGATCCGCCCCTGGGCCGATCATACCCGGTTCCCGCCTCCCCATTTTATTTCCTTTTTTTTTAGGAAAAAACCTATTTTTAATATCTTTCATTTGTTGAGGGGGGGGGGGGTTGTTTCAAAAAATTCGGGGCGGCCATGACTGCCCCCCCCGCCGCCCCCTTGTGCCACGCGCTGCTTGACTGCGCGTACATTAACTTCATACAGAGATTACAATATATCCGTTACAATCAAATTATCCGTTTAAAAATAAAATTTATTTGTAGGTACGTCAATGAATTGCGTAATCATTAATAATGCTTATCGAGTGCTAACGGTTTACAACCCGTAACCAATTGTTTTTACCAACTTTAAATTTGGCATCTACCAACCCTGACCCCCATAAAACTTCTACTGATGGTTCCTTAGTTTGGTTGGCCATCAAAATAAGCATTTAAGGTGTCCCCAATCTTAGAAAGAGTGTGTTGCTTCTGTTGGGGGCATATCAACATGCTTTTTGGTTTTTCCCGCATTTACGACCATTTTGGTTATCGTTTGCCCATTTATGTATAGCCTTATTTTGTGGGGGGGGGCACAAGAATCCTAGTTACTTTACAAGATAGTTCTTCTATCAGTCTTTTTATCAGTAAATCGTACGGAAACGTTTAAGGTGCCGTCAAAATGTTAACATAAAATGCTAAGTATTCAACAAAAAATTATGATTTTTGCACACATATCCTCACCATTTTGCAAAAAGATGATGAATTACTCATTACCAAAACAATCATTTCAATCATTTTTTCAGAAAAATGACGAATTTCCAAGTTATTACATTCCTTTTAACAATTGCACATTTTGCAACAGAATGCCAATTTTTGAAGTTATTGATCCTTTATCAATTCACATTTTGCAGAAAAATGGCGATTACGAAGTTATTGCATCTTATCAATTCAACATTTTGCAGAAGAAAAAATGATAAATTTTGTGCAGTTAGTCAGAAATTAATCAATTTCACCATTTTAGCAGAGAAATGACGAATTACGATATAGCGTAACTTAACATTTCATTATTTGTTTTGCAAGAAAATGAAATACATTGTGCAGCTTATTCAGAGTTAATTCAATCAAGCAGTTTGCAGGAAAATGATAAATTGGTCCTAGTTTATCAGAAATAATCAATTCAACATTTTTTGCCGAATATTGAACGAATTGTGAGTTATTTCATCTATCATTTAACTATTTTTCAGAAAAAATAATGAAATACTAACTTTATGTCAACTTAACAATAAGTATTTCGCCGAAATGTCAATTGGCGTAGTTTGTCAAAACTTATCAATTTAACATTTTGCAAGAAAATGATAAAATTGTGCATTAACCCAGAATTTTCTCAATTCAACATTTTTGCATCAAAAATTGATAAATTACGTATTTTACCAGAGCTAATCAATTTCATATTTGCAGAAAAAATGACGAATTACGAACTTGTTTAAAACTATTATTTCCACATTTTGAGGAAATATAATAAAATGCGTTTTCCCATGAAAATTAATCAATTTAAACCTGTTTTTTTTGCATACCAAATTTCTCCTGTGACCCTGTGTTTTTTAGCGGCCAATCCTGAACTCTTCTTAACCTTAAGCGGGGGGGGGGGGGGGTGGGGGGGGGAGGTACACTTGTAGAGCTCCCCTAAAAATTCGAATTGTGTGTTGGGTCAATATGATAGTTTGTTATGCAGTCGCGTAGGCCGAACCAATTTTTCGGGACAGGCAAATTAAACATCGTCCAAGATTTCATGCTTTTCAAACCATTGGTATGTGGTTACGCCCCAGTGCTTTTGGGTCTCAGGTCACACCCCCGTGGGGGTCGGGCGAACCCCGAATCTCTGGAGGTAGTACAAAATTTGTGGCATGAGAGAATGAAGCATTTAATTATAAAAAAATAGCCTCATGTCATGATGCGAACGTACATGATGATATCACCATTTAACCATCTTTTTATAACAACATAACTTGGGACGCAATAACGAATTGATTTTGATGGACGCTGGGACTGGGCTTTGTTGTGGGGAAGGCGGCGGGAAGATCCAGGATTTGCTCAGAAGGTCCATGTCCCCTTCCTCAAAGTAACCTTCGAGCCCATTTTCTAAGCGGAGCGCCCAAACCAACCAGTTGGCGGGTAGCGTATCAAGAAAAGGGCCCCGGTGGGGGTCCAGGACGAAGTCCGTGAAGCTCTGTGGTATTTGACGAAAATTGTAGGCATTAAAATGATGCATTTTAGCTTAGAAAACCTTCAAATTACATAAGGTGGGCACTTAAAGACATACCACAAAAAACAATCACAATTTGACTTTTTCCAATTATAATTCCTTACTATCCGTCAATTTTTTATTTGCAGAGAGGGGATTTTTTATTTGCAGAGAGCCTAAGGAAGGAGGGAGAATAGATTATTTTGGTAGGACGTTGTCCTCGGAACAATAAATTTTTTTAATTTGGACAATATTTTAAAGAATGGGAGATGTAAAACTCTAGTGGGTACGCGTCCAAAGCGCACTTGAAACAATCGCATTTTTTAGACTTTTTAGCTTATATGAAAAGCTAAGAGAAGTATCCTCAAGGAGAGGGCTCGTGCCCCCCCCCCCTTCGCTAAGCGCCTGTCCTCATATTACGTGTCGGAAAACTGCACTCTCCTAGCTTTAAATATACAAGTTTGTATGTAAACCAATTTGTAAATTTACACAGATATGTGGTGGATTAAAAAGTTTGCGCTTTGAAGTTTCTGGGGGAATGGGGAACTTAATCCCTGCTGCGCACAGCCATGGGGTTGTGGTTTCGATGGTATGGAAGAATTTGTATACGAAAGCTATGACATTCTCAAAGCTTGCGCTGTTCTTATTCGTGATTTTTTTGGGGGGGGGGATTTCACTCTAAGTCCCCTCAATTTTTTATTAGTTGAAAAATGTCTACATGAGCAGTGTCCCCGATTTTTGAAGTTATAAAACGATGTATAATAACTTCAAAACATGATTGAAATGTTTTATGGGTAGTTTTTTATACTGGACATGTGCCAAGGGCATCGGCAGTTTTAAGTGCCAGGGAAGTTATTTTCATTGGAGTTGCACTTGGGAAAGCTGTGGCCGGCGACTTTACTCAAACGCTTCGAAGGCTCGAAGCCGAAAGCTGGAGACTGAGGGTCCTCCCCGAGTATTTTATAAATTTGAGGCTTTTTGCCGGTCCATTCTGGACCATTTCTTGAGAAAATTCCTGCCAAGAGGAATTACTGATCAATAGTTTACAGTTGGTGAGTGATATCCAATATTTTCAAAGAAAACAATTTTTAAAAACTTACTTACTAAACCCCTCAGGGGCTACAATGCTACGAGTGTCCCCTGAAAATGAACGGCTAAAAAACAAGCTAACATTAGCCATATTTGGTATGTTTCATCTTTTCGACGTCACAAATTTGCATATTTAAACACAATAATCATGTTTTTCATCGATACAGGTGTGGAAATAGAAAATTACTTTGTAAAAATAGTCAATATTTTGATGGATTTTCGAATGAGACATTACGGCTATTGCTGGGTATTTAATGCTCACATCATATACCTAACTATGAATTTTTTTGCAAGTGTCACCACAACTTTAATCCTGGTTCAGACTCGTTGCGTTTTTTAGGGTAAGCGCATGCCCTAAAACACACGAGTTCCACCATATCATTGCCCTTCCCAGTTGAGAAAAAAGAAAGTAAAAAAATAATCTCGGTCAGCTAGATTTTTTTTCCAGGGGACCCCTGGTGTGGCCGCCTGTGGCAACAATCCTCTTAAGATCTTAAGTCAAAATATTTAGTTTAGTCATTTTAGGTGCCAAACGTACAACGCCACTGAAAGTATCATTACCTGTAATCTGGAAGGTATTTTGGCCAAAAATGTTCTTAGTACGCTACGTGCCAACTGGTGTTTGGCTCTCCGCTTTAGAAAATGTCCTTTTCAAGGGAAACCTCTGAAGACTTTTTTCTAAGCGAGAGCCACCACCAGTTGGCACGTAGCGTACTAAGAAACATTTTTTGGCAAAATACCTTTCCAGATTACAGGTAAATGATAACTTTTCAGTGCGTTGTACGTTGCACCTAAAATGACTAAATATTTTGACTTTAAGATCTTAAGAGGATTGTTGGCCACAGCGGCCACACAGGGGTCCCTGGAAAAAAATCTAAGCTGACCGAGAATATTTTTTTACTCTTTTTGCTTCAACTGGGAAGGCAATGATATGGGTGGAACTCGTGT